>CM075855.1:54741846-54964436 GCA_037975125.1 Latrodectus hesperus
ATTTATTGAAGACACATCGTACGATAAACATATGAACGTATTTTCTCTTATCTCTTTTATGACCGAATACAAATATCATTTATTAAGTAAAAAAACAAGGAAGATAATTACTAAATAATAATTTATTAATTAACTTTGCAGATATATATGGGAATCTAATTGTGTTTATATTTCGTCACCTCACACAATCATAGTGTTATTCTACCAACGAGTCATTCACATGAGTGAGTAAATTAATTATTTTTTAAAATTATTTTTAGAAATTTTTTATTTTTTAGAACATGGTAAATAAATTAATACATAGTACTTAATTTTATGTTTTACACACTAATTTATTTCAAAACTTCCATTAGTTTTGCCGTCTGTTACATTTTTAAATATATTGATAGTGTATTGAAATTTTAATTTGTTAAAATATTTTTCTATATTTACTAAATTTAATAACGTAATGTAAAATTCCAAGAATACCAAGTCAATTGTATTCCTCTTTTTATTTTGCAAGAATTTGTGGAAAGAAATTTTTTTTAGAGAATTTTAAATGTAATCTTTAATTTCAATTGTGAATCTACGAATCTGATATGAATTTTGAGAAACAGTAAAATGTATATTATTTTGTTTATATTATTAGGATTGTTGACGTTATTTAAACGTTATTTAATTTATGACGATAATTATATATATGTATATATATATATATATATATATATATATATATATATATATATATATATATATATATATATATATATATATATATTAATTCACTTTTTACAAAGAATATTTAAAAAAGAAAAAAGAGATCATTATACACTTCAAAATCAAAATAAGTGATTTCTTTAAATTGTTTGTTTTGCTTAAGAAAATAATAAAATAATATGATATTTTTCCAAAAATTCAAGTTTTTTTTTATTAAATAATTTCCATTTATCGTTGTGCTTATCAATTATCTTCAAAAAAATTGCAATTATGCTTAAAATATGTGTTAACTTCAAAACCAAAAAATTTATATATATATATATATATATATATATATATATATATATATATATATATATATATACAAAAGTTTTTTTAAAAATATTTTCTTTGTGAGAACTTTTATGCATCCTTGGTTTGTACATTTATTTTCAACATCTGATTTTTTTTTCAAACTTTTAATTTTTAATTAAGTGGTTAAAAAATTAGGAATGATGTTTTTACTAGAGTTTTGTAAATCTTTCAAATAGCGAATGATTAACTTCACTACTGATGTTGAAATCCATTAGCAGTATAATTAATTTAGCAGTTAGGAATTTTCGAAGCGTTTCGTGTAGAATCCTTCCCAAATAATCTAACTTCCGCTTTGCAGAACATGCATCAGCCTATAATCAACAGGTTCAAATACAAATATCGTTTAGTATTTATATAAGATGTGATCGTAATTTGTAACTGCCTTATGAATTTGACATTTAAAGCTCAAAGCACTTGTCAATCTAGACATGGAATGACTTGGCACAAAAAAAAAACTTTATGAGAAAATCATCAATTTGAAGAAAGCCAAAAACATTTACCTGTCGATTTGAGTGAAGACAAATTGCTCATCCATGAATTTTGAGAAAGAAATCCATTCTGTTGTTTGAAATTTCTGTTCATGATTTTTTAACTGTGGATTCAGAAGTAATTTGTACCTAAGATGTATTAAGTGATAAAATGATTGAGAATGAATGAAAATTTGGGGGGGGGGTGAGATGTTGATAGAGCAAACAAACAGAAAAGGATGTATAGTGCGAGTTCTGCAAAAGAAAAAGTTTAATGTCTAAAAATATTGACTTCTTTTTTTCTTTAACTTTTTTATTTTATTTATTGAGAAAAACAAAAATGAAATGCTTTCTTAACATTGAGAAAATGGACAAGTGTGCTTAAAAATGTAATTTTTGAACTGAAAAGTTTAACTATTACTTTACAAGAGCTTTTTAGTGTTTTCAAATATGTATATGTATTATATTACAGTAAAAGTGTATATTTAGTTTAATAAGATACTTCAATAACTATTTTGGAAATTATATATGATTTTTTTTTCTTTAGTCTGAAATGCTTATATACATTAGATACATTGTATAGCAGGGTGACACAATTTCAAAAATCAGTTAAATTTCAAAACGGAATATTTTTTCAATACATTCTAATTTAAAATTAAATAAATAGCCCTATTTTATTTTTAAAAAATACTACAAGTATCATGTAAAAACATTTAATTTTTTTTTAACTGAGAAAAGAAGAAATGTAGCCTTTTTAGGTAAAATTATGCCAGAAAAGTAATGTAATTATGGAAATCTAATAATAGTTATTGCGTTTTACATAATGAGAACTTCGAAAGCTGATAATTTAGACAAAACTCATCAAAAAATCGCTGAAAAATTTTATTACTTTCATCAGTTATCTGAAGGCGATAATTTTGAGTTATGTCTGAACATAAGAGTTCAACATTGCAAAGAACTATTTTAGTAAATGGTGATTAATTAATTGAGATTTCGAGATTTTTACTTAATTAATTAAATAATTCAGAAATAGAAGAGGTCATTTTCATGTACAGGAAATAATGAGTTTAACTCAAAAATCATTTTGATGAAAAGGCTTATTTACAATAGCTAATTGATATCAGTTTCCTCCAGGTATAGAGAAGTTGTCCACTTTCTTTTTTTACATAAGATATTATCTCCTTATCATGAGATAGCTTTTCTCTTATTTCTATATATGTTGAAACTTCTCATTTACATAAGATACTATCTCCTTTTATCATGATATAGTTCTTAAGAACAGCCTGAAACCATCAGAAATACTTTGCTATGCAATTTTAAAGCGATGAGAAAACACTAAGGAATTGTTAAATAACTTATTAAACTAAAATTGAGATATTTATAACTTATAATCATAGATCATTTATTCATTTTCAGATAATGAACCTAAGAATTATAGTAAAGTAGAATATATCATTGATAATAACAAAATGCTGAAGTATTTCAGCTGTTAGCTTATACGCAAATCTGTCATTAAATAAGTATTCTTATCATTCAAGCATCAGAAAATCTTGATGTAGTCACTTTGGTAACTACGACGTAGCAAATTCTCAAGTGAAGATAAGCTTATTCACAGATTTCCATGGTAACCACAGCTGTACGCATTTTACTTCAGAAGAGGGTTAGTGTAACATTCCTTGATAATCTTTGACAATAGAAACATGAGATGAGCATTATTCTTTAAGAAAAGAAAAAAAAAAGAATTCAAGTATAAAATTTTTGAAATTTGGAAAGAATAGAATCAGTATTTTTCATATTTTGCTAAATCTAAAATTGAAGGATAAAATTTATGATTTATTAATTTTAATAAATTATATTTTATACACTTTATTTTAAATACTATTTTCAATTAATAACTAATAAATCATTTATGATTACTGCATTTATGGTTTTATAACGAACTAAAAATTTAGCTTCTTACGAGCACCTAAAAAGTTAATTCCATAATTTGAAAATTATTTAGTTTTATAAGCATAATTAAGTATATTAAATATAAAGGTGTGTATGATTTGTTTTGTTTAAAACAATATAAGTGCAGCAGAAAAAAAATTAGAATCAGAAATAAAATTCAAATTCATAGCTAATTTACGGAAATTCGCATCGTTTTAGTGTTATAACTTAAATTTAGTTTATAAATCTTCACAACAATTACTTATGTCGTATTCATTAAATATGAAAAAGTTGTTTGCCTATTCAGATACTGTTCGCTTCATCATATTATTCCCTATATAAATTATTTCTAGTCTTTTTGTGTGAATTTTTGCTTTTATAATATTAATCATTCTGATTGAATTTATTACTTTCAATAATTTAAATAAGTAATTATTTGATGAGTTTTAATCTTAATTCTAGATTTATTTACAATGAAGATTAGTTTTGGACCAATTATCTGCATTAACTCATGTGTGGCGCCTAAAAATGATTCACTTAGCTGTTTTTATTATTAAGAGTGACTACTGATGACTATTATAATTCCATGATATAAGGTTTGCTATGTTTAAGGCAATATTTAAGGAATAAAAATATATATATAGCTGTTTTCAAGTAATAATTATTTTATTATTGTTAAGAAATTAACTAAACGTCCTTTATAATTATAGTCAAATTTCTGGTAGTTTTCCCTCAATCATCAATTATTTTTCTCAATCCTCAATCATTACTGAAGTTACTTCTTTTTAATATAATGTGAAATCATATACTTATAAATGTTTCACTCATAACTTTTTCCTAAATGCCTCCCCTTTAAAGTCAAGCAAAAATTAACGTTAGTTTGAAATTCTATTCCATATATGAGAACATTTTGTCCATAAAAAGAATCCAATACAATATTAATTTTTGATTGCTGATTGTTAAATGATTAAAGTATGAATGCCATGAGATTTAATGAAGAATGAAGAAGAAATTAGTTCTATCTATCTCCCTGATATTTTTTATTCAGACAAACATCATTGCTGATTTTTGCTTGTTTTCAATAACATATCAAATTTTGAAAGCAAATTTGTTTTAAATAATATGTAATGAGTGTCACTTAGTTAATTTTTGCTTTCGTTAATTTAACAAATTGAAAATGAGTTTCTGAAATTTCAATAAACATTAATTTCCACGTCAAATGAGTAACAAAAAACAACAACTTTTTGATATCTTCATCAAGAAAACTACAGTTTTTGGTACATTAGATTCATAAACATCGAATGCAATACTTTGTCTAATACTGTATATACGACTACTCTTAAGGTTTCACATGTATTCATAAAATAATATAATTAAGTATAGAAATTATCCACACATTCATTGATATAAATTTTTAAGCGTCATCAGTTGTCCTTTGGGAATTCCAAATATTTCTTGAAAATTTATCTTTTACCTTAAGTACGCCATTATTTAACTATAATATAATTCAAGAAGCTTAATCGTTGGGATGGATTCAAATAAATATTTGCTATTTTCGCAAGATTAATTGGCTCCTTTTCCTGTTCTAAAAGGCAAATTTTTTATTATATTGGAATGTTAAGTTGTAAGATTCTATACTTTTTAACTTGTTTTTAGCTGGAATTGAGGGAGTTCTTTTAGGACCACCTGAAATCTCCATATTTGTTGATGACATTGCACTTTGGACTTCTGGCCGTGATATTGGCCTAATGGAAAGTTATCTTAATCGATCCCTTTCGAATATTTCTATTTTTGCGGCTGCTCTCATGGACTTACTTTTAATCCTTTAAAGTCAGTGGTTTCGTTTTTCACAACTAATAGACATCTTTTCAATTACAAACCTCAATTACTCATTGGCGAAGAGCAGTTGCCTTATGAAAAGTATCCTAAATACCTGGGTTTTGTTTTGGACACTGAATTCAATTGCAATAAAAAATGGATTCGGTTGTCGCTAAGAGTAGAAAACGCCTTAGTGTGGTCAAATTCATTTCCGGTAGAGACTGGTGTGCTGATGCTACAGTTCTTAGAACTACTTTTATTGCCTTGGTGAGACCTATATTGGAATATGGGTTTCAGGTCTGTTCTTGTGTCTCAACCAGTAACCTCCAAAAGCTAGAGCAAGTGCAATTAAGTGCTGGAAGAGTAATCTCTGGTTGGCGTAAAAACTGCCCCAATCACATATTTTTATATGAGATTAATCTTCAACCTTTGAATTTGCAAAGGGAAATGAATCTAGTCAAATACTATAGCAAATTAATCAGCTACAGGAATCAAAATCGCATTTCTGAATACCTGATTAACTGGCAGAATGGTCAAAGGTTAAAAAGAGACTGTCTCTTTTCTCGAGCCGTTTCACTTAATGCAATTAATCATAATGTTAAGCCTCAGAACCTTACTTGCCCCATTAATCCATTATTGGGCCTACCAAATGTTTTTTTTAATCACACAAAGCTTTTTCTGAAGTCATCAAAGGCACTGACTCCCCAGATTTATTCAAACAGTTGGCTTTGGAGGTCATAAATAATATTCCACCTAATGATCTCCACATTTATACGGATGGCAGTGGTGATGATAGCCACCATGCATGCAGTGGAGTTTTTCTTAAATACCCGGATGGATCTAGTGATTCAAAGTTTTGCAGAAACCCAGATTACTGTTCGGTATTTCACAGCAAACTTTTGGCTATCCAGACTGGTCTGGACTCAATCAAGGATAAAGCCTCTTTTAATAATATATGGATTCTCACTGACAGTCGTAGCTCCATCAAGTACTTGAGAAATTGGACTAGTGTAACAGATCATGCTGGGACCCATATTCTTCGTATGTTATTTGATCTCTCAGCCTCCCATGATATTTACTTCCAGTGGGTCCCCTCTCATGTAGGTTTATTCGGAAATGAGCGAACTGACGCACTGGCGAAGGAGGGCTCTTCCTCTACTGCTTCTCCAGATCTGGATCTTACTTACTGAGAACTATACTCTGCTTGTAAAAATGCTATTTCAAATACTTGGCAGCATCCCCCTGCTCATGCTTGGTACTACAGTAGGCAGCCTGGGGCAGCCATTGACTTTGTGGGTTCCAGGGCTGACCAGATTGCTATCAGTAGATTTATTAGTACACACATCAATTGCATATCCTTTGACCATCCATTTCCCTATCTGTAAAAAGTGTAACTCCAACGAGGCTATTCCTCAACACTTACTTGAATGCACTCAGTTCTCGATGGAGGGTCTTCTTGGAGACCCCACCTTTTTCTTGATTTTTTGAGAGTGCATGGGTTCATGGATCTGGTGTACTTCCGCTATTCTGGATGGGATTTGTAGCAACAACAACAACAAGTTGTAAGAGGCCTCGAAATACCAACAATTCGTAAGACCCGCTTCCCGTAAGACCAGTTCTTTTGTTTGAAAGTGAATCACTGATTGCCACGGGCAATAACAAGGAAAGTGATCAAATATTTTCTCATTGGTTGCTGGAGCTCTGTAAATGGCGCACGTGTCCAAACTAATCTCTGACGACGTACAAAGTTCTTCCGCAAGTGTGGTGAATAGTGTACCAGCTCAGGAATGTCTTCGTTCCCTGATCAAGGTTCAAAATTTCGAGGCACTTGGTGATATGCGAGTATTTTAAAACCAGTTAACCTTAAGGTATAGTCCAAGGCTCACCTGGAACGTTATGTAAAATTATGTAAGGTGATAATCATTCGTAATATAATCGTAATTTGGTATTCCTTTATAGTCATACTTTTATATATTTTGATTGGTATTGCTTATCTGTTTCCATATGATAAAAAACTTTTGCATGTGCATACACATATATTTCCTAAGATTAAGTATGATTTTTAATCACTAAATTACAAGAACAACAAATGCATAACTTATCCTTCAAGATCTATGAACATTCATTATACATTTTAATATTTTATAAAATAAAATGCACAATTCTTTTTTATATATTATTTATGCAATAGCTCTAAAAGAATGTATTGTTACCATATCTTCAGTCTAATTTTCAAGACATACTAAGTCTTAACAAGAATCCGTCTGCAAAAGCTAACAATGATATTAGCAATGACTTCAAAATCTGCCTCTAATAGAAATTGATAATTTTGTTTTTTTTTTTGCAGATTGCATAAATTGCACCAAATATGCATAAATTGATATTTAGAGTTATAAAATACCAAATTTAGAGTGATTCTATTTCACACATTTTGCCATTAGTAAATTTCTCCACATGATTTTTTTATTAAACCTCGTATTGCTATGTTTTGTCTATTTTTTCGCATAGGCTCGTCAATAAATCTTATAAATATAAACATTTAGAAATGTCATACAAAATACGATTTTAAGCAGTATATCTTCAAAATATATTTTCGAAATATTCAGTACATAATAAAAATATATTATAACTATAGAAATGAATATTTCTAGGAAATTTCATTACAACATAGCTTTATTAAAATGAAGGTAATAAAGTAACAAAACAATTGTTGAGTTCAAATTAGTTCCATAATATATGTATACAACATGGTATTTGACACGTCTGGAAGTTTAAGAAAAATTTTGTGAATCGGAGGAATAGATAATAGACAATTTTTTTTTATCTAGTCTAAAGCTTTTGGTGGACTTCAAACAAAGGATAACAGCAAAAGCGAATATTACCTTATCTATTTGAAAAGGTTCTAGAATGTTCTTTATCAATATTTCTTTATAGTAAAGAATAGAGTCTATATTTTGCAACCTATATTTTGAATTTTTTTTGATAGCTTGACATCTGTTTCTGCTGCAATGATGTAAACCAATGTATATGAAAAAATGCATATCTAATATATTTTTATTGGAAATATCTGAAATTTATTCTTTTTTGCAAGAATTCAGCTATCTCAAAATTTATGAAAATTTCAATATAGGCTTATATTTATTATATGATATATTTCACTTAAGAGACCATGGATACATTTTAGAAAAAAATAATTTTTGTGTAGTATTAGTCCTGCATATAAAAAGATCAAAACTGTAAAATTTCTTTGATAGATTATTGCATGTGTATAAATCTATATAAGAAAAAAAAGACTATTTCATTGATTTATATTTCAAAAGATGTTTCTACAATCGCCTGCAACAATACCTCATGAGAAACTCTCCCTCACTTATTAATTGCATAATCTAACGTAATGGTATTTACATATATATAAATATAAATATATATATATATATATATATATATATATATATATATATATATATATATATATATATATATATATATATATATATATATATATATATATATATATATATATATATATATATATATATATATATATATATATATATATATATATATATATATATATATATATATATATATATATATATATATATATATATATATATATATATATATATATATATATATATATATATATATATATATATATATATATATATATATATATATATATATATATATATATATATATATATATATATATATATATATATATATATATATATATATATATATATTCCTTATTTTTACGGTAATAATTTATAATTAATTTTGTTTTTGGTGCATATTTTATTTCAGAATTTTGTTGGTGATGCTTATAACATTAATTCTTAAAACTCTTCATATTCTTTCATGGGTAGTACATTATCTCTTGGCAAAATTATGTATCCAAAAATTAAGATTTTTGCTTTAGAGGTAGTTGGTATTTTTTAAAGTAGTTTATTTAATATTGTGTACCATCATTAATTATCCTATTTTATCAAATAATTTCAACTACATTACTTGGTAGTGCGCAAAATTTGAGACTATCGGTCGAAAAATATTAAAAGACATGTATTGTTTCCTGAAACATTACTGTTAACTTAACAACTTATATAGTTGTGGCTTATCCTCTTTAAAGATCCGACATTAATCACATTAACTCCAATAAATTGTTGACAGTCAGAAAGTTGATGACTAGCCGAGGATCTGAGGTTAAATACTCCCTGGAAAGTCCGACGCAATCCAAAATATGTTTCAGTGAGGTTAGATGGTCACAGCATTTTTTGCAATTGGGATATTATTTTGCACCACTTTCAAACGATAAACATTTTAGCTGTACACTTGAAAATCTAGCTAAGGCAGTCTTAGATTTTCAGTCACATCCAATTTTCAGAAGAGTTCCAGATGATGCTCCAGAGTACCATTGGTGCGTGGGCGAAATTTGCCAGATTGGATTTAGTTTATATTTTCCATTAGAGTAGCTTCTTCTCCTGAAGCATTTCATATCTGTTATTCTAAAAGTGTGGACCCGTCGTCTTTGACTTCAAGAATTTTTAATTATAGGCCCATTGCAAACAGATCTAGAGGTCGGCCCAAACTTAGATATACTGATTATGTAGAGGAAGATTTCAAAGTACTGAAAGTGACAAATTGGAGAACTGTCGCCTCCCGGAGAACACAATGGAGGAGTGTTCTGAGAAAAGCCTTGGGCTACCCCGGGCTGTCTTGCTGAAGAAGATGAAGAATTCTAAAAGTATCACAAAGGCTGCAGTAAATTATTTTTTTTATGAAAACTTATTGACTTTATTTGCTTGCGTGTTTATTTTGAGTTTTGTCTATGACTATGAATTTCTGTACAAATACAATGGCTTAAATGAGATATCAGATAGTTTTTTATCCAATATATAATTGTACTTATCCCTGCAGAAGTTCTTAATGTTTTATTAGAATCATGGATATGTATGATTTCGATAATCTTTTTTTACAGATAATTAAAAAAAGAATTTAAATTTTGAATACTTAAACGTAGATTGAATACGTAGATTGTATAAAGTTTTTAATGTAAATTGATTTGGGCATCAGGAATCAATTGAATCTTTTCAACTACTAATTCTTATTTACCTGATTTTGATTATACAATTAATAACGAGGACATTTTTAATTTTGAGCCAAATTGTAAAATAAATGCTCATAATTCAAATTTAATATTTCATGTGGAAGGTTAGAATGTATGGCCAAAATAAACTGTTGTATAACTTTTTAGGGGTCACACAAATATAAAAATACCCTTTTTACCAATTTGATATAAAAATAAACTTTATTTTCTATGTTGACAGGTCTGCTCAGTGTTTGCAACTTTAAAAAGCTTGAATAGTTTTTTGCCTAAGCAAAAGCTTACTCCTGATGTTTAGTTAATTCCTGGTGAAGTGATGGCCATGATTATTCTAATGTGAATAGTTATAAAGTAGAAAAAGTCCTCAAATTAGTCCTAAGTTTGTGGGAAAATTCTTATATAGGAGGCAATTTTTCTATTTCAGATATCATATAGCAGTGTTAACAAAAAAAAAAAATGGAAATTTCATCCTAAAAACTAACGTGTCACAATTGAAAAATTATTTTAAATAAAGTTAATCATAGTTACCACAATAAATGAAAAATTGAGTACGTTAATGATATCAGTACAATGTTTTCCTTGCTTAGTAATTTTATATTGTTAATAAACTCGGTATAAGATCAGAGATTTTTATTCACTTGGAGAGTAAAAACGTGTCTTACCTCCTTACAACTGTAAATATATCACAGATATTTATTTTAGAATCTATACATTCAGCTCTAATCATATTAAAACAGCAAGCCATTATCTCTACAAGATGACTGCTGAATATCTATTCAGCCATTTTTCAGATTATGTCAGCCTTTAGATTTTTTGACCTCTTGTGTTTTCATTAAATCGTCTTGAAAAGTGTTAGATCATTACTGATGCCTACTACTTCTATATAAAACACTGTTCAATTAGTCATACATAATTTCGATCGAATAACAGCGACATTATACTTATTAACGACACCAGTTTCATTGTCAATTATTAATGTGTTTTTGAGAACGCAACAAGGTGCAGTGATGAAATTTTATTTCCTGTTTTCCTTTAATCTCTTCGCTCACACAACTTTTTTTTATTCCTAAAATATTATGAGTTTTAAAATTTGACGATATTAATAGAAAACTAAGAAAGAAATCGCAAGATTTACAATAAAAAACAAACTTATCTCTGGTTTATTTTATAGTGTATATTATAAATTGACTACATAATAAAGGCAATACCATTTTTACAAAAAAATTTTTTGATATTAAAGAAAAACCAATCAAAATCAATTTACCTATTAAATTCAGAGATGCCGAAAAATTATTTCTGTTGAATTTTACTAATTGTAAAAAAAAGAAAGAAGTTTGGTGAAAATAAACCATGTTTATTTTAAATTTACATTTAGTTTTCATCTTAAATCTTTTTAAATTAAAGTCGAGATTATAGCTGAATGTTTATGGATATGATCTCCTTTCATTAGTTCACAGGCTCGATTCATGTCTAGGATTTACATTTTTGTAGTTCTGCGGAGCTCACTTTTAACTGTAGGTCTTACTCTAAACAGACATAGTGAGCGAAAAATGAATATTGAGCGACTAGTTAATCCCTTACCTTTAAAAATAAACAATTCGAATTAAATTAAAATCTACGTAAATATGTTTCTTTCATTAATGAAGAAAACAGTCTTAAAACATTAACAATAAGCATATTTAAATAATATTCTAACGCTGTTATAACAACTGGAGGAGGAACAATATGAAACTTCCGATTTTAAGAAACACGTATCTTAATCAGAGAGCTCTCTCTCTCTCTCTCATCGAGAACTGGGTGTGGTTTTTATCTCCAAGTAACAAGTATGAGAGAATTTATTAATAGTTACAGCTATTTAATTATTTACGCAGAAGTTTTTTACTTTTATAGCAGCAGTAAGATCAATCCTACTTTCAAGTATTTCTTCGATCAATGACTTCAGACTTTTGTAACTTTTAACAATATCTCAGTACTTCATTTATACATAATTAAAACGAATTCCACAAATTATATTGTGTAATATGCTATGTTATTGCATACATATTTAGCAAAATTTTTACATTTATATTAACTAGTGTAAATTAAATACAAATTTTAAATTACCTGATATTGTGCAAAATATTCCTACATTTTGCATATTTTTAGCATTAATCTTGGACTGTATGTTCTCATCACCAGAATAATTTACATACTTATGATATATGTACATACATACATACATACATACATACATACATATATATATATATATATATATATATATATATATATATATATATATATATATATATATATATATATATATATATATATATATGGCCAGCTTCGTCAGGGGGACGAAGCTGGCCATATTGGTATTTTATTCCATTTATATCTATTTATCTTTCTTTGAAATTTTTTTCAATGTATTTCTTTCAAGTATTTTCAATGTAATTCTTTTCAATGTATTTTTTTCAATGTATTATTTTCCATTTAATATTTTCAATATATTGTTTTCCATTTAATATTCTACATTTGGCATTTAATATTTTCAATGTACTATTCTTCATTTGGCATTTTTCATTGTATTTTGTTTCATTACATTCATTGTATTTTATAAAATATACTATTAACTATATCTTAGTAATACTATTCTAGCTGCTTTTGCGCTAAATGTATTGCTAAACTTAAATATTTTAAACATTTTATGTATTCTTGTGCTTTTAGTTCTATATCTAACTTTGCATTTATATATATATATATATATATATATATATATATATATATATATATATATATATATATATATATATATATATATATATATATATATATATATATATATATATATATATATATATATATATATATATACCGATTGATAGATAGTAATTATTATATCTTTTGGGATCTATTGTAAGTAGAAGATTAGTAGAGATAAACTTATGTTAGAGCTAAAATTAAAATACCAAAATATTTGAACCTCAAATAAAGATAGCAGTTTCAGACCTTGAATTTTATTTTTAATTTTAAACATTGAAATCCACAACTTAAGTATATAAATGATTTGATTAAATATTCCAGCAAATATACTTTTAATAAATATACTTTTAGATGTATTTTAGTTTATTTAGTTATATTTAATATTTTTAGATATATTTAGTTAAATATACTTTATAGAGTTAAATATACTTTTAAATCAATAAATGAATCATTTAAAGCTGAGTTTCTCAAATAGTGTTTAGCTACCTCAGATAGAACAACTGCACACAAAAACCGGAAGGAACACACAATTCTGAAAGATTTTTGAAATCTTTCAGGGCTTTGAGAACTTTATTATTGAGAAAATAAAATTATTTACTTCCGTTTTATGAAGTATCCTATTTACAGGAAAAAATAAAGAAGTCTTGTTCAGTTAGAGAAAATCTAATATTGCCAGCTGCTATTAATATAACTGACACAATTCTCGGCATAAAGTACACGGATGAAATCCATAAAATTCCATAATTCAACTATTTTGAAACTAATTTTGGAGATTAATAACTAATAAGGAAGCTCCAAATGAATCTTAAGTGTTCAATCCAGTTACTACCTTTGTTCAATTATAAACGTATATTAAATATATTTTTGAAGGACGAATTTTTATAAAGTCGCGTTTTGGATGGACATACAAAAGAAGACATTTTTTATAAAAGTTAGAATTTTTTACTGAATTAAGTTAGCAATGAAAAAATTTTTGGCATTTTCACAGATAGGGCTAAAACAACAATAAATGAAAATATTGGATTTCAAACCAAAATTACGGAAAATGGTACGAACATATATTAACTCATTGCACGATACACCAAGAGGTCCCTTGTGGATAAAAAAATCAGCGGCATATGCTACGAAATAATGTTAAATGATCAACTTCATTTTTAAAGCTATGTTCTAGATAGTTGTTTGTATTCAGATACTTGTTACAAATCTTTTGATTATACAAAAGCGTATTACATGCACAGAGATAAGGTGGATTTCAAAATAATTAATATAGTTTAAAAGTAAATAACAATAGTTTATACAATAGCTATAAAAAGTAATAAAAGGACATCTTTAGTGATTAGGAAAAATCTCTAAGAATTGTTTTTCTTCTAATTTTAATGTTGAAAAAGTAATATGGATTGTAAAGTTACTCAGCATTGATGTGGAAAATATTTTTCATTCCTCATAAATTACAGAAATTTACCAAATTATTAAATGATTCGAGGTTGAAAAATTGGTTTTAATGCGAAATCCTTAGAAAATGCTTGCCTAGGAGTTTCAAAATAATTTTTAACGATTTTTGAAACTGCTACAAAATTTTCTTACTTTTTCAATGACGTATTTCTATGGAATAATATTTTTGTCTTTAACCACCATAAAATCGAAGTATCAATCAATTTAATAAAATGTAGAAGCAAAGCTCCGCAGTATCAACTATTTTATATTATGGTTGAAAGCCACACACACAAAGCACACCACACACACATTTCTCATTTATGCATACAATTCTCGCTTGTATTCTGCTAAAAATATGTTTTCTGAATAGTAACCCTCATAGTGGCTGTACTTAACGAACAAAGAGTGGTTAATAATTTAAATTAACCAAGTAAATTAATTTTTATTATATATTTTTAACTTTATTTCTCATTTAATATTTTCAAATGGTTTTATGTATTAAAATTAAAAATTAAAGTTAAACTAAAACTGCAATAGTATATTACAGTTTAAGTGATAAAGTCATGCATGTGTTGGATTTAAGATTTGCTTAAAGGGTCCCTAACATATTGATAAATAATAGGGAATCCCCAAAAACTTTAAAAAACACTGGTTTATATAAGATATAGATTATTTTTAAGTAGTTTCTCTTACTAGAGTCAATACATAAAAATTATTTTTAAAATTTCTTTTATAGTTCCTTTTATGCAAATCAGCAATAGGAAAATAGGCTCACATAGTAATTATGAACTCTTCATGTCCGTTTCAGTTCTCGAATATTAAATTTTCAATATTTGTTCGAAATCCGTTTCTGCTTTTTCTAAAAAGTTTGGTATACCAACTATTGAGTAACTTTCATTTTTAGTTTTTAGTAAATGAAAATAATTTATATAAGCAAAAGGTTCTATTTATTTTCACTTGAAGCATCGTCTTACTTTTTTGGTACTTTAGAAAAGACTTACCGACCGAAAGCTATTTTTTGTAAGCATTTTCATAGTATCCACTACTCTCCTGGGATATTTACAAAAACTTTTCATTAACAGTTATAAAATTTATAATTATAGCAATGTATGTGTTTTAGCAATGAATTTATTTTTGCAAAATATTTTATCAGTATTCTATTATATAAAACTTCATAAAATAAAAAAATGAAGAATAACAATAAATTGAACTTTTTTATAAGGTTTAGGTACATTTTTAATTGCAAATATTGAAAGTTTTATTGTGATATTTCAGTTTGAGAATACTGCTCTTTTATCTAAAATAATAATATACAGTATTTAAGATGTATTTCAAAATGTCTAAATATAAACTTAAATTTTCCTCATTTACAAGTGACAGACATGTTATACTCTGATATATGAAAATATATTTTTATTTATTGTAAATGCTGAAATAGTTAACTATAAAGCAATGGGACAAAGAGCACACTTGATGGTATTTTGCACAGTGCCAGTGGGAGTGCTATTGTAACAACAAAAACGGGAGTATCCTCAAAATTTGGAACCAGAAACCAGGCAGATGATCTCCCATATTTTTTAAGTGAGGTATCATTTCACATAAAGGACATTGCGACCACCACTATTTTACTATTTTTTAAGTAAGTGTACATTAGCTAACATGATACTAACACCACGTACACAAACGAGCACGTTATCCTATATAATAGGCATATCCTATATAATTTCAGATATTCGTTTGATTCATATATAATTTACAACCTTTCAATTACAATGCTTTTTTCAGCCAAACCAACGCGGCTTCATATAAATTAAAAATGTTTTATTGAAATATGATTATGCGTATTATTTCTTTAATAAGCATTTTTCATTTCACAGAAAATTGTTGCTGTGGTATAACTTCCAACACACCAGCAAATATATAAAGTACCTATTAACAACAAACTACCAGAATTTGTAAATTTTGCATTGATGTCAATTACTAGATTCTCCCAGTGGATGATTCACTAAAACCCTTGCCTCCTTGTGCTTATGTTAAGTATTTTTGTAATCCTTTTGTTGAATTTCTGTAAATATTGTCTAATGTCCCTCTTTGCTATTCTTAGTTGTTTGCACTCTTACTCTGTCACTTACCTTTTAATTGTTCCGTTTGTTTTGTTTTAATGAATGTCTTTAAATTTTGTTTTTGTCCCAACTTGATCTTACAAATTGTGTAAACTCACACACAGTTACTCACCTTGTACTTGTGCTGTCTTGTAATGTTTTGTTTTGTTGCTCACACAATAAACTAGTCCATTGGGGACATCTAGAGGCATGTTATATATAGGTTGATGGAAGACACACAGTTACTCACCTTGTACTTGTGCTGTCTTGTAATGTTTTGTTTTGTTGCTCACACAATAAACTAGTCCATTGGGGACATCTAGAGGCAGTTGATGGGTTGATGGAAGACACACAGTTACTCACCTTGTACTTGTGCTGTCTTGTAATGTTTTTTTTGTTGCTCACACAATAAACTAGTCCATTGGGGACATCTAGAGGCAGTTGATGGGTTGATGGAAGACACACAGTTACTCACCTTGTACTTGTGCTGTCTTGTAATGTTTTGTTTTGTTGCTCACACAATAAACTAGTCCATTGGGGACATCTAGAGGCAGTTGATGGATACCCTCCACTAGCGTGTGAAGTTGCTGTGTTTTGGAGCTTTGCTCCGTTGCGGAGGCGGGGCCCCCGGCGGTGCCACTTTCTTTTCTTTCCAGCAAATCCCATCTAAACTGGTAGAACCCTTCTTGGGTTAGGGGACTTTGCTAGTGTATACTATATACTATACACCAGAAAATATTCACGTTCTTACACTTAACTGATAAAGCAATAAAATTAATGTAAGGATCAGTGAACCTTACATTTTCCATGAATAAACCCATGAAACGTGAATCAGAAACGTTCTTATTTATAAAACCTTACGGTGAAATTGCCACGTGCTAAAAAAACATCATTGACTCATAGATCATCTATCTCATTTGATAAATAACATTAATGACATTTATATGCATTAATAGATACGCAAGATAATTAGCAGGTATGTATATTCTAAGAATATTTGGTATTATGTAAGTAAATTGTAAACATGATTACATACTTATCCGATCTAGTATTTAGTGACGATTTCATCCTTTTCCACTCAGAATTTAATAATTTGGTTATAAATATTTGAGTTTTATTTTTCAACTTTAATTCAATTAGTTTCCCTTGTAATTCATCGAGATATTTAAAGAAATGGCTTATTTGGTCATAAAATTGATTTTGCATCTTATTAGTTTAATAAATTTGCTTTTTAAAAACAGGAATTTGATCAAAAATACTTCAAAATTCGTTTTGTGTTTCATTCATTAGATCATCAGTCATTTTGTTTCCTTTGTGATATTTCACTTTATAAACATATTTATGCATTAATATTTTTTATACGATTTCTGATTCATACAATTTCTTTCAGTTTTGCTTTTTCATATAATTTTTAGACAAATTCTCTATCTTCTTATATAATGTCAGTCGCTACAATGTTCTCTACTGAAATCTTGGCAACGAATAAAGGTGTGTTTATTTCAAATTACTTGTTTATTCATGGTATTTAGCAAAGGAATGAATTATATTCACTGGACAATTTTGGTACTGGAATTTATGATTTACTTTTATGCACTCATGGATGTTCTTCAAATCCTCTGAGAGTATTACATCTTAAGATAACTTGTGGAAGATGTTTGGCTACTAAAAACAAATATGAGACAAAATTATTTCAATACATGTGATAAATTTCTGATTTCTTTTTATTCATATGTAGATATCTCATCTTTTATATCTTAACCATTATTATTTTCTTATTTTTCTAACAAGTGCTGGATAATTTTGATTTTCATTCGGTATGCTAACAATAGCTTCAATGTTTTCCTTTAATGTAAAAGAATGAAAATTTAAGTATGATTAAGCTTACTTGTAGGATCAGAATAGAACAATAATATTTGGATAAATATAAAGCATTGCATTTGCTTCAAGATGATATGAAAAATTATAAAGAAACTTGCGTCACGGAATAAACATATAAAAATTTTCTTTATGATGGAAAGTTGACATTTTCAAAGCCATTTAAAAGGTCAATTTTATGACGACCATATGGGGGTAAATCTCTTTTTTCTAACTCTTTATTCAAAAAGAAAGAACTTGAAGAAAATATATTAGGAACTATTTTTTGTTTTTTATAAAAATATTGTATTTTAAGATTAAAATGAATTAAAACCGAGTATGAAAATGGGGAGAAATATTATTTAAAAGGGATGATTCATTGTAGAGTTCAAAGAAAAATCCTTAAATTTTTAATGGATTCAAATTTTAGAAGTTTGAATAATTTCAGTTAATACCAATCAAGATAATACGGATTTTTTTGTAGTTTCACTCCCAATTAGAGTATTAAAGAATTAAAATTAAATAAAAATTTTAACTGAGTAAAAAGCTCCTTTGAAATTTATTGCAATTATTTAAATAAATCAGAATTTATTCAGGTTTATATTTAATTTGCAATTTCATCTAAAGTAAGTAATAATAAAATTAATTTTTTGAAAAATATATAATAAAACATTTTACAATTAGATATTTAGTTTTAATTTATAGTTTACAAGAGAATTCTTAGGCATATTTTTTATACTGTTAATATTATTACTGGATTTTTTAATCCTTAAATCATCACTTCATCAACCCTTATTTATTGTATTGTTAAATTTGAATTCTTATGTTGAGAGGTTAAATTATAATTTGTTTTCAAAATTTTGTGCAATTAATTTTTTATACCCGTAACGAAATCACCAGAATTATCAGCTTCAATTCAACAGATTATAGCAAGACTTCTACCTTGAATGTGAATGTTTGTTACAGTTCGAATGTTTGCAGAGGTTGTGTCTACTTTAAGTGCCGATCTTAACATTCACATTTAGGTACACTTTATCAATCACATACTAATCAAATTTTGAGAATTTTTGAATAATTAACGCTGTTTTTTTCATAAATAATATCAATACAAAGGTTATAAATTAGCTATGCTGAAATCAATTTTATGAAATTAATAAAAAATTAAGAAAATAATAGGATTTCAATATAACAAAAATATATCAATTAATAAATAAAAAATATTTATATTATTACTCGTTTTATGGTTATAAGTTTATATTTGAAACATTTGCGATTGTAATACCATGTATATGAATATATCACAAACTCCAGCCAAATGAATACTTTAAATTGGTTAATTAGTTAAGTAAGGTATTAATATAGAGGTATACAAAATACAAACAAATTATGTAATAAAACAAGAACTAATACCCAACTATATCGTTTAACTATTAATTAAAGGCAATTAGATCGTATGTTAAAAGTATGATAAAATGTATACTAATGTGTTTAAATATGCGTAAAAATAAAATTGTCTTTGTGATTTTTAAATTGTTAAATTAGAGAAACTATATATATACAGTAAGTCCATTGCTACCCTCTTAACTTCGGAACGGCTGATACTGTATTTATATAAGTGGTGTCTAGGTATAGTAAAGTAGCCATGCACTACTGAATAAAACATACTACAGTGCCACCTGATGGAAAATTGTGGAGTTAGCATTCCTATCTCGAAAATGGAACGAGATAGATGGAAAAAGTGATTTAGAAAGTTGTAGAGCATCCTCGATTTAGTATGAAAAGATACTTTGTAGGCATTAATGTGAAGAATACAACGGTTAAATTGCGCATTTGTTGTTTCGTGCTGTGACATGACAAAACCATCTAAGAAAGAAAAAAACAAATAGTTATAACAATATACTTTATTTAAGATGTTCAAATTTCTCACCGTCAGCTGCAATGCACATTTGAATCCTCGCTTGAAGATCACGTTGCACACGTTGGAAGACGTGACCGTAATCCGTCGCTTAAGGTCCAGAAATTTTTGTGGAGGGGTCACATACACCTGCTGTTTCAAGTATCCCCACAGGAAAAAGTACAGTGGAGTCAGATCAGGAGAACGTGGAAGCCACTCTTCGAAACCACCATACCCTAGTATTTGGTTGCCAAATACCTTGACGAGGTACTGCTTCACTGGATATGTCTTGTGAGCAGGCGCGCCGTCATGTTGAACCATCCGTTTTCGAGATACGAATGCTAACTCCACAGTTTTCCATCAGGTGGCGCGGTAAGGTGGTTTTATTCAGTAGGGCATGGCTACTTTACTATACCTAGACACCACTTTTATGAATATAGCAGCAGCCGTTCCGAAGTTAAGAGGGTGGCAAGGGACTTTAGTGGACATACTGTATATATATATATAGATAGATAGATATAGATAGGTAGATCTTTAAATAAACAGTAATGAAATTGCGGGTATATCTTTGTTTATCTATAAAATATTATATACAAGTGTTAGCAATGCGTATAAGTAAATTATTTTTTAAATGTCTTAAATAAAATGAATGTGAATAATCTTTAAATATAAATCAGTTTACATGAAAACTTTATACTACTTAAAAACATGTAACTTCAACTAGAATTTGAAAATAAATGGTTTATGTTCATTGGGGCTATGAAGCATAAGTATCATTATTCTATTATTAAATAAAATGCAGATTATATGTGGGAAATAAAACTATTTAAATTCACTTAAACACTCATTTGAATGTCATAACATTAGAAATTACATAAATTTTGAGAAACATAGTAAACTTTCAGAAAAATATGGCATACATTTGCAAAGAAAAACTTAGTCTCACAGTATTTCTATATAAAAATTACCCGTTAAAGCATTTACATTAAAATTATATCTATATGAGAAAAAGGGAACGGATATTATTGAAATTATTCAAATAGAAATATGTCAAATAAAATAATAAAAGACCATCTGTAGTTTGATTTGCTTGTCATTTTACGGTCTCTTTTTGCATAAGAATGATTCTGTCTGTTGGTTAAAAATTGTACAACAAGACTAGAGACTATGAGAATTTTCAAATATTAGTAATATTTTTATTTTAGAGAGTTTTTTCCACGCATAATCTATTGTTATTGTTTAAAGACGAAAGTGAAATAAATTGCTTTCTTTTATAACTTAAAAAAATTTAACTAAATATTTTTGAATTAAATAAAAGTTCTTAAAATTTACATTTTAAATTAAATCTTTAAAATTTACTTAATAAAATTTTTTATTTATTTCTTTTATATTTATAAAACAGTAAAAGCATTTACTGTTTTCAAAACAGAAACAGCAGCAACAAGAATTTATTTAATTAATGTACATATATTTAATGAGACTTATCGTAAAAAAGATATAATACAAAAACAGAAACGCCTTTTGCATTGTTATATGGCAGCAGTTTTATCATATATTACAATTATTATAATGCAACATGGTCCCTGCAATTTTAAAACAAGATTTATTAGTAATCGATTTTTTTAGAGCGCCATGACTCATCCATAAAAAAGGAATGCTTCTTGTGAACTCGACCAAAATGTCTTCAAGTGGATTACAATAAAAAAAATTGTTTGAGTAAACGATCAGAAAATTTACAAAAAAAAAACTGAAAAGCTAACTTAGCGTGACACGCAATTAACACAGATTTTAAAATTATGGAACTGGAAAATAAAGACTTCAGTTCCGTGTAGAAAGAAAAATGTAAGAAGTTGAGTTGATTTTCTCCTTCTTCTAATGAATATATGATGAAAAGTAACACTGGCTTCAAAAACGTAATGTGATGATCTTTTGTTTCACATGCAACAGCTTTTTTCACCACTGACCGCTTTGGGCCCATGCCAATTGAATGGTGCTTGGCTCGAATTCTATTTTTGCTGATTTAAAAAGCAAGGTCAGAAATAGAAAACGGTTTTTTACTAGAAGTGAAAAAGCTTCTTCGAGGACAAATTTCAAATTAGGGAAAATTAATTTGGGATTTTTTTTAAAGAGCGTCGCCCACATTGGAAAAAAAGAAAAGATTCGTATTCTCTCTTTACAAATTGATCTCAGAATATTGCTTTGTTTGCCTTCATTTTTTTAGTTATGTCATAGTGGATAATGATTGTTCTTAAAATAAATTACTGATTCATTCTTTAAAAGTATGCTAAAAATGTTTTTTTAAGAGTCAATACTTTTTTAATAATGAATTGCAAAATGTTACATCTATGCAAAAAATACTCTTACAGTACAGTTACGTCATATATTCACAGGATGTAATTTCTACATCACTATTTTATTAAGAATTTTGTAACAGATGTTAAATTTTTTCAATAACAGGAAAAATCAATCAGTATGAAGTATATGTAATATATACACTTCACTGGGTTGCTGAAGCTCCGTGGGTTGGGGTCTTGTCCACGTTAATATGTGACGTCCAAAGTCCTTCCGGTGGTGTGGCGTGGATGCGGAGAGGAGGGATCCAGCTCAGGTGTGACCTGGTCACCTGACCGTAGTTCAAAATTACGAGGCACTTGGTGATGGGCGAGTATTCCAAACCCGTTAACCTAATGTTACAGTCTGGGGCTCGCCTGCTCCGCTATGTATGTATATAGGCAGGTATGGGCTATCGTGTTACTCAGTTTAGTTCTGAAATGCATATATTTGTTTTATTTGTGATATAAATCAATTATTTCCTTTTGCAATTTCTTTGAAAAAAATACCAAAATCACAAATATTTCTGTTGTATTTTTCTGAGTTTGAAAACAAAAATGAGAAATATTTTTGTATATATAAGAGTACAAATTATATTAAGAAAAATTATTGAAATGCAGATTTACATATAAAAGTATTCCTCTACTTCATTTATAAGAACATAAAACTATATTAAAAAAATTATTGAAATACAAATTTACACATAAAAGTATTTTTTAATTGTTCTATATGGGAATTTAGTTTCATTTTAATGCTTGTATGATTTTACTTTATTATTTTTTTAATTTTTAAAACGATATGAAATCAATTTATGTATGATAAAATATTGCAGGATCATCTTGTATATAAGTGTTAATTGTAATGAACTTTATTAAAATTAAAATACAAAAGTTCTGGTTTCAATTAATAAACTAATATATTTAGGCATTCTTAAAAATAAATACATATTTTAAGAACCAGACAGGAAATTTTTATCAATTCGTTTGTTAAATGCTAACTATGGAAGCAGGTAAAGCATTCGTTCAATAAAAGATACTGAAAGTTGTATGCCTTTTCCCTTTTTATTGATTGTACGGTGTCAAGAGAACTATGTGGACAACGAACATCTGCTTTCAGTTACTCTTTAGTTGTACTTGTGAGAAAAAATAATAAATAATCGAGATGATAAATAGGGCTCAAAAATAGAAACAGAAATATTTCTCTGGGGGAAGATTTAGAAAAAGCTTTCTACTTGTTTCTTTACTGAAATATTTCAGAAGTTTTAACGACGATTCTTTGGAGGTGTATATAAAAGTGTATTTTAAAGATCTATTTCAAAAAGAAATTATATTTTAAATATTTTGCTCTCAAATATATTATATTAAACTTCTGCAGAACTATAGAACTAAAGTGGCTCAACCATTTTTAAATTGTTAAAGTTTATGCAAAAAGGAAGATTCTTTAACAAGGAAACCAGTCTTTTTAAATTTTTGCGAAAATATGAGAATTCAACTGATAAAACTATGTTGCCAATTATTTTTCAAACATCTCTATAAAATGATTATTATTTCTTAACTTACATTTTTTTTCTAATGCCCGGTCTTTAGGATATACCTAATCAGCGCTAATTAATGGTATTTTATACAGTAGGGCAACCAGTGGATGTGCCGTCTTCGACACGAAGGTAAAATAAAAAAAGAATACAGAAATACACACACACACACAGTAAAGAACATCCATCCCGAACCAAGATTCAAACCCGGGACCTACTCTATCGAAGTTAATGAATATAGCCACTCCATCATTGGTCGGCTTAATTGATTATATTATAACTGACAGAAGAAGAAACTTAGCTATGACTTTGAAAAGTAACTTAACCAAATGATAAATTAAATGTCTGTGACACCAGTTATATTTTCTTATTTTTATTCTAAACATTATTCGATTGGGAAATTATTGCAACAATTATGATTGTCTCTCCTTGTGTTAAGTACGGAATTGTATGAATGGAAAAAATATTTCTCCCATTATAATCGTAAATTTATCACTTCATCTAATGTTCATGAAATGTGTTCCATAGTTATGAAAAGCTAAAATACAAAATAAAAACGCGCGTCTTCAGTTTTTCCTTTTTTCTATAAAGCTGATTGTTTTCTGATCCTTACTGTACAGAAAATAAAGCAAGTGGACGCTCTGTCAATATTTTTTTTTACAAAATAGTTGCTTATTCACGAATATTTTTTGTCAAAATCTGGTACTCAAGTTAGTAAATATTACTTATATATAAATATAAGTAAATATTATTGTTGTACTTAATATGCCCCCACTTAGAAATTTCCTAATAAAAGGGAATTTAAATTATAAATTTTTATTAAAAAAATAATTTTTATATTTTTTTTAAAAATTCAATAATAATAAAAATTAATTGAAAAATTATAAATTGCCTCATAAGATAATTTCATTATCTTTAATAAATTATTTGTTTTGAGATCAATTCATGCAATGTAACTTAGTAAATTTTATTTTCCTTTTTTCTTTTATTTTTTGATTTTTGTGAAATAGGATCAGTACCGATTCATGAAGTTCTGTCAGTTCACAAACAATTACCACTGTGAGGTGAATACCTTAAAAGTAAAAGGTGTCTGCCTGAGTATTCAACATGTCTACCATCAGGAGTTCTCTTTATAAACAGTGAGCTATATTCACGTGTATCAAAGGAGGTAGCCCAAAACATCCCCAAGCACTCATACAAACAAATAATGTTGAAAACTGAAGAGCAACAGCAACCCCCATAGAGGCTTTGATTGACCCCAGATCTTCACAATAAAGTGTGGTCACACAAATATAAAGGTCTTGTCTTACTTATTGACCACACACACATTGAATTTTAGTGTTTCTTCTTCCTCCCAGGAAAGCTTTTCATAAATAGGATGGATA
Organism: Latrodectus hesperus; assembly: GCA_037975125.1. Classification (NCBI taxonomy): domain Eukaryota; kingdom Metazoa; phylum Arthropoda; class Arachnida; order Araneae; family Theridiidae; genus Latrodectus; species Latrodectus hesperus. The sequence continues at coordinate 54,767,491 of CM075855.1, forward strand.
GTGGATTATTCCCACACTAACAGGCATTCTAACATTAACAGGCATGGAGCCAAGACAGTCTTCTTCCTCACGGTGCCCCAGTCTTCAGACTACAGAAGCTGCACTTTTTCTCCCTATGAATCAGTTGACAATCTGCATGTAGAACGCAGAAATGCAAGATCCATCTACCTCTGTTCATCAATGGCTGATTTAGAACCCGAAAACTTCCCCTTCGAGGAACTTTGCCTTATTACTACACAAGACCAAGTACAATGAAGATTGCACTAATTTTATTTTTTCAAAAATCATCTCGGTACTTACAACTTTCAGATTTTTTTTTTTTTTTTTTTTTTTTACAATTTTAGACATGTTTCTAGGTTTTCTGTGGTTTGGTTTTCGCTCAATGGACATTTTTTACACATGAGGACTAATTTAACTATGGCCTACAGTTTTTGGTGGAATTTTAACCATTAGAAGCAGCCAAACTAAGGGTAGGTTCCAAACCCACGAAATGTTGAATCGAAGGCAAGGGTGCTTACTATTTAGCTGTCAGACTCGGCAGGCATGTTTTTAAGTAATAGTTGTAAAACGTGGGTATTCTAGTCAATAAAATATTGATTCATTGCTTGAAAAGAATAGATAGAATCTCTGTATTATTAAAGTAACCAACTCTTTTTGAATAAACTATTAGTATGAGATAAAAATGCGATTCTAATAGTTAAATGTAGATAGTATGGTTTCGGTAACTATTTCACTGAATCAATTTTGTTCTTTTGTAAAAGAAAAAAATTTGGTTTAATACAAAAATAGCTAAGCAAACCATTAAACTTGATTTTTACTGTAGAATAAAGTAAAAAAAAATATTTTTACTACTTAAGACAATGCTAATAATACTGAGATACATTGAAATGATCTATGTCAATTTTTTTTTTTTATTCTGGAAAATTTACAAATATTAATTCTTTACTCCACTGTTTTCTATACGTACACTGTTTTGAATTCATCATTTCAGTCTCAATTTGAAATTATGAGTGCGTGTTAATTTGAATAATGTAATAAAATAATTGCAATTTAATAGATATACCAAATCTATCAGGAAATCTCTAAATTAGTCACTGAGTAAAAAAAATTGTATCATAATATTTTCCTTATATTTTAGGATCAAAATTTTTAATCTACTTTGTAATAATGCACTATACAGTTTAAATAAAATTAAAATTTTGAATGTCTTTTCTTATAGGGAATTTATGTGTTACAAATCTAATAAACAAACAAAAAGAAAAGAAACCAAAAAATAATAGCAGAGAATAAAATTGAATGAAATTTTTTACATTTGATTTTTTACTTATCATTATATGATTTAGTAGCGCGATTAAAAATGCATTGCGAAAAATTTCAATTCATTCGTAAAAAAAGTTGGCTAGCGAAAAACAAATGCTACGTTTCGATTTTTGTACTCAAAAGGCTCAGGAATATTTCTGTTCTATCATTTTGAGGCAATAAATGTGATATATTATTTAAGTAAAAATTCTTCTTATGCAACCAAAAGAAGCCATAGAAGAAACTTCGACTAATTATAATAACACCAAAATGAGTCAAATATTTCTTTTTACATTAAAAAAATTCCTTACATTAAAATAAAGAATGCGATATATTTCTAAAAATCATCTAGAATTATATTAGTTAATAAACTGATTTTATTAAATCAAAATTTAATATAACATTTTTTTCCTTTCAATGCCAAATGTACAGATAAAAAATAAAATATGTGTATTGTCTGTTCTGTATAAGAAAACAAAACTCGAAAAAATATAAGCATTTATTTAAAAATTAAAGTTAGTAATTAATAGTATAGTATATTAAAATTATAATTAATAGTAATTAGATTATGGCCGTACACGGCCAACAGAACGAACACCCAAGGATAGCCAGCGGAACCTCCTCGTTCGCTGGTCAAAGACAATCTTCACTCGCCGGAGCATACTCCTTCCTCTCCTCTCTCCCCACAACAGCGCGATCACGTGAAGAGAATGAGGAGTATCCTAACAATATGTATAAAGAAAAGCATTATAGTGATTTCTTAGACATTATATTAAATTAATTACGGAACCTTTTAAATATTAATTTTCAAGAAATCCTATGATCTAAAATTTTTTATAGAAACTGCATAAAGTTTTGTATCTTATTCATTTAATTGACCTTGATTTAATTATTTTAATATTTTTTCCATTTTTTGTTTCTGGATGGCAACTCAAATTTGCATAATAATTTATGTGCTTAGCAACATGAAGGGCGCTCCGTGGCTGAGTAATCAAAGTATCACTCCGCTAATCGCTTGAGAGCGTAGGAGTGTGGGTTCGATTCCCACCGTGGCCCTGGGTGTTTTCTTCGTCATTATTCTGTGGTTGTACATCTGTCATTGTGCTATTTGGCCTATTATCGACGAAGACTTACAAGCGGATCTCAAGAATCAAGAATACAAGTCTGAATATATGAAATGTAATAAATAAATAAATAAATAAGCAACATCAAAATTACAATAAGTGGCTGAAAATGTATGAAAACTTTTTAATATTTAATAACTTGAATAATGGTTTTAAAACTGGTTCAAATTGATGTCAATTACATAAAGTATTTTCTGAAGTTGCATTACTAAATAGGTTTTAAAAATCAGCATAAATAACAGTGCTAAAGGAATCTTGGAAATTTCCAAATAACCATTTCAATCGGTGCATCGTTATCAAGCAAATATATCGATAAACCATGCATTTTAGTGCTTTAATAGAGACATAATCGAATTTTAAATTTGTCACTTTGGTAAATATTATTTCAACTATTGATTACCATATGAATAATTCTCTTGAGCAAACAAATGGCACGAGAGTATTGTTTTTTAAACTGTCGATTTAAACTAATATTAAATTAAATAGTGGATTGTAGACTATATATGAGTGATTGATTACATCATCGCTAAAATCCATGTAGATGGAATTATTGTACATAGAACTTCCATAAATGGGTAAATTAATATCTGAATTGTCGTAAAAGGTCATGTTAAAGTCAATTCACTTATTAGAAAAAATTTGCGGTGTCTTCCACGAGAGACTTGAACAACTGAACGGCAATCTGAATAATCTGATGTTCAATGCAAAATCTCGGTTCTCTTTGATTTATGACAGTCACTAGATGGAAGCGTCTCTGGAAGATAATGCCAATTCGACTACCACAGTTATACGCCACATCGCTCAACGAGATTAAATAGTGTTTTCAGATACACTCAGTTAGGATAATTGATCACCTCAATTATACCTCAGTAACAATTGATGATGTGTAGTATTCCAGTCAAGCACTACAAAAAGACAAATGACTTCGGGCATAGCACATGCCAACAAACAAGTATATTTCTTTCTTTGCTCTGTGATAGCTTCTACAATTTTACCGATAAATCTTATCTGAAACGTAACTGGAAATCTTTTGAATTTCATGCCCTAGTTGTCATTGGATGGGTAATTTTGGAGGATGATTCAGAACACATGAACTTTCCTCCCAGAAAATACCATCTACTTGTTAATTGGATCTCTATCTCATCGATTACTCCTGTCATCATTGTGAAAGGTTATCGTAATTACATCCTTCATTTCGTCTTTCCTAACTTTTAAAATTGAAGGTAGGGTTCTACACCTTGCCCTGGAACACTTGACTACATTGAAAAAAACCAAGATTTTCTATGTCTACATTAAAACCTTGAGTATTTTGGGAAAGTTCGAGAATCGTAATTTTAAATACCAACCTATTGTGTCTTAGATTTTCATAGCATTGGATTCGCTCGCTAGGAAGAGTTAAAAAATTTTATTTTGTTGGATACCAAGTCACGTAGATCTTGATGGAAATGAGAGAAGAGAGGCAACTGCGAAATCGGCATCACATCCAGTTTTACCATCAGTTCCGCTCTCAAATGCGAGAAAAGATATAAAGAATATTTATTTATTCTCTTTGGAAGGAACCAAAAGTGATTCGGTCTGATTCGGTTGGGGAGGAACTTTTTGCCCACAGCTGAAGAAACGGAAACCTTTTTGCTTTTTTAATGAAAATTGTTATTACACAGTTCATTTAAATTTTATATTTTACATTTTGTATTTTTTTAATTTTATTTATGCTTTTACTTTAAACTTAGATTTAAAATAAATTATATATAAATTTTTTTGTTTATTATTATTTTTATTTTTTCTTTCTTGAATTTTTCACAATTAATAAATTTTGGAAAACCTTACTTAGGAAAGTAATCGATTAGCAAGATTACTTTCCTAAAATGTAAGTTTTGGAGCAACTTGCCCTTTTTGGACCTTGCGCCAAAATACCCAACCAACTAACCAAATGTGAAAGGTGAAAATACCTTTTATTAATTATCCTGTTTTCATAATCAATTTCTATAATACTTTATTCAATAATTTAAAGTTTTTCTTTGTTAACCAGTGTAAGGGGCTGAAATTCTGATATCGAATTTTACTTTACTATAATTGAAGAACTTAATGAGATTTCTTGTTTGAAGCTATTTTAGATTAGCAAAATTAGACTAAATAACATTAAATATCAAAAATATTTTGATGCATTGAAATATAATAAATTATTTTTAGATTAAAATTTTTTAAGGTTGTAAAATTGAAACAAAATCCTACTGTAAAATATTTTAAAATAGCAAAATATCAAAGCTTTTATCCCTTTACAATAATTTATGCTTTTTTATCAATATAGAGAGTGGCAACATAATGCTTAAAGATAATCCGTTGCCACAACTAAAACTTATTATACCGATCTGAATTCGCCATTTTCAAGTTGTCTACACGCAACATCAGAGAACTCCTATTTTTTTAGAGAAACCAATTTTCGTAACGTGCGCATAGGAAGAGTCACGGAAAACTAAATTGTATTTTCTATTTTTCTTTTCTTCCTGTTCAGAAAGCAAAGTAAAAGGGAGAGTTCCGTAGAGAAATATTTGCTTTGACCTCTCGTGCGAATTTCAGATTAGTATGTAATAACTATAAAATTCGTGTAATATAAGACACACATTTTTCGATTCAGGTTGGAGAATTTGATTGATTAATTCAGTAGAAAAGTGATTTAAAAGCTATAACACTTTTTGTAGTTAAAATGTTTTCATATGCAAACACATTTTAATTTAATAAATTAACTAAAAACTTTAACATACAGAGAAGTCTTAAGAATATTTTTAGATCATTGCAAGTAAATCTATTAAATGTCACATTGTTATTTACATGAAATTATTGCTTTTAATATTTAAAAATGCAAGATTTAAAAAAATGTAATTTTAATTACTTTTCCTTTTTTTGTTTGAATCTTTTCAGTAAAAGAAGAAAATAAATACTTTTAATCCTAAATTTTAATAAGTATAAGTGGCACCGGACGTAATCATATCTTAAATTTATAATTTAACTGTTCAAATGATGTTATGCTCAGATAAAATTTAATTTTTTCATTTAATCCATTGTAATATATCAGGAATGCTTAGCAAAAGTTCTATAATTTTTTTACAGCAACATTTTGTTTTCTCATGTTCGATGTCACAAAACCTTATGAAATCAATTAAAAGTAAAGAACAACAGTTAATAAAATAAACGAATTAGATGTTACAGTTTTGTATTTATTTCTACTTTATCATATTGAGTTTGGTTAAAAATAAAACTTATTTTATATAGTTTTCTAGATTATTTTTCTGCATAATATTCTAAATGTAAAATTCTAGTAAAATAGCTGCTTCTTTCTTAAAAGTTAATGCTTCTGAAATTGAAATATAAAATTTAATATTTCTTTATACTAATATCTTCAAAAATAATTCCTTTAGGATTATGTAAGCATATATATATATATATATATATATATATATATATATATATATATATTATAATATATATATATATATATATATATATATTATAATATATATATATATATATATATATATATATATATATATATATATATATTATAATACATATATATAGTGAGAGAGAAAAGAAGAGTGTAAAAAAATAGATAATGTAATTGTGCAGTAATTAGATCCTATTTTACTAGGTCACTCAGAAACATTTGGAATTTCTTAAACAATATTGAAACCAGAAGAAATTTTTTTTATGATACTGGTATTTTATATATATACTATGTAATTTCAAGTAACTACGAATAATTTGAAATGAGAAATATTTAATTGTGTTGAGTCATTTATATATAAGTAATAAATCACTGAAATTCACTGCTTGTCATATAACATTCATATTAATCTGTGGATTTTTAATTAACTTGATAAAAAAATTTCGAAACTTTGCTTAACAAATTCTTTAAATTTAAATACATTTCTAAAGTTATTACTAAAAATATAGCTTATTTTATATTGATGCACAGATTTGCTAATATTTTTCACGAAACGTTTATCATTTTTTTATTTTTATCAAAACGTTCATTTGTATGTTTTTAGATAATGTTAATGGTAGTATTTTAAGTTTTAAGAGTATTTTTATTATTTCTTCCTAAATTATGCAAAAGATTGAACTATTCGCTAATGTTTTTACATTTCAATTGATTTAAAACAATTCTTGATATAAGATTTTGAAGAAAACTTCATGATATATAATTGTTACTATTTTAATTAAGCTTTAATTTCTGTACTATTTTCTATTTATTACAAAAATATTTCCTTTTTCTTAAATAATTATCTATTTAAATGTTTTACGAAAATTATATGAAATTATTAATATTTTGAGGACCAAAGACTAGTAAATTTTGTGTACCTGTATGATAATTATTATGTGTTAATGAATCATATATCAAAATAAAATAGAATAAAATAATATCAATAAAACCTTAAGAGAGAGATACTTGCAAAAAATATTGCACTTTCAATCATTCATATTTATTACCAAAATATGCCAAATTTGGCATACATTTTATATTTTTGAAAAATAATCTCAATTCTAATAAGTGTTTTCATTTGAATGGCTTTAAAATTTATATAAATGCCAGTAGAAATTTAAGAATACTTAAAAAAACTGGTAGATAAAAAATCAAATACTTACTATTAATAAAAATCTATGGTAGCATAAATAAACTGTATATTGTAACCAAACAAAATTTGTTCTTTAAAATTATTAATCTTTATAGAGTCCAAACAAAAACTTTATTTCTGTAAACTTCTTATAAAAATGCAATAATTTACATTTTTTTCAAGCTTAGATATAATTGCCGATTTACCGATATCAATTTTCCTAATCAGTAATAGAATGTTTGTTTTTGAAGAATAAGAACGATAACGAGCTTCTACCTAATATTTAATGATTTGCGTGATGTGGAATGTTTGTTGTGTGACATGGAAGTTAGGAAATAGAACTTAATTGATTAGTTAACCTCGTCTATACTAATAATTACGATGCATGTCTATGTAATTGACAATAAAATATTTTACTTCCAGATTGTTGAAGTTTGTAAACATTTTATCAACAATCGATTTAGAAACATACTTTTGCTTTGCATAAATATCAAGGCATTGTTGCACCAGTATAATTCCCTGTTCTTGCCATAAGTTGAGCTCTATTATTTAACGGAAGCAGTCAAATGGAAATCTTCCTAATTTAGAAACAGATATCAAGCAGAAGAGATCCTTTTCAATATTTGATCTGTCACTCCCAGAAGTATCATTTACCTTGGAAGGCATTACAACCACTACATATTTAATGTGCCCAAGCCCCTTTTAGCGAGCACGACTTCAATTAAGAGGTATTCGAACTCACCACCTTCCGATAACCAACCAGGTAATAGAGCCTAACATCAAGTCATATAAATGAAATTGTATTTCAGACTATATTTACAAGTAGTTTTATATAGTTCTGTGAAACGAAATGATATACATAATTGGAAATACTTGTTCACTTTCTGATAATAAGAATTTATGCTGACAGTTAAAAACTTATCTGAATTATTTAAAATTATAATAATGTATATAACTATAAAATGTATAATTATTTTTCAAACTATAATATAAACCATCTGCCATTTTCTACTATATTTATGCATGTTTTCTAAAAAATTTCTTCATCATTTTCTATTTAAGGACTTTCCTCCAATTTCATTCTATTCATAGAAAATCTTATTTATTAATTTATTTGTTCATGATATTCTCGATTATATGTTTCCTTTCAAAATAGACCATACAGGATTTTCTGTGACCTAGTGGCAGGACAATGTTTTTTGGAGCCAAGTCCTAGGGTTCGATCCCAGCAACTGCTGAACGAGAGATGGATGTTGTGTTTCTACTTTCTGGATGCGTGTTTTTCGAGATAGCTGTTTAGGATTTTACATGGTTTACTCCTTTGCAACACGTGAATGTGGCCCACTATTTGTAAAAAATCCTTACTCAAGGCAATATACGCGATGGGTGCTAAAAGGCTATACAATAATCTTCAACCATTAGGCTGCCCACAAAGCGGTGTCAAAATATAGACCATATAATTGCGAAGGTATTGTCTTTTATTTATAAGAAAAAGACATGTTTGGTAAGATATGTTGTTTTAAAATCTTAAGTGATTTATAAAAATAATTTGCTTGCAGTTTAAATGACTTGTGCATTGACATTTACAGACAGTTAACAAATGAATATTTCAATGCATGTACGTGAATTTTTATTTTTAATATATAGCATTTATATAGGTTGATTTTTTATATTAATGTAAATAGAATAATCTATCTTTAAATTATTTTTTGATTAAATAAATAAGATAAAAAACGTATTGAGAATTAAAAACATTAAGCTATACGTATTTAAAAGTCACATAAAATTTTTTAAATTCAAATTAAAAGACTACTTGTTAATTTAATTTTATAAAATGATCAGTTTCTTAAATAACAATTTTGATACATGATATTCCATTTTGACATCATTACTTTAAATATAACGCCTCTTATTTAAAATGTATCAGGATTATGCAAAATTAATTTATTTTTTACTGTTGCTATTTTAATAAATAAGTAACTTTAAACATTTTAATTTTATGTATGTTTACTTTTTATTATTATTTTAATGATAAAATATATGTAATATATCGATTCAAAATGATTCCTAATTTTCTGAAGTGGATCAATGATTTTACTCCCATTATAACTGAATCATAATTATTCAAAAAATAAAATAGCAATAGTTTAACAATATTTTGAAGTTGATCATTCGAATAGTGATAATATTTGCTATTTTTTGTCGTTCATTCATTGAAAATTTCAAATAATGATATTCAAGGAATATTTATAACATTATTCAACTTTTAAAAAAAATTTTCAAATACTTTAAAGAAGAAAAATCACTCGTTCAATCTAAGTCTTAATTAAATGTATTAAATGATTTTTCACATAATGAAGTACATTGATTGAATTCCACTTATTTGGCAGGAAATATTACTATAAAAATTACGGGTGACGCATTATGAACTAGTGAAAACTGCTTTTTCTTCTGACAACTAAAAGCAAAAATTTTCCGGGTTATAAATGTTTTTTTTTCTTTCTCGGAGTTGGAAATATATGCATGATCAAAATAATTCTACTAAAAACTCTATACTTAAAATTAAAGTGTTCAATAGCTTAGGATTTATAAGACTTCATAACCAACTAGAATTTTTTTAAAAATCACGCACCTTTTTTTTATTTTTTAAATTAAAAATGTTATGTAATTTTAAAGAAATCTAGTTACAATCTTCTATATGACCTTCTCATTTATATAATACTTTACATACAATTTCTGAAAGAGAAGAAAAATACTCTCTGCACTTACCATTAAGAACAACGATTATTAAAATATTATATTCATCACTACTGTGCAAATTAATTTTGGGACACATACAAAAATCTTTACAAATGTTGTTTAATTGGTATAGGTTAGTTAACATGCATGGTATAGCAATCTAATATGAAATATTTCCTCCTCTATCGTGAATGTGATCTTATACATGATTTAACATGGATTCTTCGAAGTTAGAACATAAATGTTTGATCTCATTATCACAATACCAAAATTTTGTAAAAATTTTTGTTGAGCAGTCTATTTTACTTACACGTTTTATTACAATGCTCTACAAATTTTCAATGGTATTTACATCAGGAAAATTATTGGGCGAATCCAAAACCATTATTTTTGTTTTTGAAATAATTTCTTAACTAATTAAGAAGTTTGGCAAGAATTAATTAAGAAGCAGATCTTGTTGAAAGAACTTTACATCATTGGCACAATTTTTCTTTCTTTTATAAAAATGTATTTTAGAGTTTGTAACCCCTTCAATTAGTACTAAGCGGCCAGGGGTACTCTAGAAGCAAAATAATCCCAAAACATCTCTATCTGAGGCAGCTTAACCGTTTGCTTAAGATTGTGTTCTCCGATGAGTTCTCCATCACTTAGCTTGACAAATCTTTGTCGATAACCTTGCACAAAAAATGAATTTAATCGCTGAATAAAACCTTCATCCTGTCTTGTGAAGTCCAAGATTGACATTTCCTGTCCAATACAAATATTTTCTCTTCATTACTAGAGTTATTAACTGTTTTTCATTGGTTTTTTTGTAAATTTCTGAGCTTTTATCGAACTGTCGCTGAATCCACCCTCTCACTAGTAGCTATTCTCTTTGAAAATCTGTACTATCTGTATTTCCTTTGCAAGCATGCATTTTACTATTTCGCACAAAAATTTTGTTTAAGGTATGTTTGTTCAAATTTTGTTTGTTCAAGGTATGTTCATATGTTTGTATCCACATTTATTTTTTCGTTTTGGACATACTGTCCCAGAATTCTTCTGCTGATTAAAAATCCCTGAAACGCTAAATTTTCAAACTCCAACTGTTGCAGCAATATCCTTGATAATCATAGAAGTACGCTGACTGAGGGTGAAAATTCTAGTCCATTTCTTCAGAGTGATGTCCGTTTTTAAATGCACTTTAGAAACAGACAATTCCTACAATCGACTTCTTCTTACAGCAACTGAAGGCAAACTTTTTCGACATATTATGATCACGTGGTCAAACAAATATAGACTAGTAGAGGACAATCGCGATGTGTAAGAACACGCAGGTGAAACCGATTTAAGGCAAAAAAATCCCCTAGAAAGGTATAATATTCTTAAAAAATATGTTTGTCCTAATTAACTCACATGGTAGTGTAGAAAAAATGATTTTTTGAAGATGTAACTTCCATAACTTTTCTGTGTAGATGGTTATTACTAAATCCTAGATATTATTGAACTATAAGAGATGACTGTTATATTTCTGTTTTTATCGAACAGTAAACAACAATAAAAGAGAAAGAGTCACGTATGTATGTTAGGTTTCTGCTTCTTGTACACATACTTAAAAAATGAGTGCCTAACACTTTTTGATTGTTTTTCATAGGTGCGGCTATAAGAAACTCAAGAAATGAGAAAGCCTTCTGAAACAATCTGAAAACTAAAACGGCCTGTCAATAATTTTGAGCTTTTATGTCATTCACTTCATCTAATATATGAGTCTAGGAATAAAACCACTGTATTCAGAGGAAAATACTTTAATTTTCTATCCTAATTTGGCTTAAAAACCGAAAACTAATTTTATCATTTGGCTTTTTGCAAGAATATTTATCTGGGTGAGTGTTTGGGAATTTCCGATTTTTGAAAATATGCTATCTATTATTTAAATTGAAAATTTTTCGTAAACTATAATTATAGATAAAACAAAAACCTTATACTGTGTGCTCAAATATTCATAACTGGGTATCATTCTTCCACATTTCTTTTAATGCGCAAGTTTTTGATAGCCTTAATACTAAAACAACAAAACAATTTTTATTTCGAGATTTAAAAAATGTGAATTCCTTACTTTCAAATTCTAAAATTCTCAGAAGTCACTTATAAGTTTGCTACATAAGATACTTAAAATTTATATGACAGGGTAGAAAAATACTTAAGCTCATCTTTAATTATTAGATAAAATCTATAACTTATAAAAAACTGTAAAATCAAAATATAACTCTAAGGTAATTTCAAACAAAATACTTACACTGTTTGCTTATGTTAAAATGCTTTCAGTCCCTTGTTTTTTTTTATTAAACTGATAAATAATGTCAAACTTTAAAATATATAATGTGAAAAAACAATTATAACATCAAAATCCAATAAAATTTTTGATTGACTGTGGTGATTAAATAATATTTTTCATAGATCATTTTCTTTTCACTATTTTTTGTTCCATTCTAAATTTACATTTTTTTTAAATATAGATAATTCTTTGAGTTTATTTTTAGTTAAAAATTTAATAAAGTTGACAATTATGTTAATTCAACAATAGAACTATCTTAATCGCACACACACACATGTATCTCTCAAAAAACAGGGAAGTAGGCAAAAATTGAAGAAAAAACATAATAAAATCCAATACAGAAAAAAATACGTAACTTTTCTGGAGAACTTTTGTTCCTTGGAATTATATAGAAAGAATACGCGAAAATATACCTCAGCGCAACAATTAATTTGCATATAAATGACAAGAAAAGTATACTTTGGAAAGGTGTTAAATGTGACGTCTGGTCCTCTCAAGCAGCTAAAATTATTGCATTTTTAATAAATCAGGCAAGATATTCAGAAAATATTATTCAATTACTGAAGAATACCACAATAGCCAAGTCTTAAATAGTTAAGAAAGTTATAGTCTCATAATGATCTCAAATATGTGGTTGATCAGATTTAAGTCACTAAATAAAACAAAAAATGAACATTTAATTTTAATTTTCTTACAAAACTCCTTGTCACTGAATATAATTTAAGATGTCATTTAACAATTTATTCTTTTTATATATTTTTAAAAATATTTAATAATAAAATATTTTTTAAGTATTTTATATAAGTTTCGTCATTTTGCTTAGAATTGTATCGCAGCCCATTAATAATATAATTAACAAAATAGTTATAAAAATTTTACAATAAACATTATATGTATATGCGTATATTTAGATTTTCTTGGCTAAAAAATTTATATAAAGGAGACGAAAATTAGATGCAATGACTACCTGTTAAATGTCTTGAAAACTATCAGGGGCAATTTTGAAACGCTTGGTCAAGAACACTATGGCATGAAATAAAATTTTGAAAATTAAGTTCTTTCAGGGCTGTTATACCGATGAAGAAAAAATTATATATGTTGTAATTATTATTGTTATTATTATGCAGATATATGAAAATAAAACACTATATCTTTAAGAAATAAAAAACATTTTTTAATCATACATTCTCTAATAAGAACAAAAGGGAGGCAGAAAATTGTTCAATATTATTACATGATACCTGGTTAAAAAAAGGACTACCTACTGCAAAAGGCATTTTTTTTATTCTGAAGTACACGTATATAAATATAAATATCCAGTTTCCTTTTCCTCCTTATCAACTATTTTTATCAAATCAGCAATATTTGATTTTTTTGACTACCTTTTTGTAGATGTCTTTCCCTTAGGGAATCCAAGATATGACGAAACCACTTTTTTTCCTGAATTCCTGGATGCCTATAGTTGCGCAAGTTTTATTATAGAAACATACCATATTTATTTGCTCAAACCACTTATTCTCACAATTTCTCTGATAGCATGTATCTTTTGCATTGACTGCTGCAATAAATACCTTTCATGTCTAACAAAAATATTAAAAAAATATTGTAGTTTTATTTTTTTCTGTTATATATAATTTTGTCATTTAGTTCTGCATTCATCACATGATTAAAGAAAGTTATCTTATTTCATTCAAGTTTTCATATATTGCAGGTTTTCTACACTTTTTCATAATATTATAAGAATTTATTAAGAAATATATAAATAAGGCTCATTCAATAAACATATTGTATAATTCTAATATATAGAAGCACCAAAAAAATTTAATTACAATCTGTGTTTTTTTGTGCACTCAAGAGATCTATATTAATTAGTCTCACGTCAAGTAGCTGTTATCATAATATTCAAAAATATAGTATACTCATATTTCAATATACACATGTTTAAAATCAGTATATCACAAAACAACACTTCTTATTTATATCCCTTTTAGATAGCCTCGTATTTAAGTTTTCCCTCGTTTGGAAGGAAGGAAACAAAGATTGAATTCCTTTCAAAATTATATAAAGCGTTAGTATAATGTAGTATATATTTTATACGATATATATTATATGATATATATATATATATATATATATATATATATATATATATATATATATATATATATATATATATATATATATATATATATATATATATATATATATATATATATATATATATATATTAATAATTTTACAAAACATGTGTTAGTATGTCTGCTTGGAAGTTTTCAAAAATGCCCTGATAAACATACGAGTATGGGCACGCATTTTATTCTATATAAGGCCATGAATATACCTGAAAGAAAAAAATAGGACCTTATTGCTTACACAGGTTAAAGTTTTTTATTTTAATCTCAAATAAAAATGCTTTTTAGACCCCGAAATTAAGTTTTCTATTAATGGACTTTATACACTCAGCCTTCGTATTTTAGTAAACATAAAATAAACTCTTATTGAACTTGTCGCAAATATCACAATACATAATGTTGAATATCTGCGTAAAAAGTATATATTTTATAATTAATATCACTTCGGAATAACATAATGCATTAAGAGACGAGAAATTCAGAAAAATTCTAGAAATAAGCATTATATTCCTTTTTCAATGCATTGTGTTGCAGTAAAATTGAAATGCTGTTGAGATGAAAATAAAAAAGAAACCAGATAACACAAAATAATAATACATTGAAATTTTACTTTCAGTATTAAAATAAACCTGATTTCTATTTGGAAATTACTTTAGTGAATAAATATTAGCTAAACATTTTTTCTGATATCTCTGCAAAATTCTACAACATTTTAAGACTAAGACACATTATTCTCAGTAATTTATAATGTATTTCGTGGTAGGAATTCGTTAAACTACTAGTAATAAATTTCTTTTCATGGACATTTACAGTATAATTTCAAAGAATATTATTTTAATATTTTAGTAGTGAAATCATCGTTAAAGTAATTGTTCTATATGTCTCTTTTTATATATACATAGTTAAGCTTATCGTGCGGAAAAAATAACCCATTTTTAGCTCTTGAGTAGTAAAGTATTAAATTTACCTTCTATTTCTTTTCATGAAGAACAATTATGCTAACTTCAGCCTGCTTACGTAAATTTAAAATAATGATGTTGAGTAATTGAGCTTACGAGGAAGTAATCTAAAAGCGTTTCCGGATATTCAAATTTACTAAGCATTATTTGAAATAGCAAGACCTAAAATAAAACAAAATAAATTTTGAACATTTAATTTCACTAAATTAAATAAATAAGTTCGTTTTAAGATATATTTAATTTTATTTTAAAAATATTGATACCGTTTTTTCTAAATAACTTGACACTTAATTTTAAATCTCCTCAAATTTTAATGGCAAAACTTATGTAAATTCTTTCTAGAATTCGAAATAAAGAGATTTTTTCAATATTTATCATCCACTTAAATTTCCATTATAAAAGAATATCCATCATTTGTTAAAAGTTGTGAATGATATATTTGTCTGATTATATACATAATTATGTTGAATGAAATAGAATTGAAATTAATATTTACTTTTACATCAATTTTTACAAATTGTTCAGGAAAAGAATATTTTGAATTACTTTTGTAAGCAAATAGCATATTGTAATAAATATTTTGTACTTTTTGTGTAAACAATGTTTTCACAAGGAAAATATATTTTCACAATTAAATGTTTATATATATTTCTCATTTTTATGTATTTCACATTTATAAATTATTTTACAACATTTTCCGAATCACTTTTGATTATTCTTTCATAAACTAGTTTCTGTACTTTTTAAATATTTTAATTTTACATCGATTTTTTCTCAAATAATAAATTATTCTAAAATTTCATTAATTTCTCAAGTTTTTTAGATCGATCGTATATTTCAGAATCAATACTACAACTATTAATTTCAAAATTAACTACTATAACACATATTGATACTGTTATGCTTAACATGTTTTAAAGCATGTTTTTGTAAATTAAATTTTCAAAATTATATAAATATAAAATGATAATTTTTAAAGAAATGATTTTGAAAATTGTCGCTAAAAAGTGTAGCTATAATATAAAAAAAATCAAAATTTCGCATCATATTCTTTATATTTATCCCTAAAATTTAAAAATAGTTTTATAATATTTGAATATATGTATAAGTCATAAATTATTTTAATGTAAAATAATTTTATAGTTATTTTTATTAAAATCACATACAAAAAGCAGTCAATATATACTATCAATAAATTTAGAAAATTTATGTATAAAATATACGTAGTTCTAAAGTAGCTCTAACATAATATCTATATAAAAAAACATTCCAACTTATTTAAGTAGAAAATGTATTGAAATTTAAATTTACAAATATTTATTTGTAATAAAAATACTTTTTATTAACCTTTAATATAAAAATTATTTTATTTCAAAATCTACTTAAGAAAATTCATCATTATTTAATGAACTTTAAAAAAATTCAAAACGCTTTTACTTATATAAAAATTTTGTGCCTTTTTTAATGCCTGGAAACACATTTAAATTGAGAAAACGCTATTTAAACTTATGCTCTTTCGTGAATATGTTTAAATGGGAAAAGACAGTTATATTTAAAAATTTCAAAAAATGTCTTTACTTTAATGGATTTGATAGTTCGTAAAGGTGTCTCAAATACATTTCTGAATGAAACAAAATAAAATTACTTTATAATACACTAATACTTAAACATTAATTTTCACATTTTATCAGTTAACATACGAATATTCACATTTATCACCCATGTATGTTTGCCAATCCCTTGAATTTCGTTGATAAATAGAATTTTCTACTCAAGAGAAGTCTCAAAATTTGCTCAAATTAAGTATTTTATCGTTTAAATGAAGGAATCAATAATTTAAAGAATATTCAATTTGTGAGATTTAATACTTCAAGATTTAATCTTATAACAGAGTCCCTCAAATAATTTATGTTTAAATTCCATTTTTTTTGCATTAATTAATCAACATTACCCTTCATTCCCTAATATTCTTGTTATTGAGTACAATACACAAGTAGAGAATTTTCCTTATATTCTATAAGTTGCAAGATTAAATAACTGATTTAAGAAAAATTATGATAATTAATAATAAAAAGACATCGTAAAACCAAGCAAACTATTAAAACATATGTCTTTCACTTTTGTTTTATTCTTAGATTACTCATTTCCAGATGAAAAGCTTCAAATTTTTTCTAGTCTATGTCGATAATCAGGAGCTAAATTTTGCGTTTATACTTCCTGCAAATAAGTTTATATGTTTGGTTGGATATTTATATAATGAGGTGAGTCGATGAAATGAAAAAGAGCGAATAAAATTTATTTAAAGTGGACTGATGAAGAAGGTTTCTATTTCATAAAAATATCAAAAGTATGTAATACAATACTTTTGATATTTTTATGATGATAATTTTAAAAGTCAAAAATTTTATCTTGTTAGCTACACATCGTGGATTAAATTTAATTAAGTGTTTCATAAAAACAAATATTAATATATAATAAACAGAGAATAGATCATATTTGTAATTGAGATTCTTAGATAAATTATCTTAATAAATAAAAACGAATTGCCTCATCTTCTAGAATGCCAGAAAACTTGAAAATTTCGACGTTTAGGAAAGTAATCTCAATAAGTTGAAATGATAAAGAGAAGTGGAGCTTTTATACAGTTGTATGCAATTAATTTAAAAACAAATAATATTACTAATGAAATAAAACCAATAATTCGAACCAAGTTGTACAGTTCCTTTTTTTACAACTAGATCCACAACACATTTCTAGAATATCATTGCAACTCAAATTTATCAAAAGTTATTTGAGAAATTGACTTAGAATTTGTTGGTCCTCTAGGGTAACTTTTTACAACTAAGTAATGCAGACAATTTAAAGTGGAGTTAGAATCATTGCGAATATCCATACCTGAAGTGGGAATTAAACCGACAAGCTGTTGAAGCCAAGAGCTAAGCACTAACCATTCATCAGACATCTCAACTTCAAAAATTGAATTTGCTTCCCATACACTTTAGAATATTATAAGTAGTGCATCAGATAATAAGGTTCCCATTTTCACCGATAGCCTGATTCCGGGAATTCACTTTTACTTAATTTTAATATAATTAAGAAAATTCAATGACAGTTTTTTGCCTTTGATTATTATTTTATGCCTATCATTGTACTTTATCATTTATATATTAATATCATTTATATCATTAATTGATAATTAAAAGACTTACATTCAAATAATTTAAATTAATGTATTTAATCACTTGTTTTCAAAGAGTGTTGTCCTTATTATACAAAAAATTCAACGATATATACTGTTCACACGACTTACTTTTTGCATTTAATCCTACTTCAACTAAATAGTGCTCAATCTTCCATGATTAACTGTTTCGATTGTTACACACATTGATAGTAAATTTCATAAAATGCATCTTTTTCAAAATAATCAATATTGACTTTCAGATAATATACTTCTACGTATGAAGTAAATTATAAAATTTATATTCCATATTTGTATAGACCATTAAGTAATTAATAAGATATATTTTAATTAATAAATTCATTTTCTGTACATAAATAATTTGGTAAATTTATGTTTTTTACTCAAAGTAAAGGAATTCGAAAAATAAAAATTGAAGTAAAAGGAGCTACATTTAAATTTTCAAATCTCAAATCTATCTTTAATTGATTCTATGGATTTTGATGAGATTATTGATACAAATATAGTAAAATAAAACAATATTATCTTCAAAAATGTTTCATATATTTATGGAATTAAATTTCAAATTAAAAATTTTATTTGATGTATTAGTTGAATAAAAAAATTATTTATTGCAGTTTGTGAATTATTTGTAATTTGTTGTATTATTTTATTTAGAAAATACATATAAAACTTGACTTAATTTAGTTTTTCAAATTTTAATTTTCTTTTTTTAAATTTGATTTGTAATATTTCAAGTAAAATAAAAATTTAAGAAATTTACTCTTTTTCTCATGAGTCAGTTTCTGAATTATTTTAAGCCACATATAAGCATATTAGTTATAAAATAAGTTTAGAAATTTATTTATTATGTAATATATTACCTAAAAATACTTCATGAGTAAACAAACAATGTGCAAAAGCCATTCAGGAGCATTAAATTAATTGCATGCGATTTAAAAAAGAAATCCAAAATGGTTGTAAAGAAATTTCTAATTCCTTTGAAAATAACAATTGGCTTACACATTAATAACAAAACTGTATTAGTTGGAAATGGCGGAAATGATTTTAACATGGCATGTGATTTCCTCGGAAAGCTGAGATTTCGCTTTTTTGTATTGTTGCTCAGATGTTATAAGATCTCGATGAATCTTGTTTCACTCGTCAAAGAATGCATTCGAATAGTAAAAACAGGTTATAGTGTCAAAGCAAGTGTACATTTCAAACATTTTCGATTGAGTTTAGAATAGAAAATATAATTGGCTACTTCTCCTAGTATGCTGCCTCCTATATTGTTTCACTTCCAGTTACATTTTCTGCTTGATGAACTTTATGAAGTTCAGTGTAATTAGGAATTTAATAAATGAATCACCAACTTCTGTTGTGTAAGATACAGTGTAGAGTTTCAGTATATCGCCTACATATATCTTTTATATAAAATTGGTATTTTAAAGGACATATAAATCCATATGTACTTTTATGTTGATTCTAACCCATACCATTATCCAACCTTATTTGCAATAAGCCTTACTTGAACGGTTTGTGAGGTGGTTTCAGCCTCATTTTCTTGTCACATAAAATTATCTTTATTCTGAATCGAAGTTCGTTGGTAAACAACACTTAACAATCTCTTATCCTATGCAGATATCTTACAACTCATCTCTTATTCGATCCACAAATTTCTTAAGTACAACGGAATATACCTCAATAGCCTAGGTACATGAAGATCTTAATGATGAAACCAATTTTGAATTATTTGGCTTAAGACCATTGGATTAGTTGTCAAGAAAACAATCTTCAAAAGAAAATTAAACTACTTGTTGTTTCTTATCAAATTCTCGACAACATATCTGTTTTCAATTATTACATTAGCTCATAAATGATCTTGTCATCGTCTATGAATGTTAGAACCTTTTAACATATCTTATTTCTTTGAATTGATTTCATAGCGTGGAAATGATATTTTTCAATTTTCCAACATCATTTTTTTATGTTTCTATATTTTCACCATGATTCAAATTACCTTATGTTACATTAAACATATATTCTGGTAAATGAACTACGACGTAATGCTATTCTCAAATCAACATTTTCTAAAGCAATTGAATTTCCTCAAATTCCAGTTTCAGACAGAGAAAAATAATTCGATGAAATATCTCAAATTTTTCTATACATATCACTTTTCTGGTTTAGGACAGAAGCATTGATTTGCATATGAAGTGTTTTTCTTCTATTCTAAATTACCATTTTCTGATTCTATGTTAGTTATGTACCGTGTAACTATTTATGCATTTTCGTTAAAACCAAGTGTCACTTTAATTACTAGGAGAGTCCACATTTTTGTGTCGTTAAATAAATGTATTCTAAATTACAGCATTTTTAACACGAATTGCAGATAGCATAAAATGCATATTTAAGAAAAATATGTTATTTTGAAAAGTACTTACTTAAAATAATCGTGACTAATTATTTTATCAACTTATAGAATTTTTCCCTTAATTAATTTTACTTATCAATCAATTTTATTGAACAACTATGACTTATGTTTCAAAGTTCTATTTCATTTCTGCCTATCGTATGCAAACATTTTGTTTTACAAATATCAAGAACATGTAATTGAAATGAATTCATTTTTGTCTTAGGTACTCACTTATCAATAGGCTAACAATATAAAATGAAGCTAAGCACATAAAATATATGGGTAAAAGTTGAATTAATACACCCATACTTAATTACTGTATTTTTAAAAAAAGAAATGAGTAACAAATAAAATAATTTTTACTGTCAAATCATGGATGCAGTTAAATATATTTCCAAAATTTGACATATAAAAATAAGTCTGTGTATAAAAAAAGTATAGAATCAAAAAGGAAATATAAAACATAAACTAAATGAAAATATAAGATAATATGTGAATCAAATTGTAAACTTGAATTTCCAAAGAGATTTTTAATAATAACCGAAAAAAAGTTTTCAAAATTTTTCTAATAATTAATAATTATTTTTAACTTATTCCTTGAATAATTGTCCATCTCAGCACTAAGATATTTGAAGATTAATCTCCATAATGCACGATTTTTATCATGATTTATAACAAAGAACATAATTTTTCATGACATTTAAAAGTAAATTGTAGGGACGGTTTTCCATTGAGAAGCATGATGCATTTGGGTCAAGAAACCTAGGTAATTGGTAAGGCACGCCTATACTGAAAAAAAGCCAAAAAATCCAGTGCCATTTAATCTTATAATAAGAAACCAAAGCCACAAGTGCTGTCTCACTTTCATTAACGGTTCCATTTGGCTCTCAACCAGATCAGTAGGATGGATATTAAATTTGAAAAACATAAAAAAAAGTCTGTTTTGGCTGGGTTCGAGGATTCAAAAATGAGTTCAAGCAAGGTTCGCTCGTATATTTATCGATTGTCAGCCCACCGCCATTCGGTATAATGGCACCGAAAATTTGCCCGACCCATCCAATTGACCGAGACACGCGAGCTTTGGTCCTTCATACTGAGGTTTTAGTGGAACTCTGCGACAGTAATTTGGCCTAATCTATATTCCTTTAAAATTTCAGAGGGTGGTTGTGTGTGAGCTGACGCCTATTATAATCCCCCATCACTGAATTATGGATAAGCGCTGCTCGCACAGTATTTAAACGCAAAAATCGATCGTTTTTAGAATATTTAGCAATTAGATTTGTTTTAGCATCAATTTTATTCGGTTTTTAAAAAGAAAATTTAATTACTAAATGATTTTACGTTTTTTTTTTTAACTTGTAATTTTTAAAAGTAAGAAAGATTTCTGTTATTTTAAAAATTTTGGTCATTTTTTGCTTTATTTTAATGGATCTTTATTATAATATTGTTCAATAGTAATTTTTAAGCAGAGAGAAATAAAGTGGTCACTTTAGTACATAAATGAAAAATAAATTATCTGTTTTATAAAATTCTTCAAGATAATAATTTTTCTGTTTTTTAATAATTATTGATTATTTTTTCTCATATGATATGCAGTTATTAGTGATTTTTGCATCCTGTAATAAATTTGTAAAAGTGGTTAGTTAATATTTATAAAATTGTTTAGTTAAAAAGTTTGCTTCCATAAGTAAAACTTTTTTTAAAACGAGCAAGTTATTTTTATTTTTGCAATTTAAGTATTGGTCACTACAAAAAAATTAGGAAATAAAAAATTATTTATTATTTTTTAATATTCAATATTTTGTTTTATATCAAATGAAAAAATTAAATTACTGCTTTAAAGGGAATATAATTATTTAGGTTTAATCTGAAGCGATGTATTATTATGCTCAAATTGAATTAACATTTTTTAATTCTGATGTAAAGAAAGTTTTTGTCCGAGAAAGGTTTACGTCAAAATCATCATAAATACATCAAAAGATCGTAACATATTTTATTGCTGGGAAAATTTATGATTAAGTTGCATTGAAGGTACATCAATATATATATATATATATATATATATATATATATATATATATATATATATATATATATATATATATATATATATATATATATATATATATATATATGTATGTATGTATGTATGTATGTATATATATTATATATACATTAATAAAATTAAACATGGACATACAGCTTATTGAATTATATGAAGGTGATCGAAATGATGAATTTGCAATAAATTTTTGACAAGCAATAACTAAAAGATTATTTCCATATCATCTTTAACAGATTTTGGTATTAAATTCATTATTATTTCACTTCTTGTTACTCACCGTTAAATTTAAATACTTTACACAATCATCATGATAATTTTTTAATATTTTAAATGTACTGATATAGTGTTTTTTTATTAACTTAGAAATTTTATTTTTTAAGTTAAAAAATTAAGTAAAAAATAAAATTTATAAAACAATATTAAAAATATATAGGAAATTAAATATTTTTTCTATCCATTATAAGCCTATTTCTGACTTACTAAAAAAAACATGGTTTTAATATATTTCATATTTTATGCCCCTTTATTTTGTAGGTTAGCTATAATTCATTTTCTTAAAAAGCCATTGGTCAACAATCAGATATTGAACTTAAATTTCTTTCGATTTTTATTAAATTTTATAAGGTAAATCTTCTTTGAGAAATATGACGCTCATTTAATAATCATACTTTATTTTTGCTTTAGATGCTTAAAAAAATTACTTTTTACGTACCCATAGCATAAATAAATTATGATTATCAAGTGCATTTACCTACTCAATGATTAAACACACAAAAATGAAACTAGGACTAATATGTTTATATGTTTTTAACTATATTTAAAAATCATTGGAAGTCATAGTTTCGTTTTTCTGAAGAAATAGTCAGTTGTGAATGATCCCACAAAACACTAATGTTTAACATTATATATTGTTGAACTTTTACAGTAAAAGTAAGAAAAAGGATAATAACATTTTTTTTATTTTTGGAACTTTTTATGTATATTAGTTAATACTTTTAATAGTATTTGTTAATATCTTAGTGAATAATTTTAAAGTGTTCCGAAATTAAAAAAAATACTTGCCCGTTTTTTATTTTATTTTTACTATAAAAGGTCATAAAATTCATGAATCTCAATTGTATAAAATAAATAAATGTAAAATATTTTTATCAGTAATTGGTAAAAATATTTTTATAAAGAATGATCGAACGAGACTGAAAGGAAAGTCAAACGAAAGCTACATAGTGAAACATACTGAAAGAAAAATAAATTATCGTTACATTAACAGTAAAAACAGCAAATTACATTGCAAGAACTATTCGTTCTGTCGAAATAAAAAACAGATATATTCTCATTGGTATAAATAGTGAAATTTAGAAATTTATGTATATTTGGTAATTCTGTTGTGTGTACCATTTTCCAAAAAGAGAGAAAGTTTCGATACTACTTATTATGAGTAGCTTAACAGTCAAAGTAACTATACAGGGGGTCCCAAAACAACCACATAAACTTTGCACAGCTAGATTCCTCGTTGATTACATAAAAACTGCCCAAAGATGTGTTCCTGTATTATTCATAGTTTACGAGAAAAATAAGAAAAACCAAGTATGACGTTACTTCCGGTGCACTTCCGTCACTTCCGGTGTCGAGGCAGGATTGAGCACGCCGTGGAATGGCTGTCATCACACGTTGCAGAATTGCGGGGTCCACCGATGTATAATCAGCACGCAGACGAGCAACTAAGTTGGTATTGGCACTACATCTCGATACACCAGCTCCTTCAGATGGCCTCATAGGAAAAAATCCAACAGTGTAAAATCTGTCAAACAAAGAACCAAACCCCCACATTCAATCCAGCGGCCAGGGTATTCCATATCCAGCCATCCACGTACAGGAACACAGAAATAGGCCGGAGCCCCATTATTCTGGAACCAAAGACATTTCCATTACAATGGCCTTATATCAAGAACATATCATAGAAGTCACGAACGGAATACATGGCCACCATACGAAGACTACCGGTAGCTGCAAAATGCAGTCTTTTAAATACCAGTTCAACGGCGGCTTAATGTCATTCAATGGCGCGCGCATGCATAACGCGATATGCGCGGCCATTATCGTCTGGAAAGATATGCAATTACTGTTATTGATATGTCCAATAAAGTGTTTATTTCTAGCACCGGCAGTGACGTCATACTTTGTTTTTCGTATTTTTCTCGTAAACTATTGATCGTACAGGAACGCTTCTTTGGACAATTTTTATGTACTCTTAACGAGGAATCTTTAGATTATATAGCGGTGCAGAGTTTATGCGGTCGTTTTAGGACACCCTGTATAAACTTTTTTGTGCACTCTTTATTTATTCAATTACTAGAGAAAATTTTTATTGATAGTAAAAATAATGCCTTTTCATATTATAAATAGAAAAGACCAAAAATCTTCCAAAACATAACAGATAAATTAAAATAGGCACAGATTAAAAGTAAAAATGCATATAAAGTTGTTGTTGTGGCTTATCCTCCAAATGACTGACGATGTCAGACAATGTCCATCAGACCGTTGACCCTAAGGAAATCGAGGACCAGAAGGGGGATTATATATCCTCTCTGGAAAGAGTCCAAAACAGTCCAGGATGACATTAGGAGAAGCCTGCTCAGTTTTACATTTAGAGCACACCTCAAAGATTTTCCTGCCTTCGAAATACGTGAGCCCCATAGTGTGGCAACTTGCTAGTCTGGAATTGCTAATAGAAGCTGCATCTCACCTCTCCTCATAACTTCGTTAACTTAAGAATACATATAAAGTAAATATAAATTGTCAAAAATACATAATAAAATTCATTATCCTCATATTTATGTACAGATAATTTTAATATTTTGTAATTAAAAACCAACCGCATTATTTACCTACAAAATATAGCGTAATCTATTGTAAATAAGAATATAGAATTTAAATTTAAATTGTTTTTCATACGAAATTAAATTACATCTTCTTTTAAAAAATATACATCGAAGTTTTTACGAAATATGTGTTTAATTACTGATACATTACCTTATTGTTTAACTTATAATTTAAAATATACATTATGTACTTTATGATAGTCTTTACTCTTTTGTTCTCAATGTTAAGGAAGCAATTTCAGGGTTGCACTGTTTTTTTATATTTATTTATTTATTTTTCATCGTGGTACAATGACTTATTCCAAAGTCCATCTACTACTTTCTACGTAGTAGACATTTTTTTCATCTGTATATTGCACCTACCAAAATTATAATTCTTCAACTGACCATAGTCGAACTCTTCAGTTATAGTTTCGGAAAAATGAGGATTCAGTTACACACGTGCATGGCCTTCCCAATCACCGGAGGCCCCTGGTGTCATTTGGAAGAAAAAGTGAGATCCCGTTAACTTCCTTCTGATCATCTTCGGGAATTTTTGCATGGAGAACGGTACTTACTCCCGCACAAAACTTTTATATGCCTGATTCAAAAAGGAATGAAATGTTTTAACTGACAAAAGGTGTGTCCATTTATATGTATTTAATTACTCAAAAGAGAGAGATCATTATTTACACACATACACATAGTTAATCAAACAAAATTTTTATTAATAAATTTTGTGCTTACAAAAATGTACATTTACATTTTTAATTTAGATATTTAACCTTGATCGAAATAACTTATGCACATTGTTCTAAAATAAAAATAATAACCATGAAATGAAAAATAAAAAAAAATTATTTATTTAATGCTAAAGAGCTCTTTTTGTCCACTTAAAATATTCTGTATTTGTTCAAAATTTCTTCTTATGGTATAATTTTTGTTTCCATTGTTAAATATTGAAATCATTTTATTGTTGATATGTCAAGTATGATTTAAGTAAAATACCTATTTTGATGCCTGCTCTTAAACTTTTCATGCTGAGACAGAAAGTTTTGAAATTATATTAAAATTATTTGGGAAAAAGATTATTTTCGATTCATAATACATAATTATATATTTTCATCATGAATTTTAATTTCTATACTTAAAATAACTATAAATATAAAAATAATATTTGAAGCAAGATATCTCCGTCATACATAAATATAATAAATTATTTCATAGATAATTGGAATAATATAAGTATACTGAATAAATTATGTGATAGCAGTAGTTTTAATGCTTTTCATATTTTATAAACTTTTCTCGGGCTTTGTTTAAGACATTTTGTTATATTCAGCAATCACAATTTCTAGAAAACTCGAATCCTCTATTAAAAAGTGCTTTCTGAAGTTTTTGCATTGGAATATTCTTTACATGCTAATGATATTTGGTTTAAAGTGTGTGTTAATAGTTCCTTTGTTAAAATGAAAAAGTAATGAAATTGGAATTTACAATAAAACGAAGTTTAAAAACTGACAATTTTTAATTTTATGTTGATTAATTTTATTATGAAATATATTTTTTTAAGCATTGTTATAAAGAAAAAAGCATTAGTTCTGTTGTATTCTGTAAATCAGGGATATCCATTGCAAATATACCAGCAGTTTGATATATTGCTAGATATAGCAAGACGTTAAACATATATTAATCATTTTATAATTGAATCTGATTAAAAATGGTTGTAAATTTGTATTATAGATTTTTTTTCATTTATGAAATCTTCCTTTTTTTAATTTTCCAACTCATTTCAAGAAAATTTGAGAAAAATATTTTTTAAAGAAGTTTCAGAAGAAAATTTTTTCTTATATTCTTAAGCATAATATCCTCGATTGTAATATTTGTATTGTTTAGTTTAGAATATCATTACATTTTAAGTTAAACAATGTATAAATATGTGTTCAGCGAGGGGAATAATTGAAAATATATCAATATACATCTATTCTATCTAGATAGCTTTGTAAGAAAGTGTTGAAACATCTTTCCGACTTCTTCATCTCTTTGTCTATATATAGTTAAATAAATAAATATATCTGAAATCCATTGTTTATGATTCATTCAACACAGAAATAGCTGAAGTAAAATTCGCATCTAATCGTTTCAATGACAACACCTGCCGCAAAAGACTGGCTGTTTTGATTCCGATAATTTCTATCATAAGAGCATGCGAACCATTATCACAACCGCTGAGTACGAAAAGGGCAGGAAGTTGTGGTTTTTAACAGACAACAATTGTCCTAACAATCGATTATTTCTTTTATTTGCGATAAACGCAACAAATGGATACCGGAACTTCACTCGAATGAAATGTGACGATATAGAGAATCATTACTCGGTGATAAATATTCGATATTGCTGTAATACTCTATACAAATGTGATTTATTTCACTTATTTTTATGAATGAAAAAACTTTTAACTTCAAAGTTATTTCCAGAACTTTTTTCCCAGGTGGGGTCAAAATTTAATTTCGTTATTACGTTACTTAAACAACTCTCGATGGAAAAAAAATTATAAGAATATGAGTTTTTCAATTCTATTTTTCATTTCGCATGTAGGTGGTAAGGGGATTCGTCCAACCACTTACATTTTTTTTAATTGCGTCTTACAAACTCAATATTTTAAGACATTATTGGATTTTTATATAACACTTTATGGCCTAGAGATATAAACGTTCTCATAATGTATTTGAATTAAGCAGGTAGTATAATTGCTATAATAGAGACTTGAATCATTTTATACTCTTAATCTACTTTCCTAAAAGCGTTGCCTACACTATAAAATATAAATGTGGATTTAATAGTTAATCGTCATATTTTCATACTTAAATGCTTCCTACAAAAGAGCATGTTGTTATTATATTCATTGATTATCGTAAAAGTGTTGTGTCTGCACTGTAAAAAAATGGGAGATTCTGCAAATTAATCTCAGATTTTTGAAAATTTTTTCAGAAAAGAATTTAGTATTTCCGAATGGTCTAGTACCAAAATATCACGGGACAGAGCAGGATATCAAAGACGAACTAATGTAGGTACTTATGTCAGTCATTATTTAATAAGTCAACAAATAGAGGAAATGCGGAAAAAAATTTTAATCAATTAAAATATTTTATTTTTTGTTTTAGTGTACCATAATATCTATTAAATAGAACATTCTAATTAATTTTATTGCATTTAGTATAAAGTAAATTAGAAAGTTCTAGCCGTTTTCGCGTTACCATTTCATAAAGTGAGAATAAGTATGTAAATTAATGTATGACGATGTTGAGGCACCAGTCAAGCGAGAGTAGGAATATCAGTCGTTATTAAAACAAGTCCACCGCGCACATTCATCAATCGTAATTGGTACAGAAGTGAAGAGAAATGGTCTTGCCAATTAAGCTCGTTCGGTATTGTTTGTTTTATGACTTCAAAGTCGACTTATCATCTGCTACATTAAGTCGCCAAATATGTCAAGAGTTTGGCAGTAGTTCTGTGAATGAATGTATGACAAGGCATTGGTTTCGGGAATTCAAGTCTAGAGATTTATTTTTCTGTGATAAAGCTGATGTCTGGTGGGCTAATTATAAAATGGTTCACTATGAACTGCTATCAACAGGCCAAATGGTCACTGTGGACCTGTACTCGCAAAGATTGGAATATGTGCAACAGGAGGAGTCAGCACTGGTTAATCGCAAAAGTGTACTGTTCTTGGTCGATGACGCAAGGCCACATATTAGATGTGGGGTCAGGAATGCCACACAGTGACTTGGTTGGGAGACTATGTGCCATCCCCTTTATTCATCTAACCTTGATTCATCATATTACTTCTTCCATTCTCTGGACAATCATCTCCGTGGAAAATCCATCACCAATGAACAAGATTTGCGCCAAGCACTATTTTGCGATCAAGACCCCCAAATTTTACCACACAAGAATTGCACATCTGGAGACTCTTTGGCAGAATAATTCGAGGACTAACAATAAATTACACTTTTTGTAGGTCATGTTCTTTTGGATAATTAAAAATGGAAAAATCTTTCTTGTTTATCATGTATTTGTCATAACAAAAATATATAATCAAAAATGGTTTACTTATAATGTATCGAAATTATTTAACTTTCTTTCAATGTACGAGTATGAGCTTTTGAAATAATTAATTACTGAAATCTAAGATAAATGATAACTGGGTATCAGAGGGATTTATTCTTTCTACACTGCTGGCCATTAAAATTGCTACACCAAGAAGGAATGCAAATAACAAAACGATATTTATTGGTCACATACATTATAATGGAAAGAACAAGTGATTAGATTTACAGGAAATTAGGATGTATAGATCTTGAGAAATCAGTACCCAGAGCAGCCACCTCTGGCTGCAATAACAGCATTTATCCGCCTAGGCATGGAGTCAAACAGAGATTGTATGGCATGTACGGGGATCTCAGTCCATGCAGCTTCAACACTATGCCACAGTTCATTGACAGTAGTGGATGGTGAGTGATGGCGTGCCAATCGCTCGGCAACCATTGACCACACGTTCTCAATTGGTGACAGATCAGGAGAACGTGCTGGCTAGGATAACAGTTGAACCTGTTCTGTATCAAGGAAGTTCAGAACAGTACGGGCAACAGGCGGTCGTGCATTATCCTGTTGAAACAAAGCATTAGGTAGGCCTCGAAGATAGGGCAGAGCCACGGGCCTTAACACATCGGAAATGTAACTGTTGTTGTTCAAAGTGCTGGTAATGCGAACAAGAGGTGATCGAGACGTGTATCCAATGGCACCCCATATCATTACTCCAGCAGATGGGCCAGTATGGCGATGTCCAATGCAAGCTGGCAATGCGCGTTCTCCACGATGCCTCCAAACACGGATGCGGCCCTCATGGTCCTGTATACAGAACCGAGATTCATCTGTAAAGACGACGTGATGCCATTCTCGCGTCCAGGATCGTCGCTGATCACACCATTGAAGGCGCTCCTGTCTGTGACGCAGCGTCAATGGTAGCCGAAGCCATGGTCGCCGTGCAGACAATCCATGCTGCTGCAAACGTCGTCGATATGTTCGAGCAGAAACTTGTTGCTTTGCAAATGACTCCATTTCTCAACTCAGGGTTCGTGACGTGGCTGTACGATCCCTTGTGACCATGCGGATAAGATGTCTGTCTTCTCTGCTGTTAGTGATGGGGGGTCGCTGAGATCCTGCATGACTTTATGTATGATTGTCCTGAACCCATCGATTCCATATTCTGCTAACAGTCATGAGTTCTTGACCGACGCGAGCAGCAATATTGCGGTACGATAAACCGCAATCCCGGTAGGCTATAATCCTTCCTCGATCAAAGTCAGACACGTGCTGATAGGCATTTCTTTTTCTTGCACGAGGCATTACAACAACTTTTTTTGCCGAAAACAACGTTGAAATGGAAATTGAGTATGAGAAAACTGCTGTCAAATCTGATTTTATACACATTGTAGATGTCGCTACTGTCGCCTGCTTTGTATGAATGCGCTGAAAATCTAATCATTTGCATATCACAGCAGGTTCGACCTGTCATGCAAAATCCACGTGTGTGGTGTGCCGCTTTCCTGGTGTAGCAATTTTAATGGCCAGTAGAGTATATACGAATTTTTGAATAAGAACTTTTCATTAGCTTTTTAGAAACAAAAACGTCTTTTAACATGTTAAACTAAACTTTCTTGTTCCTTTTCAAAGAAAGTCAACTCACAGATGCCAGATTCAATATTGCGCTTTTAACTCTAATTAAGAAATCAATTACCACAAGTCTAAAATGTCATTTATGTATATTGTTTGTTAAGTAATGGATTCTTAATTTATAAATGATAGTTTTTGGTTTTTTACTTAGTTTTCATTTCATAATATTTACTATAAAATTTTACATCAATTATTTGTTATTGAAAAATGCTGAATAAATTTTTCTCAAAAGCTTTTGATTTTACATTATTTACGTGCATAATTCTTGAATATTTTTGAGTCAGTTATTATTTTCTTGTTTTTAAAAGTATAGAGCAAATAGAATTTCAATCATGTATTGATTTAAAATTGTTAATTTCAATAACTTAACCAGTATTTTTTGAGTAGATCTGAAATGTAATTTTTGCTTCTGAATTAACTTTTATATATAAATAGCTTTTACAACTACCAATTTAGAAATTTTAATATAAAATATAATACCAGTGATTTGCGATTGCAAATTCATCATCTTATAATTAATTATGAATAGTTTTAATTGTATTTTACTTTAATATTATCATGTACTATACTAGTTTATTTGCATGTATTATTTTTTTACCAGTTTTTTCATTACGTTAAAAATAATAAGTTTTTATAGATTGCATGCCATTTAAATTGCTACTTAAAAAAGATTCTCAAAGTGATTCTTTTGAAGTGAGTGTGTAAGATATCATTGGGCACTCGTTTATTACAATTTTTGTCCCCCTTGGCTGCACTTTAAACAAAGCATATTTTCGAATTATCAGATGATTCTACTTAAAAAGATGTTTGTTTCCTTTTAAGTAGCAACACATGTCATCTAGAACACATGCTACATTTCAATTGTATTAAGGTCTATGAATCTATCCTTTTGTCGCTCATTGCAAAATTATAAGATTCTGTCGAATAAGGCATAATCTCATGTTTCTTATACTGTAAGGACCTAATTTGATGCAAATAATGTTCGTCTGTTACACTGGCCATCTCGTTTTCAGATCTTCCACCAGTTGAAATCGTCTGATCACTCGTTGTGGAGTGACTGATTTATCACCATAAGCCAGTCATTTTT
Organism: Latrodectus hesperus; assembly: GCA_037975125.1. NCBI lineage: Eukaryota > Metazoa > Arthropoda > Arachnida > Araneae > Theridiidae > Latrodectus > Latrodectus hesperus. The sequence continues at coordinate 54,800,014 of CM075855.1, forward strand.
TTTGATGAATTAATCTGTGTGTTGTGTTGAGTGTTGTGATAGTGGCATGTTGAAGCTGCATGGGCAGCTATATCTGTGCGTACCATATAATCTCCGCTAGATTCAATGCCCAAGGATATAATTGTTGTTACTACTGCCAAAGATAGTTATTCTGCGTACTTGTTTTAGCAGAATCTATGCTTCTAATCTACAGGTAAACTTAATTATTCAATATTTGTCTAATGAATATCATTTTGTTATTTCCATTTCTTTCTGGTATAGCAGTTTTATTGCCTATGAAGTACACATATTTTTCCTATAAAAGTAAGTTTGAAAACATAATTGTAGATCATCAAGTATCTGTTTCAAGTGTACAGAAAAATAATTTATGTTCAGTTTTTGTTTACTTTCATTAATATAAACTGAAAATGTTTGTTTTTAAGGATTCTGTAAGTGTATTAAAATTTCATCAAAAATAATGCGATACAGAACTATTTTTAATTTGAGAATTCCACATTATAAAACCAATTAGATCGCATAAAATTTTAAGGTCTCCTATTTCATGTCTATTATAAGTGTTTCTCATGATTTATAACTGCATGATTGTTTATAGTTATATACTTGTATGCATGTATATGTGTGTGTATGTCTAGACATACTCATATGTATATAAAAACATATTCGTATGTATGTGTGTGTATGTGTATAAGATTGTTCAGATTAATGGAAATCTCGCAGAAAAATTTTTTTGCACCTAATATGGTGTGAGAGCATCATTGTATACTGTCATGAGCTTCGACATAATCTTTCTATGCCTAGTGATATCTCCATTATTTTTGCCATTAAGGTTACTGATGCAGCAACGGTCTGCCACTATCCGTCCTCTTTGGAATTACGAAAAGTTTCCCATTTTAGTTTCATCCGAAATAAAAAGTAAACAGTAATGTACAATATTCTAATACACACCCTTGAAACTATAAGCAACAATGTAGCCCAAGAAACAGATAGATATTTATATTTTTTAATCCTATACTATCACAAATGGAAGTTAGGGTTTTAGCGAGGTATTTTCATTATTTTGGACAACCCTTGTATGTAGATATATTCATGTACAAAGTAAATTCTGTTCTGTAAATTTATCAACATCATTTTGAAAAACGATTGTCAGAAAACAGGTGGAAAGCGGATTGCTAATCCAATCTGAAATCTTCCATTCAGGGATTTAATTTTGACCTTCTCAAAATTAAATCCCTACAAAACATTTGTAGTGATTGTGAATATTAAGTATGCATTTGTTTCTAAATTAATAACTTGAATTATTAACGAATAAAATTAACGAATTTAAAAGCAAAAATATGTTCTGTTGGTCAAAAATAAGAATAAGTAAAAAGTAAAATGCATGAAAAGGAGTAGAATGGTATCATGCATAAATGATATGTTCTTTTGTTCTTTCTGGTGTTTTCTTAAAAATTCAGCAAACTTTTGGTACAAATGATAAAGATTTCAAATCTAAGCTTTCATAAATTAAATGATTTTAATAGAGTATTCTGAAGCACTTACATATAATGTTTTACAAACTATATAAATTTTTATAAACAAGAATAAACTTGAATTTGAAATTCATTCCAATCACATTATTCAATATTTTTTACCATTGTTATTTTTGTATCTTATTATTTTCATTGTAATTATATTGTTTAAAAATAATTTAAAAGTTAGAAAAGTACTTTTTCAATTTAAAAATTACTGTTAGAAATTTTGAATAATATTTTGATAGAATATACATAATATCTGTATTCTTTCTTTATACCATAATATTTTGGTATTAAAGAATAAGCACTTTACTATGTAGAGCTATTATTATGTTAGATATTAATATCTCTTTAAAAGAAAATTATTTGCCAATTTTCAAAAATACTTTATTCTTTTAGCTAAAATTGTAGTCATTTTTTAATTTTTATTTCATATGATTAAGTATTTTCCTTCAAATATATATGGCACTTATTTTAGTTCTCTCTCTCTCTCTCTCTCTCTTATGGATAAATTCATTTTTATATATCTCTTAATAAATATCTAAATATTAAAATCTATCTATATATATATATATGGCACTTTTTTTAGTTCTCCTCTCTCTCTCTCTTAAGGATAAATTCATTTTTATATATCTATTAATAAATATCCAAATTTATTACATCAATACTTGACACCGCGTAACGTTTTTAACGGCTGAAGACCCTTGTGTGACATTTTAATATCCATAACGTAAATTGCTTTCTGAAGAGACTTTTCTTTTAAAGCTAGCCTTATTCATGTGTCGAAGAAAGGAAACTCAAGAAATTTCCATACACTCATCTCAACATGCAAAAGACAAATGTTGTTTAGCAAGGCTAATTTTTATGTCTACAAGATATAACGATGCCAAAGCATTATAATCAGTTATCAATGATAAGAACAATACCCAGAATAATTATCATTTGTAAATGATTAAAGCTGTAAGGAATTATAAAAATAACCCTATAACATTTCCTGCAGCATTATTCAATAATGCATTAAGATTATGTAATAAGGTTAATAATAATTAGTTGTTAACATTTTTCCTTCGCTCAGAGATCAAAAACTTATTAATTTAGCTTACAGAAAATTAAGGATATCGTTATTTATTAATTTAGACATCAATCCTTTAATGGTTCATTTAATATAAATTAACAATGATAGCGCGATATCCCTAAGGGACTTTTGCATTTTTCTCCAAAAATAACTTCTACTGATGATTTGAACAATATATATCACATTAATGTATTTCACAATTCTAGAATCTAAAAGTATATTAAAAACTAAATTTTTGATTTTATTTCTCTATAATACGAATTAAAAGTCATTTAAAATTTTAAGTTCATATTATATCAAATTTAAATATTCTTATCTTGTAGTTAAAAAGTCCTTATAATTTTAAGATCAACTTCGCATATAAAATCATTGAAGATTATAAATACTCTGCTAACGTCAATTCCAAATTTTTATTAAGTATTCTTTGTTTAATGTAAAATCTTCATAGTTGATTGACAAATATTCTGCAAAGATAATTGACAATCAATCAATTTTTCAGATAAATTTTTATTTTGTCTTTTCATCATTTTGCGGTAAGCAATAAAGACACTCAAAGCTTATGACATATACATTGCTTGTTACTCTGAAATTTTTAAATCTTGAAACAAATGCACATATTTCAAATAATAAAAAAAGATAATACTTTTTCAAACAAATAATCTATCATAAAAAAGTAACTAAAAATAATATGTAAATGTCAGGTATTTATTTGATACAAGAAATATATATAAGATGGGAAAATATTGTTCAAATAATAAATTTTAGTAAAATTATTATTTGATATATATATATATATATGTATATATACATATATATATATATATATATATATATATATATATATATATATATATATATATATATATATATATATATATATATATATATATATATATATATATATATATATATATATATATATATATATATATATATATATATATATATATATATATATATATATATGTATTAAATATTTTAAATACAAATACAATAAAAAACAAATATTTTAAATAATCAAAATAATCGCAAATATATTTTGTGTTAATAAAAATTAAAGGGCATGCAATTCTTAAATACCATAAAATATATTCTACGAAAGGAATAAAAACAATAAGAAGAATTTACGTGGTAATATATAAAATATCTATCTATATTTTATATAGATATATTACCACGTAAATATATATTATATAATAATATAACATAATATTTACGTGGTCGATATAAATATCGATATAAAATATTGACTTTTTTAAAATAAAAATAAGTAATATAAATATAACGCGATCCTTCATATACAATCAAACATAAAAGGAAATTATTTTTTAAATAATTTTTCAGTTTACCAGCCTTAAAAACCTTGCTAGGAACCTATATGCTCACAACTTATTTACAAGTCATGTAGATTCTTAAGCACTCAGGGATGAGACATGTAGTTACCATCAATGTGGGACTATTACATCATTAGATGCATAGAAGTAGTTGCATAGATGATGCATAGAATATAATTGTAATGGCTGAAGAATATGAATCGATGTAACTCTTTTCATACCAGATATTTTTAAGTCTTGAAAATATCTGGTATGAAAAGAGTTGCAAAATTAACCGCAGTAAATTTTGGTAAGAATTTTGTGTATTTGTTGGAATCATTAAAGAAGAAGAATTTTCAGAATATTACAAGTGTTTATTTAAAAGCTTTGAGATTCGATTATATTTGATTAAACCTGGATATTCAATTATTAATTTTTTAGATGGATAGATAGCGACAAATGGAAAATGATTTCGCCGTCTTATAATATATTTGCAAAAACTTATGATCAAACATAGTTATATTCAAAAAAAGACAGTATTATTTCAATGCTAAAATTTTCCCCACTTAATTAATTATCCATTCATATATACAGAGTTATACAATTATTGTAATATTAATAAAAAAAATTTCATTTGAAATTGTTTTAGGCTTATTTTTTATTTCACACTAAGATTTAAACTGTCTTTCATATCTGTAATCAATGCACATTATTAAATAGTAAATTACATTATTAAAAACAGCAATCGCTTTTAATTATTCAAGTTTTTAAGCTTCTCCTTTATTATAAATAAGTTTTTATTTTTTTTTAACTATTCAAATTTTGAGCATCTTCACTACATTCTTTCATTTATCTAATGAGTAAAATTAGCACTTATTTTAATTTAAAAATAATTAGAATGATGCCAACTATAAATTATATAATAATAACCAATTAAAAAATTTCCCACTTCGAAGAATAATTAATCTTTCTGTAGAAATAACTTTTCTTAGTTATTGAATTTTTATTTTGGCGAATATCTTTCAAATCTGAGACCATGCTTATTCATATTATTAAAAGAAAACCCGTACGCTTCAATTACGAAAGTTATACTGTACTTCTCAACCACTCTAACTTAGGATTGAAAAGACGATGTCTTATGTATCCATAGCTACTTCCGTCGATTCTAAGTTGTCGTGCTAAAATTGAACAATTTGAAGATATTATATTTTACATATTACAGTAGATGATCGGTTAACGAACAGTTCAGACAACGAACACTTTCATAAAAAATTTGTGTCTTCGGACACAGAACACATATTCGGATATCAAATTAAAGCGAAATTTAATGAATATTTCACTGAACTCGAAATATAATGTGCAGAGTTTATACAAATTCAAAGGATCAAAAATCATTTTTCATCTCTCTTGAATTATGTTGCTTGTTTATGGAACGTCAATGTTCGATATTGAGAAAAATATTTTCCCAATACAATGCTTATAGCCAAATTAGACAATCAATTTCGGTTTTGATTTTATTCAAAATTAAAACTGATTTCATTTGGAGTGCTATTCTTGTTTATTCTCTCTCTCAAACGTTGTCTTGAATAACGAATTCCGGACGGCGACAACAATAATGTAACTAATCACTTTACAACGACAATGCCATCAATAATTTCCAGAAAATTCTGAAAAAGAGAAAAAAGCAATTGACATTGGATGTGTTCTTTAACGCCCTATAAGCGCAAAAAATGAGTAAATCGATGATCGGTTAAAGAACAATTGATTCACTTCATATGACGTCAAAGTCACATGTCAAGTATGCTTGACAATTTTTTATTATTTGTTTGTTAGATGCGTCCGCTGCATAAACTCTATTACGTTTGAATCTAATAGGTTACAAGTAGTTCTGGACTGATATTTATTTCACCATTTTATTCATTTGTCTCCAGTTTATCACCGTTTTGTCTTCAATGACAATCATTTCTGGGAAATTAGTTTTTTAAAATGTTGGTAAAGTAAAATGATAATTAAATTCAAGTGGCTATTTTGGCAAAAAATAAAATAAAAAGAAATTGGTGATTATTAACGACGTAAAAATTGCTTTATTATCATCTATCATTTCTTATAAAATAATTTTGATTACAAATTTCTCTTGCCATTATAAATATTTTATTTTTTGTCAAAATACTGCGTTTTTCATTCATTTTAATGCTATGTTTGGAATTCGTCACGTGACAAATACCAGGAGCAGAAGCGCCGCCTGGTGATGAATTGACTCCATTATGTTGGTTAACCGATCACTCACTGTATATAGCTATAGGTGACTTTTTACTGCTAAACTTTAATGATAAGATAAGGAGGCTAATTCTCCCAATGATAATTTTACTCTTTCCTGTGCAGATATGATACTTGCTCGAATTCTGTTCCTATGGATCAAAGTCGAAAAGAATTAATGCCAGTGACAATAAAATACGAAATACGTATTGTATAGCGAGATATTAAAGCTAGATTTTGTTATTCCTCATACACACACTTACATGTTTCGTTAAAATTACAATAAATTTTAATAATAGTAATCTGGAAATTTTCTAATACCACTTTTTGTAAACATTTTTGAGAAATAATTCATTTGTACTTTATTTCAAAATCTAAAATTTAAAATTTCCTTTTGTTAAATCTAAAATCTTCTTTTTTATTTTCATTGTAATAAGTCTGAATAAAATAATTAAAAAAACCTTGTTTGAAATTGTGAACCTGAAAACATTCATTGCTTTTGATTATTAGTAAGAAATTGTTTATGTGAATATTAAAATGCAACTGTGACATCTTTTTATGTGAAGTCATGCAGTTAATAAATTTTGGAATGTGTGTTTTTCTTATTATATAAAATTTAACTAATCATGAATTCGACCATTTTTCTAAACATTTTAATAATTTTTTACGTAACAATAATATTAAAAGTAGTCAAATATCTTAGATAATTTCATTATAACAACCCAAACTGTAAATTAAAATGTTACAGAAATTCCATTTAGTTTAATTTTGATTTCATATTTTTTAAGTTTTTATGCATTTCAGCTAAATAGAACATCTAAAATATTTATTTATTGTGATATTTTGCTATCTAATCTTAAACATTTCAATTGTGCAATTATATATAAGTAAAAGTATTTTTTTAATGTTTACTTCTTTAAGAGAGAATTACTTAAGAATTCTATTGACGAATTCTTTTAAGAGAACTTACTTAAGAATTCTTTTAAGAATTAGTTATAACTAAAAAATACTTTTACCTACATGTACTCATACATTGAAATGCACCATTACAGTTCATATTCATATTTTTTTCATTGATTATATTTATGGCACATTAAAAATGACACATATATTGTGTAAATGCCTTATCAGAAATTCCATGTAAATTATTTCAATATTACTACATTAGTTTAATCTGTATATCTTTCATGCAAAATAAACATGGATCACTTCTCTTTATCTTATTTAGAATAATATTTATGTCTTTTTATTTGAAATTGATATTTTTCCTCCTTTATGTTTTCTGTTTCATTGTTTCTTTAAATGTACTCACATTTGTTAATTGGTTTCGATTTTCCTTTAAATCCAGCACTTGAATATGAATGAATTGTGTTTATCTCATTTACCGCAGGTGTACAAATACATATTGATGGATAGAGTAATATAAAATGCATGCAAGAAAGAAATAAAAGAAAATTACCTACAGCAATTTTGTATTCATTTACTCAAAAACCAATCGTTTTAGGAAAAAAATTGTTGATAATTTGTATGTTCTATAAAAATGTTTCATTTTCTTTACGTTGAGAAATAACAGATGTTGTATATATTAAAATACATTTGAAAGAAATAATTATTCAAAAAATTTATATATATTCACAGGGGAATAATATTGGAGAAAAAGTAATAAATTTTCTTTACTGAGAGAGATAATAAGAAATAGACTTTATTATCCCTTACGGTCATTACAGCATTAGATTTTTAAATGATTATAGGATTAGATAACTTTAAAATATTTTTCTCATATTATTTAGAATTATAGAAGAAATACAAAAATTTACGATGAAATTTAAAGAAAGTTATTTATTTATTTATAAGTTGATTTTATAGAAATTTAGAAAGTTCCAGGAAAATCAAGCAAATATTCAGTTGATATACCTGTGAAAATGATAATATTATATTCATTGTGCTGAGAAGAAAAAATGCATATATAAATCCATTTTAATTTAAAATAATTTGCGCATTAACGATTCAACTTCTTATGGAAGATTACATTCTGGAAAATTTTGTAATATTTCAGCATATGATTTTCCATGACTTAAATTTATTTCAATTAAGAGAAAAAGAATGAGAATTACAAATTACAAAAGTGAACTAATTGAGTTTAACAAATAAGAAGTGTAATAAGAACAAAATAATTTATAAAGGAATTTTAAAAAATGTGCATAGAATAGAGAGAAAAATGCCAGTTTAAATAAGAGAATTTAAAGAATTTGTTACAGAAAAATTGAATGAAATTTTATCAAAAAAAGTAAACTATGGTGTCTAAAGGAAAATACGAGGTTTTAGATAAAGAACTTTTTTCCCTTAAATAAATGGATGAAATTGAAGATTTGAAATGGGGAAAAGATAAGACTTGATAGGGATAAGAATGATTCCCATAAAAATGTTATCTATTTAATTTTTATGAATGATACGAATAAAAGAATTATAATTTTTTGATGCTTATTTAAAATAAGAAATTAAACTTTCAGATGGAAATGGAACTATTGGAAGTATGATTTTAGCGATTGGAACGATTTAATAATTTCAAACAAGTTAATTACAGATAATATGGAGTTAAAGTCAGCTGCTGATTGTAAAACTATCTTGAATCAAGTACTAGCATTGATAAATTTAATTTCTGATTATTTAATGTCAAAACATGAAAATATATTCTTCTGTATAAATACGTCTAATTTTACAGATGAAATAATTTGAAATATGATGAAAACTTACCAAACACAATGAAAATCACAGAGTTTTATGATAATCTTTAAAGGAATGGAAAGTATAATGATGAGTTTTAAAAATGATGGATATTCAAAGGTAAAAAACAACGGTGCAATATAAATATAGATTTATTCATACAAATACAATGGATTATTTTTAAATTATCTTAGATGAGCAAAAAGTAATAGATAGAGATTCAAAAAATGTCATGTATGAATATTGAAAAATGCTGATTTCAAACACACTCGAATATTTATCGTTCTTATTTCATTTAAAAATGCAGTTTTAGTAAATTCTATTGAAATAAGAAGTATCAAATATCCTATAGAAATAATTTGAGATTATTATAATGCAATGTAACAAAATACTTTTATGTAATTTCTTATCTTGTTTCATTTATATTCTTCTTCTTCTTCTTCAGCACGACAGCCCAAGGTGGCCCAAGGCTTTCCTCAGAATACTCCTCCATTATGTTCTCCGGGAGGCGACAGTTCTCCAATTCGTCACTTTCAACACTTTAAAGTTCTCCTCTACACAATCAGTCCCTCTAAGTTTAAGCCGACCCCTAGATCTGTTTGAAATGGGTCTATAATTAAAAATTCTTGAAGTCTCATTTATGTTCAATAAAATTTTTTAGTCATAATGTAAATACATTTTATACTCCAATTTTTAATGCTAAAATATTCAAAGGAAACTCAAAGCAATAAACTCTATGCTGATAGATTTTGATTTAAAATTAATGACTAATTTGTATAAATAAGAATTGCTATTTCTTAACATCTGGTGACAATGAGGAAAAACCTTTTAATTAATTTACAAATTGCTTATGGAATAAAATTTTCTAAACTCCTGCAAATAAATACTGAATCTGCGAAAAGATCTCTTACGCTAAATCTGCTAATCGTAAATGATATATATACCAAATCTCACCAGGACTGCATGTTCCATTTAAGACTTCATATATAACAAATAAAAAAAAACTTGCTTAAGCGAAAATATTTTACAATTAAATAGCATTAATTGGACTAAAAATTTCTAAAGATACTGGTTTGAATGTAGATTTAATATAAAAAAATGTAAAATGCTGAAAATTGGCTTTTTATTTCAAAATGTCAAAGAACATCATATTAGTATGAACTTTCACATGTGCATATCCCTTTCATTTGGATTTTTATGTCTGCACGTTAATCTGTATCTGAAAGCTTTGTGAAGGAAAATTGAGGCTTTATGCATTGGGAATTCGTTTTGAATTATCAGACATTACCTAAAAAATTCTTATTTGTGAATATATGATTTTAAATTAAATTTGTCTCTAATATCAAAATATCGAGTATATATTGCGTATGCGAGAGTGTTTGTGAATTTCTATATTAGATCATTATTTCTTCATTTTCTAAAATTATATCTTCAGCTTTTAGATATTTTATTAAGAAATTTCCGTAATACTTAAAACGTATAAGTGTCTTTTAATTTTTGTCTCAATCAAATAAATTCATGATTTTTTGTTAAATTATTAAAAATTTATGTTTAGTTTTTGAAATTAAGAATCTAATTTATATCAATGTTGAATACATTTTTGATATTTTTCCTTAAAATATGAGTTTTTATCTCAAAAGTTTTCCAATACAAGGAACAAGAGCAGCAAATATCATAAATTCTATGCACTTAAAAACAAAAGAAGGCGGCAGCATGTGCTAAAAAATCTGATAAATATGCTGCTTATCTTTTCTATAATTCGTTAAATATTTTTGTTAGCTTCATATTAAAATGAATATACTTTTATTGTATTTTTTACAAAGTCTTCTTTAGCAAGAAGTATATTCAAGCTAGATTTTGTATAAACATTTTTACTTAATATATCTATCGCAGTTATGTGTGTGAGATTTAATGCGATTCGTTAAAATATTTGAAATTATTGTTAGTTATAATAATTGCTTCTAACTTATGCTTATATACAGTGTTCCTGCAAATTATTCTCATATTTTCTTAACTGTGAATCTATCAGTTTGATTTCTGATAGTAGATTCTGCTCCAAGCATTTATTTACATGTATAACATCTTTTTAACTACTTAACATGAGCTGGTATATTACGTATACTATTGCTATATCCAAATAATATCAGATTTAGTCTTAAGATTTTTTTTTTTGAAACAAAGCATTTTAATCACATTCTTTTTCTCAAGTAGATGAAACGAAGTTTTTTCTCAATTAAAATAAAGTTTATAAAATATCAAGTATCGTCACTAAAATTCAGTCTCCGCAAACTTCAGATTAAAATATTTTCCGTAGCGAACTCATATATAATTAAGATATTTAAATACATATAATGTACAAGAATTTTTCTAAAATTTGTAAAATTTATACAACATTAAATTTAACAAAAAAATCTTGCATTTCTATTGTTCATGAAAGGTTTAAATATTAGATAAATCTACGCTAATTCTCTGTGGAGAAAATATGGAAAAGTGTGCCAATTTATTGAATGAATGATATTCTTTTTTAAGGAAAAGCTTCATTCTCGACACTTTTGCATTTAAAAACTATATTTATGTCAAAATTATGCTGAATATAACTTTACTCTTTGATTTTCAAATATATGTATATTATAACTGTAATTTTCTTTAAATCAAACTTCTTAATTATAAAGTTCTCAATCAATATATTCTAATTTCAACAGCTCTCTAAAATCTGCTAACAAATATTTCAAAGAACTTTATAAATAATTTAAAATATATAATTCGCATTAATATGTTATATTTTCTTTTTTTTTCAATATTCCATTTCCTTTATAGAAATCCCGATTGTTATTCTGTTATACTTTATCTAAATTTTTAGTTCCCTAAAAATTTTTTATCATACTCTTATCTAACGGGAATTTTTTTTATAAAATTGTGAAATGTAAAAAAGTTTTAAGCGGTAAGAAAACGCGTGTATAAAAGCACTTCAGAATTATTTTATTTTTCTCCAAACATACTATTAAAACTCACCATCCCTTAAACTTACATTGATAAGTTTCGAAATGATAAATGTCTTTTTAAGAGAATGAAACTATGTTTTGAAGCATGAATTGTTAGGAAAATATATCAGGACGACATTAATAAAAAGATGTGCCAGTAAGAATACTTTTTATGTGACTTCTATAAAATCAATTAACACTAATAGGAATTGTTTATGACATCTATGATGTGAATTTCCTTCAAGTATGAGAACATTTATTACTATGAGAATAAATAGTGAATTTTTAATAAATTTTTTATTATAAATTCCAAACATAATCAGAAAATCACATCTAAAAGAGAAATAGGAAACAATAGCATATCTGAAATTCAAAATGCATTGTAAGCTTCATGACTAAGATGGAATTGTTTGAGACAAATATAAACGTGGATGAGTAACTGAATTTAAAACAGAAAAACACGAATTACATAATATTTAGAAGATTATAAATAAAAAAAGGAAAACTTTTAAAAATTTATTCTTTCCCTCTATTGAACTTCATGAAAAAATTAAAACATTAAATCAGCATTAATAAATACAAAATCAATATGAATAGATTTTGAAAGCATAAAATTAATATTAACATGTAAATCGTTAAATCAAATATTATCAACTTAAAAATTAAAATCAACCTGTCGATCGAATTGTGAATCATAACAGATTTAAATAAAAATGGTTTAATAATATGGTTCAAAATAAAATGGTTGAATAAATTAACACGCTGGAAGTTGAAACAATGCAACCACCATAATATTTTATGATGATACTAATATCTGGCTTTATCTGAAAATGCTTTTTTATTCAATTTCAGCAAAGCGTCAAACAAAAAAAATTTTTTTTAATATTCAATTATAAATGCTGCAGTTTTTATTGAAGTTCACTTATTCGTAATTTTTATGTCTTTGAATGATTGTCTTATCTTTTTCTGCTCTTGTTTTTAGAAAATATATTTACATTTTTCTTAGTTATAGTAAACTCATTAGACTTTAGTAAATAATTAATATTTACAAATAAGCTATTAAAATACTGCACTTGCCTTTTTATATTTCTTATTAACAATTGTTGAAAATTCAACAATCTGCATTAAAATATAAGTTCAGATTACACGTATCATTCTATTTTTCTGGTAACTCAGTGACAAAAACAGTTAATTACATGACGAGTTTTAACATTTTAAAAATCTGTTAAATAATTAATTGAATTCACTTTTATATTCATAATATTTTTGAAGTAAAAATAAATACCACAATATTTTACGAGATACGATTATGACATAAATGGACATGGAAAAATTTTTATTTCCTATTAATGTACTGAACATATGTTCTAATATTTTATTTTTAAAAATCTCCTACTGATAAAAATATTTTTTTCACATTTTTTTTTTTGACAAACTAGAAAAATATCTCTATTTGTGTGAAAATATATTATTTATACATATCTTTGGGAACCGAGTAGTACATCAGAAAAAGTAACATCGTACAATTGGAATTTATATTTTATACGGTTTTTCAGAAAATTAGATTCCTTACAATTTTGTTAAAGATGTGTTTTTAATTGAAATTTTAGACATTTCATTTCAGAAAGGAATAATAAATTATTTTTGATTAATCGTCAATTTTTCTGGCTAACAATAATTCTGTTGTTGTTGTTGTTTACCAATGACACTTGGACAAACCAAGTTCGCTATGCTATGCGAATTAAGTCAATTGGGAGCGTCTTTCGTTTTTAATCAGAGCACCATGAAGGTGAAAGTAAGACTTTGCTCTACACACATGCCATAGGTACCCGTTTATACGGTAGGGAACCATTCACACCTCATTCATACAAGGAAATGACAAAGACAGGATAGATAGAGAGAGAAAGTACATCCATGCCCGAACCGGGATTCGAACCCAGGATCTCCTTATCCGCAGTCAGGTTCGCTGACCACTAGACAACAATAATTCTAAAATCCTGATATCGTAATTCCCCTCTTATGTAAATTTTTCTTTAAAAATTTTACTGTGCAATTTAGATTTCTTCTTTTTTTATAATGATTCATTTTAATGCTATTGTCTTCGTGATTTTGACAAAATCAGTTTTTCTTTTCTGTTTTCTTTAAAAAAAATTTCCTTTCGTTCGTTTTTTCTTCAAATAGATCAAGTCGTATCAATTGCAGTATGAGAGATTAGAATTAACAGTACTGCTTTATTAACTTTAATCATTCTTTGATATTCAACTACTATAATTAATTGTGAGTTAAATGAAAGTATGCACATTGGAACATATATGAAACAGATGCTTTGGAAGTAATCATAATATTTCAAAATGATTAAGTTTAGAAAACTTTCTTGTGGAATTTCCTAATTTGGTTTCAAATATTTTTGTAAATGTGCCTTGTAAATAAGGGGCATATTTTTAAACTAATGGTACTTTTAATTTTGTTAATTACTAAGCAAATGCAATATTCTTCAAAAGAAATATTTTCCTTAAAAATATGCAATCAAGCAAACTACTGGTTAAAATATTATTTTCTGTTTTTACTCAAAATTTTATGCCGTAAGAACCTTTTCTGAATTTCAGTTAAATGAAATATTTGTTCATTATTGCATTTGTATATATTTCGTTGAATAATTATTTCAAAAATTTGAGTCAGTCCTTTTGAGTGGTTTTAAAACATGTTTGATCTAAAATATTCATTAGCTAATAATCATCGACACTAGAAAAAGTAAGAATGTATTTTTTAACCGAAGAAACAGAAACGCTTGTGGTAAAAATCGATGCATTTATCAGAAAGATACTGAAAATCTTTCTGATAAATGCATCGAAGATCTTCTGTAAGATCTAATAAAGATATTTTAATTCCTAAAATTATTCCTGAATATTTTATTTGAATTTGCGAATTAAATTAAGTTTTATTTAAACAGAAAATACAAGATAATGTCTTTTTAAATCAATTCATGTTAAACTTTTTTATTTTTGAAAACAATAAAATCTCAAAATAACATAATAAATACCTAACGTTTCTCCTTTTTAATACACATGCATAAATAAGCAAAATAAATTTCTATGAATCTTTCGATAAAGTATTATTTTTTACCCCACTATCTCAGTAAAATTTTGCTTATTCATGCTATCATTGGTTGAAACAATTTTACATGCAAAATTTACATTACATCATGCAACTATTTGCACATATGCTCCATAAAATTTTATTCTTCCTCTTAAAGTAATGAATGTTACAGTTATTCATAAAATTCTAATCGTTTTTTCATAACTTTTAGCATTTTTGAATTTAATAGCTGACATTTCAAATTTTTTTTCTACCTAGATGATTTTTTAAATTCTAATTCTCTAATGGCCAAAAATAAAAATATTCTTTAAATTAATCATAAACTTTAACTTAACTTAACTAAGAATGGATTCTTATTTCTTCGGTTTTTTGGAAACAGCTTTTGAAGCAATATGCTCAATTTTATTCAATAAATCTTTTATCAGTACAAAAGCATGCCAGTTTGAAACTTTACATAGTAATTGAAAAAGAAGAAAATTACGTCAAACGTGTTTATCTTACATTTTTAAAATTTTAATTATCACACTATCATAAAATTACTTAAAATTCGTTTGAAGTACGAATAAGTATAGGGAAAGTATATGGAATGGTGGATAGCTTGATAACTTTAAGAACTTAGAAGATTTTTTTAGATACAATATTGTCTTTCAGAATGATTTCTCATAAATACTGGTCAGTATTTATGCATCGTAAGTGAAGAAACCATGAGAAATACTGTTGTTTAGTTACATTAAATTCGAAAACTCCTATCTAAAAGAATGTAATCTTATTGATTGATCGAAGTCAATAGCCATTCGACATGGCTAGTAAATAGCCTAACAGCCAACCACAACTTTTAAAACATCTATCTTACATTATTATCATCAGAAAATACTTTTCAAAGATAGTGTACAGGACAGTATTCATGTACATATACAGACATAATAGAATTATATATACTCAAATACCATGATAAGAAAACGCAGAAAATATTCAAGATGTTTCTTGGACAGATATGCATACAAAAAGCAAGTGTGCAACATCCATTTCCAGTATATAAACAGTGATTGACTCTGAATCTGGAACCTTCCATTCAAAAAGAATTTTTTTTCCACTTTGCCAAAGGAAAAATTAATATAAAAGTTAGGTCGATATCAACCTTACATTTTTGTTACTGTGATAGTTGTGAATAATACTTTCTGCTGAAAGGGATTCCTATTATTTCGCTGTAGCCGCAGAAATTTTAGAATGTTCAAATAAAGTTTTGAAAGTTTGGCTTGAAAATATATAGAAAATGTGTTAAAATAAGTAAAGTAATGTTTAAAATGTGTAAAGTAAAGTTTGAAATGCATAAAGCAATGCTTAAAATGCGTTCACATTTTAAATAATACACATTTAGTAACTTTAACAGATTTTAAACAAGTAATGTTTAAAATGTGTAAAGTGTCTAAAGACATTGTTTTTAACATGAATTAAAGTATTCGAAATTACTAATGCTTGAACCTTCATATATTAAAAAAGTAATATTTTAAATTTTAACTCAAACAGCATTTTTTCTCGATTTTAAAAATGTAGATATTTTTCATCACTAAAATGCTTACACAACTACAAGTTTTTTTCAGTTACCTTTGTGCTCCTATTATCTGACATATCTTTGCTATTTTAATAAACTATACTTGATTTTTTTAAATTTCTATATCTTAAACTAAAATTTCAATATCTTTTTCGTCTTTATTTCTGACACACAGCAGTTTTAAAAATGCTGTGTGTAAAAATAAGGTATCTAAAATGAAACTATATCTATACTTGTGATAGCTATAAAAAATCTGTTTTTCAGTTTAAATTTTTAGAAATGTTTGAAATTACTACTGATTAAAAATTTTATTTCATTCTGTTTTATTTTAATGACGAGAAAATTTAAAACAATTATCATAATATGTTGAAATATTAAATGATATATTAAAAATCTAAAAATATGGTTTGTGAGGCATATAATAAACACATACATCATACAGTCCACATTTTTATTTTTATGAAAAAAAAACATTTTATGTTATATGTTGCATGATTATAAAAAATTTTAAAAATTAATATTCTTTTTATTGTATTGTTTATAATTACATAGACGGTAAAATGAATAGATTTCTTTTCACATAGAAGTAAACAGAAAATTTTTGATTTCATAATCTATGTTTAATATGTGTTAATTCAATAATATATTTATAACTATACAGATTAAAATTAAATTATAATTACTTACATATCTTTTATTTTATTATCTTTTATTATTATTATCTTATCTTAAATTATAATTATATTATTATCTTAAATTATAATTATTTACATATCTTTTATTTTTCAAATAAATGTTAACAATAATTAACAGTTTATAATAGTAGCTAACATAAATAATTTTGCAATTATTATTCATAGTAGAAATGTTAATAGTAATAAATATTGTTATTATTTTTAAAATAATCATAATAAAGTAAATGTTAATATTTGAAGCAATTTATTAACCAATAACTCCCCCAATTTTAATAAAAATAATCTTCTCTAACCATAAAAAATAAATTAAGGCATTTTAAATGTAACCTTTCAGCAAAAACAAATTTTCATATTTCCAGCAGGTAGTTTTTACTATAGTTTTATACACTTATTTCCTTTTCTATATAATGAAAAAAGTCATTTGTTTCAAAAATTTTAATTTTTTTATTAATCATAACTTCAAAATATAATTTTTAATTTAAATTACATAATTATTTTGCATTTTCAATCATATGACTAAAGTATTTAATTAAATTGTTTTTAAAGTATACAAATTAATTTTCTTTCATAAGAAAAAGCTAAAAATGTCATGATTTATGGACTTGAAAAAAAAATTTCTTGTCAGAGCGCAAGAAATTTCGTACTAGCTGTTATCTCTCTGGAGGAAGATAAAGAATTAAGGAATGAGGTATTTCCTGAGAACAGGAGAATGATATATTTCCAGGAACAAGGTAAGTACAATATTTCTTTGATATTTTGAAAAATGACCCACTTGACAAAATGATTGTTGTACTTCTCTTATGAAAAGAATAAAATTTCCTACGATAACCGAGGGATGATTTTTTTATTCAGATTAATGTTAAAAGTCTCAAACTTGAATATATCATTGTTATGAAATTAAAAAGTCATTTAAAATATTATGTGAAATTTCAAATTTACTATGTTCATTGCTTAAACTTTTTAATTAAATTTTTACTTTCTAGCAAATTTAAATTTGACATAAATTTAGATATCTAAATAAAAAATTTATTCCAATGTTTATTGAAATACAACCTCCAAAATTTCAGCTTTAATAACGAAAATTTGTTATTTTACTTAATTAATATAGATTTTCAAAACAGGACAAATTTTGGAATTGAAAATCCAAAAGTACAGACATGTAAATGGGATACAAAAAACAACTAATGGCTTAAAAATAATATAAATTGTTCTGTAAATTGTATAATAAGATATTCCTCTCATTTGTCAGAAGTTTTTTTTATTTACAATTGAATCAAAATAGCGAACATACATTTTGAGAGTAAGTGAATGATAGATAGTTACTCTGTCGAATTTTAGATAAAAATTCTAATAATTTACTATTGATTACAAAGGTCAAATAGCTTGTGGAAGCGTCAAAATTCGAGGTAATTTTTAAGAGCTTTTTTGAGTAAATAAATAATAAATTTAATATCCAATTGTATGTGAAATTCCAAATAATGAGTAAAATTGCATGTATGAAAAGAAAAAAAAACATTTCATTTCTTTCATGAAGTTACACGTCACTGATAATTACAATAACAATTTTTTCACTAGAATATATTAGAAGTCTTACTTATTTGGTAAATTGTGTTTCATTTCTACTCTCTTCTTTAATTCCAAGTTCCTGCAACCAATACCTGAATTCTGAACAACCTATTTTTTTTATTTCTGTTTTGATTGATATAGTGATAATTGTTATATGGTTTCTTTCTCTGTAACCAATTTGTTTCTGTTGCTGGTAATAGGAAGCAACTGAGTAAAATCACCATTGAAAATGATTTTTTGAAAAATGAACATCTTTAGAAAAGTTTCATGATAAGTAATTCAAGTGGTAAAGTTAAGTTAATAAAATTTAAGAAATTTCATTTCACTATGCAAAATACGCATGGAAAACGCGTGGGATATATTATTTTTCCTCTGAATAAAAAACTTTAACTTAAAGCATCTCCAAGAGTGTAATGAAAAAAATTTGGTACATGGCGATTTTTTAAATTTTATCTAATTATTCATTAATGTGGAAGTATTTTTTCATTCATAATAAATGTAAGTACCTTGCAAGTTAAAAGCTAAGAAAAAGCAATAATAATAAATATAGATTTTTTTACATAAATTTATTAAAACGAAAATCAACTTTATCAGTAAATTATTCTATACTAAAATAAAGACATGCCTGCCGATAATTGATTGGTTAGCGTTCCTGACTCCAGAGCTACTGGTCTCGGGTTCGAATCCCGGTTCGGGCAGGTATATGTTTCTTTCTCTTTGTGTTTCTTTGTCCTTTCTCCTGAGATGATGACTGAATTTGTCCCACCCTTTAAAACGGGTTTGTGATGGAGTGGCGTGTATAATTCTACTTCCCTAGTGACTTAGCTAACAAGGGCCCACCGGGTGACGATAAATCAATCGCAGTATCCGGTCTTGTTGTGGGGAAGGATTAGTCACTCAATGCCCACCGTTAGAAAAAAAAACCAATAAATAAGATAAAGATATTGTAAATAGAGTCAATTCATCACTAGATGGCGCTTCTGCGTTTGGTACTTATTACGTGACAAATAGCAAACGTAGATTGTTTGTATTATATTGTTCATATTCATATTTGAATTTCATAAATGTATGTGTGTGCACAATTTAATTTTTATTCAGCAGCAGCTTGATAGCAATACTCTTTTTAATTTTTTAAAATGTAATATTTAATAATTAATTACTTCTGTTTAAATTAGCTGCATAATTTTCGCAAATAAGGGGAATAGTAGTATTTTGACAAAAAAAAGGGAATTTTACTGCGGCATGAGAAATTTGTTGTCAGAATTGCGTTACGACAAATGGTAGAAGATGATTATATTTTATCATCACCAGTCGCTAAATGTTTTGTTGAAATAACCAGGTAGCTCAAATTTTGTCACCATTTTACTTAAACATTTTTAAAAATCAATTTCACTAAAATGCGTATCATCGACAGCTGGAGACAAAATGAAGACAAATTGGAGACGAATTGACAAAGTGGGGAAATAAATATCAGTGCAAGATTTCTTGTGACCTATTAGATTCAAATTTAATACGAGTTTAAGTGACGATTGTAGTAAACAAACAAACAAAATCTGTTGAGTTAACATCATCAATTGAATTTGTCATTAAATAAAAATAAGTATCTTCAAAAACATGGATTTTAAATTTCACTTAAATACGATATTTTAAGCAAATAATGTACTTCGACATAAATCAAATACATACTACAAAATATCAGTGAAAAGAAATCTTAATTGATAACTTATTCATTTCTATATACGAGTAAGATTAAAAAAATTAATTAGAATAAATTAAGTTAAATTTTAAAAAAAGTCATTCTGAAAAAAAGACATAAAATAGTTATTAAAATTTAAGTCTATAACAGGGAAAAAATTTTAAAAGTTTAACATCGAAACACAAAATTATATAAATTTCAAATTTCCTGAAATTGAATCTCTATAAAACAGTGTTTGAAGCAATTCTTAAGTTCAAAAATGTGTCTATATATCCATTACAGGAGTAGATATTATCTTTTATTATGAAATTTTATTTTGAAAAATCACTTTTGGAGAAATTATTACTCATAGCTTAAATTTTATTTGACAATAAAAACATTGAATAAAATTTTTTTAAGCAGATATTTTTCTCGAACTCATAAATCTCAAAGCACTTGACAATAAATTTATTATTAAAAACTTAAAATTTCAAACAAATATCTTGATCTTCGACAAATGTTAGCTCAGTTTTTTTTTTTACCTCCTGTCTTAATCATGGTTCGAAATTACACGATGGTTGACAGTATTTAGCGGCTTGGTTTGGGCAGTAAAATGGTAAAATAAATAGCAATCCAGATAAATCAAAGAAAACTCGCAATAGTCTAACGGTAGGACAAGCAGATTTTAGAATGAGAGCATCAAAATTCAAACAAAGCACATTCAACAAAAAAAACGTAATTGCATTTCTATTTTTTTGCATCTAAACGAGGCGGATAGTCTTTAACTTTCCCAGACACAGAATACGTCAGTATGATTCGATAATTATGAAAAATAGAACAAAAACTTGTTCAACACGAACACTTGTCTTACAACGACAAAATTGTCTGCAAAACCACCTGCTATAAACGTGTGTCTAATAAATCAATGAAGATTTTGTAGGATGTGATGTAAAACTTACATTGATGTTTTTTTTTCCATTTACCTTTTGTGTTTTGTTAAAGATGTCTATTTATAATTTTTAAGATATGATGTGGCGATGTGATACACTTCTAGACAATATATTTCATCAAACTTAAAAATATAAAATGTTTAAAATTTATATTAGAGCCACTTTTTTTAAAAATGATGGATGTATACTTAAAAAAAATATATCAAATAATTTTTAGTATTAATTCAGTGTAAAATTTTTATTTATAAAGAGTAAATATTGAATATCTTAAAATTGGCCAATCCTATTTTAAATTGATTAATACGAGAAAATGCGTTGCACTTCAGATTCGAAAATGGATTTACGCCATTTTCAAAATAAATGGTCCATTTACGAAATTAATGAAGCATGTATGGATATTTATTACTCATCTTACATAATGGATAAATAATATCATTCATTAGAAAAGGAATACTTTTTAAAAAGTGTTTGATGTACAAGAAGACTATAATGAGGAAACATTTAAAAGAAAATGCAACTTAAGAAGCAAATTATTTATCGATAAAGATCTCAAACAAATCAAAATTTTTTTAACTGTGCAATCGTAAGAATGAGATCATCTTTTAAACTAAGAAAGTGATATCATATTCATTTAATTTTCTTATATTTCTTTAGCAAATTATTAAGGAAAAAAGAAATTTAACATACTCTCTAACATCTATTTTTATATATCCTCAACTACAAGTGGGTATTTTTAAAACAGGGGCACTTTTTTTATACCGAATGAAATGTAAGATTTCATAAGCGGATAAGTTACAAAGAGAGCTTTAAGAATATTATTTTTTTTCCTTTAAATCTATGCAATAATTAATTACACCTTTTATATCCGAAATTATGTTTCACGAAATTTATTTGTTTCCTAAATTTCTATAAGCATTTATATATATAATAATTAAGAATATGTTATACACAAATATTTTGGTGTTACTGTGTTTAAGTGAGATTCATATTCATTATTCCAAGTTCTTTTGATTTTATTACCTTTTTCACGCTCTTTTCCAAATAATTTTTATTTTTTATTCATCATATATGTTATATAATCAAAATAAATTCAAATGTTATCATGAATGTTATTAAGTTCATTCAAAGAATATAAAATTAAGATTCCCAATTTTTTTTATTTCGTAGAAAATATCCTTTGTATCTACTTTAACTGATTAATTTTTTTAACTGATTTTGACATTTAATCTTTAATTGATTTTATAAAGTACACGCATGAGGACTAATTAGACCACAACCTAAAACTTAAAATGGATTCCATATCACTTTCAAGCTCAAGGTGGTGCAAACATTCAGAGCCAGTGTAGGATTCCAACCCACGAACTGTTGAACCAAAGGCAAGAGCATTAACTATTCAGCTACTAGCTTGGCTTATAAACTAGTAGAGGAAAAATAAGAGCAAAGTAACAGAAGTGCCGGTGATTAAATACTACAAAAGCTTAACTGTGGGAATTGATTATGAAAAGAAGTAAAGGATACTTGAGTTGGATACTTAACAAAATTATTTCAATATGTTTAATATAAAATGCTTTGAAGTTTACTTATTTTCTGCGAAAGCACCACCCTTTATAGATCATTAAAATCCTTTAAGCGAAAAAGTTCAACATTCAGTAAAAATTCAAGTAAAGCTTTTATAAAGGACATTAGCAGTTTCTAAAAACTCTAGTTGTCGTTTTTTAGAATTATAATGAAAAAGTTCTTTTCTCAGGGTAAAATATATTTCATTTTCTGATAATGAGTGAATGTTGCTAAATATATTTGTATTCTTTCATTATAATTCCCATTTCTGTTCCCGAAAGTGATGAGAATCTAGCAAAAATTCTTAATTAAGAGTGAATTAAAAAAATTTTACGCTCATTTCTTAAAATGCGATAAGTGTTAAATATTTTAATGTTTCTAAATTGCTTAAGAAGAAAACCAAAAATCGTATTCCACTCTCATTTATCAAGAGTTCATGAAACAATTTATCGAGTATTTGCTTCCAATTTTTTTTATAGTAACAAGCATCTGTAAGAGGAAGCCAAAAATTTTGTAACGAATGTAACGCGAAATGTTCTTTTGTGATATCAAAATTATAAACATGGCAACATCATGCTAATTTTATTTCAATTTCAACAAATTTATCATAACATAATATATTGAAAATTTTTCCCATAAAATAATACAAATATTAGGCGATTGAAACTTAAAATTACAAATTAGAATGGCTATGTTACAATAAAATTAAATAAAACATTTATAAAATAAGAGCATTAAAAGAAAAAATATTAGAAAGAAGAGCATATTTATAAAAGAGGAGGTTTAAATTATTGTATGGTATATACCCAGATCCATAAAAGAATAAATTGAACAATTAGCAAACTTAAAAACTCAATAACTGAACAGCTTACCATTTGCATTTAACCCTTGATTGCAGAATTCAAATTTAAAGAAAAAATGTATCTTATTTTCTTAAAAAGTTTAGGAATTTTATCCATCAATTAATATGAAATATAATGAAAGCAATTAAATAATAGTCAAATAAGATAAATATATTTTTTTCATTTATGAAATGCATTTTAAAATTACTGAAATCATTTTAACCTCAACATATTATCGAAGATGTTGCCCATTTTTTGATTAAATAAATAGTCAGTTTACATAAAAAAAATTATGCAAATATAGCAAATATCTGTTTTAACGTCCACAATGCAGAAGTTGTACTGTTCCAAAATATATTTTTTTATCTTTATATTATTTATATAATATTATAAAATAAATATATTAAATATTCAAACTGAAAATAAATTTTACGAGTTCAGCTAATATTTTGATTTTTCTCTCTGTACTTCATTTGCGTATATAATGAGTAAAATTTAATTGATGGACAAAAAATAACGAATTACTGATTTAAATTATCAGCATTTTAATATTACGTATACACTTTTTTCAATGTACAAATTTTTTATTTATTTCTTGTTCCTTCCACAATTGTTTTTAAATTCTTGATTATTGAAAAAAAAAGGACGATATGAATTATCTATAACTTAAGACGAATTAAGCTCAATCTAATCACAATTTAGGTAATTTCAATAATTAATGTTGGGTTGAAAAAAAACCTTTATCTCTATTTCTTAAAAGAATGTTAATTTTATTTTCATTTATGCTTAACATAAACTATGGTGACAAATGCTTCCATGAGAGCGATTAATTCTTTCACGCTGCTAAATTAAAGAACTCGGCAGCTGGAATTACAAAAATAAGAAGCAACAAAATTGGCAACAAGCCAAAATGCTTCGCGTCCATTTTTTTCTCATTTGACATCAACATGTTTGTATTTTTGGCAAACTTCCCCATAATTAAAAAGGAGTATTGTAATAAAAGCATAAAGTGGATGACACATTCTGAATCCTTCTTTCCTTGCGTTTAATTTTTTTTCCGGCCTAAATAATTATTTGTGTTTTTAACATTGCTAGAAAAATCTCTTACGTCATTTGCACTAATGATATTCTTTCATTTTTCACCTATTAAAAGCATTTTTTCTTACTTTTTCAATTTTTATTACAATAGTGAGAGTTGCAGAAATGGTGACATATTTTTGATATTATCATTCAATCTAAATTCGGCTCATCAAACATCCGAAAAATTCTGTAATAGATAAAAATTACTTACACTAATTTTTTTAACATTTTGAGAAAATTTTAATAATAATAATATTATTAATATAACGTTATCATTTCACTTGTAGTGTTTGTTTAATTAGAAAATCTTGGAAGTTAACTTGCAAATATTTAAAAAAAAAAAAGATTTCAAACATAATTTTCATTTGATAGGAGCTATAGTTACAATTAGTTTGTCAAGTAACCTACAATAAATAAGCAAATTCCTTTGGGAACTTTTAACAAGTAAAAGCACATAACATCTTATGAATTTAAAATTATGTTTTAATGATCAGCATTTTTAAAACTGTTTTGATTTCTGTTCAAAATAGAGCATCACATTTTCAGTTAGATATTCAAAATAAAAATAATTTTATTTGAAAAAATATTCAAAATAAAACATGTTTGCTTTTAGTCAACAATTTCATAATAAGAAAGAATAAATTTTTTATGAATTTGAAAATTTTTAGTTTAATTATAGCAAATTTCTTACAAATCCTTAATGGCTGGTTCTTTTAATGGCTTGTTCAGATATCAGAAATTACTTCCTTACACGCTTGCAAATATTGGAGACGAACTAATACAAAGAAAAATATATGAAATATAAACTATGCTTTATAAATGAAATTTGAAACAAGTTAAAGCAAAGCTTCTATTGAAAATACTGTTCAACGGATTTTGTAACTGATTAATGGTACTTCATCTATTGTCTAAAAAAACTAAATTCTGTGGTAAGGCAGTCCATAGGGGGTAAGGCCTACTGTGCCCATATCTATTTTCATGTTCGAGGGCCCTGTTGTGTCCCGGGTAGTTAGTCAGCCTAATGTGCAACTACCATTACTTAGTTCCCAAGTATATATGCCTAGTACTTAGATTTATTGACATACTGGAGGAATTAAAGGCTGAGTCGACTGTACTCAGCTCGAAAATCGAACCTGGACTTTGGAAACGCTAAGCGCTACCACCACGACATCGAGTTTCCCTCGTCAATAATCACTGTAGAAATATGTAGCGCTTGCATTTCCTATGACTCTGATATAAAATGACTGGTATGCTCAGTGATGGACATTTATATTAATATTATTACTTATATTGACTTGATTATATTTCCCAACCCATCGAACTTGATTATATTTTCTCAAAGAACTTTGCTTACTAATATTTTACTCTGCTATCAAAACAATGGTATTGAATTGTCAATATCTTCGAGCGCGAATGACCTTTCCATCAATTGAAGATGTTTGGTCAACAATTTAAGCATTTTTTGGAATATTTCTGAACTTATTCCAATTTATCTGCAAATGAAAAATACATACCCAATAGCTTTTGATTAATTTAGAGAAAAAAATCTTAATTTTACATAAGTAATCGAAACGTTCTTTGTTTTTACTATTGAGGCTGTAATGAATTTTGGAATCGTAAATCAGATGACGTCTTGGAAGCTAACAAGCATGATCAATTTGTTAAATTAATATAGTTGAAACGAATCCTAATATTCCGCGAATCAAGTTTCAAATACCTTAAATTCAGCCGTTAAGGAAAATTCTAAGTAAAACTGTTAGAGAAAAAAATAAGGGGATCTTTTATTTAAATTTTTAATTGGGATAAAACTTAGAAAAAGCTCTCAACATAAATTATACATTTAAAATTCTAATTTATAGATCTTAAGGGAAAGAAAAGACCTAAAAACAGTAGACCTAATTTCGTTTTCCTCTAATAATTATATAAAGATAATAATGTTCTGATCATTGTGTGTGTGAATTTCTCAAAGTTTCGTGAGTTCACAAAATGTTCCACGACTATAACGGATCATTAGTAATTCAAATTTCAAATATTAGCTATTGTAGATTCTCCATATCAAGCATATCTTGAATTTTTATAACCTTATACTAGAAACGAGGCAGAATGTTTTAAAAAGCGTCCTAATATTGATATATGTAAATAACCCTTATCCATCAAGATAGTGTTTACTCCTTAACACTGTTTCTTGACAAAAATGTTCACTGTTAAACTGTAAGAAAGTAATTGTCTAGATATCCACACTAACCATTTCCCTAAAGTTTTAACATTTTTTGGTTATGTAAATTGAACTCTCCATGACTAAAATTCTGGTCACGCTGCAGTTTAATTTAAAAATTCAAAAAATCCACAGCAAATACTCTTTTATTTACTATTAAAATCATTTTAATTGGAAAGCACTTTCAACTAAAGATGCCATACATGAGACATCTGGAAACATCCAAAAAAAGTAAATAAATCCTTTTGCAAATAATTTATGCTTAGATCTGTTTTACATAAATAGATCCTTTTTTCTATCTTCTTGCATTTGAATTCTGGGGTTTTTTCCAAGGATATATTTATGTCATACGCTTGTATATAGTTTAATTTTATTGAATAAATTGTATGTATGCTCAAATATTTATGTAATATTTGTTCATCGTGTTATTAATTTACAATATTTCCAGGTAAAACTTTAAAGAGATTTTAAGAAGTTTTGTAATTTTCTGAACTCATCTAATTTTTGTACAGAAAATTCTAAGCAATTCCATTTTAACTCAAAACACTTCTTCTAGATAGGCTTGCCAGATTTCTGAAAAGCTCAACCGGGACAACGGAATACAACACCCTCTATCGTTGCGGGTGTTCAAAGGCGTATACCCTTGGCGAGTTTTTAAAGTGTTTTAGATTGTAGTTTATGTGCTATGAATATATGGTTACTGATTAGGAATCTAAATCTGAGATAGTAATAAGTGACAAGCATATAAATTTAAATATTTCATTTCCGACTTTTTATTGTATTATGAATTACTTTAAGTAAGAAGAAACGCTTGGACTTTTTTTAGGAAGATTAAGAATTATTCCTTTAGGCCAAGATTTTCTTAGAAAGTCTTTTTTGGTTTTAATCATATTGTAAAAATCTCCATAAGCTAATCTCTTAACCGTAGATTCCTTCATCAAACCTTCATCATCAGTTCATGCGTTTTTCGTCAAAAAAATACAATCTACTATTAGCAGAAGCAGCATACTATCCCAGTAAGCAGAAGGCATACGCTATAATATTGATTAGATTGGAAGGCGCTACGTGATTATCCTTGAACTGACCAAACAGCTTCAGTCATTTTTCTTCACTTGAAATAATCATATCTTCTTGCTTAAATTGTTCCCAGTTTGACTGCAAATACAACTTCTCGCATAGCCATGATTGGTGAGACAAGAAGATACGTTTATAATATTACTCTCTTATCAGCAGACTATCCTTCGTCTATGGTTTTCACCTTTCATACCGATTAACAATCCCTCTTGCTTTTGTTTGGTCATCTAAAAAATCAAATTTAATTTTTACCGGAACGTGAAGTATACCGGCCTTGGCACTGGTATTTTGTTTGAATACAGGGATGCCTGGTAAGCATACTCATATATATATTTAATTGTATTTATTTCATTTTTTGAATTCAAAAGATTTATGAAAATTGTGTAATTAATAATAAACATTATAGTGTTTAAAAAATATCCAAAGAATATAAAAACCAGCATTTGACCTATCACATGTCAACGCCATATCGTAAGATCAATGAAAAACTTGATTGTGTTTTCATATGTTATATAGAGTCACATTTTAATATTTAAATACACAAATCTATATTCTCTACATTAAAGAGTCACATCATAATATTTAAAATTTTATAAATATTATTTTATATGTTGACAAGGTTTGTATAAATTACATGTGCTGCATACAATATACGAATTTAAGATAATACACTTGGCGAAGAAAAAAAATCTCCAGTGCTGTCCATCCAAAATGCAATATTCTGAAAAAAATCAAGAAAAAAATTTTTTAAATGCGTACCATTGGGATTAACAGTGAGATAGCATTCAGACAGCTTTCTTGGATTTGCATTTATCCTAGCCATTGGATATTATGCCAAGGAATCATTATGTAAAACTGATTTGAGTATAAAATATTTGCAGAAGGAGTTGTTTAATTTCGATATTTCCAGACGTCACAGGGGAGGCATTTTTACTTAAAAATGCCTTATAGTTAAAAACAAATACTTTACAAATAAATAAATCAAAAGAAGATGGGTATTATGGTTCTGATTTTTGCATGCTCTTCTTTTTCTCTTGGTATTGAGAGATTTTGAGGTGAGTGGGTTCCAGATTTTTTTTACCTGACGGCAGAAGAGAATACTCTCAAAAGGCCCACTCTCAAAATACAAAAATGAGGAGAATGCTCATAAATCTTAAAACATTCTTCGGCTGTTGGGTTGTTCCAAATATGGTGTCAAATAAATGTATCCAGGTAGGATACCGAATGATAATTATTTTGCTGATAAATTTAATATCAAAGATAATACAACTACATGCAATCTATAAATGCAAGCAAAAACAAGCCAGTGAGGTCGTCATTTTATGCGACTTAGGACTACCCTGGAGGCGATAGGGAATGGGGACTCCAGGCTCTCACAAGATATCCATAATTATTTAGAAGAAATTTTCAAAATGGGAAAAAGCTGTACTTTCTAGTGTATACCTGCACATGTTGGCATTGAGGAGAATGAGGAGACCGATAGGCTTGCAAAGGATGTGAGAAACCTTAATTCGGAAACTCCCTGCACCGTAACTTTAAGAGACGCTAATGCAATTGCTAGATACAAATTGAAAGAAAAACACCTCAAAATGGAACGTCAATTATGTGTTATCAATGCAGATAGGATTATTATCAGAACTATTTCCAGATTTAGAAACCAACACTTCTGTGGAATGACTATAAATATAAACGGCAACAAATCTTACAAATAATGTAGGAACTGCCCAGAGAAAAAGCTCAACCCGGAGCATACTTTTAACTGCCCGGCCATCACAAGAAGTTTACAGGCTATTGATGAATTTCTCTTTCAGAGAAGTCTCTATATTGATAAAATTGTACATATTGCCAAGACCATGATTTTATCACTTGGAATGATTTAGTTTGACTTCAAACGAACATGATACCAACCAATCAACCATAACATGCCAAATAACGGGCTTTATTGCAGTTACATTCAGTTCAGAAAAAGTCAAAGAGCAAAGAAATGTAATGTTTAGAATGCAACATCTAGAACTATAGTGCACTACTTAAAATCTGTTTCAACATGCAAATATTGTACTCTACTACTCTATTGAATATATCCAATGGCTTGTATACAAAGGAATTTCAGAGATAAAACTACGCTTAACACTAAAATATGATTTTAAATGCGATTATAAGAAAACTCCTGTGGTTGATAAACACACAGTAGTTTTCTTATTAAAAACACAGGTCACACACATAGAAAAATGGATGACATTACATTGTATTTTATACAATTATTTTGAAGAGAAAAAGTATCATTTTGTGCCCAACATATAGTTATTTATGAATATAAAAGGCATCATTGCGAGGGACTGTAAAATTATTGAATTTATTAAATAACATACTAACCTATATATACCAATCTTACTGTTTTTACTCAACTCCTTGGTGCATAAAAGCCTACACCATTTCCAACAGACCTCGTAGTATGCATTCTTCATATCTCATACTAGTCCATTACTAAGGGTAATATGAAGCTTCATTCAAAAGAGAAATCATGAAAGCTGAAGACTGACTAAACTTCACGTAGGCTCTAATTTGAAGCATAGACCAATGAGAAGATCTTTAGCCTTGGCCTGCCATTCCTCAGAAATATCATTTCACATGGAGGATACTGCGACCACAACATATTTAATGTGCTCCAGCCGCTATTAGTAAAACCAGGGATCTTTGCTTGGGTTAAAATTTGAACTCACAACCTTCCGATAAGGAGAAATAAAACCTGTACCAATCAGACCACAGAGGCCTGGTTAATTAGAGCATTCGCTCTAATTCATTAAATTATCCATTAATTCTTTAAATGATTGATTCATTTATTAATTTAAACATTATTTCGCATTATATTAGCATAGTTAATGTATGATATTATATTAACAGTCCATAAAATTGAAAAAATCCCTTACTCATCCGTATTTTGAATTTAACTTGATTGTTCAAATTTTCTTTATAATATAGAGTATTGGTCAAAAGTGCACTGGAAAATTCTAATTTTAAGATATCTAATGAAGTTATTAAAAAAATTCTCATCCTTTTTATCTTATAATATTTAAAAAGCACCTTACAAAAGAAGGCGAAACCTGTAAAATATCGGCAGCCATTATGAAAAGAAACTAGCATGAAGACGAACTACTGAAAAATTTAGTTATATAATTGCTGACCAGCAGAAGAATTAGTGTATTTTTAGTCTGTGAAATTTGAAATTCCACAGTAGGAAACTACTATAACCGTATCAAAACAAAATTTAGAATTACGAATGCTTGAGAATTTTTATTTTTTATTGCACCTCTACCTCTAAAAAGGAATAAAACTTTCTAATGGAAAAAAGTTGTGCCACTTTCTATCGGTATCATATCATTACAACAGTGGACTCAGGCATAGTTGGTTAAAGCTTCGTTCTTATCATCGGAAGGTTGTGAGTTCAAACCCAGACTGAAATGAAGATCTGTCATGTTTATTAATGGCGGTTGGAGCATATTACATAAGTCGTGGTTGCAAAGTCCTCCTATTGAAATAATACCTCTGGAGGATCAGGTCAAATACAGTCAGGGTCTTCTGTTTGGTCCCTTCTTCTAAGTTACGAAGGTTCTTGTCCTGCTGCTTCCCCTTAGCTACCAGAGACCAATTCTGAGCTTGGTACAGTATTCTGGTACAGCAACAACATTTAATGAAATGAGAAAATGTACCACAGACTACCAGAAGAAATATATATGTACTGTTCTCTATGTTTTTACGTGTTCGAAACGAATAGTAAAATAGAAAATTATGATTTTAAAATTAAGATTTTTTTTGGCAAACTACTCTGTTCTTGTAAGTAAAGTTCAATAAGAAAAATTATTTAGTATTGATATTTTCTAAAAAAAAGCACATATAAGAAATTTAAATGCATGATTAAAATCACTTTTAATTCTCATTTTATCATTGAAAAACCAAGAAAAGTTATCTCTTATTTCTATATCTGTTTCAAAACTGCATTTTAATATTACATCTTTTTTCAGTTCTTTAATTTAGGGGAATTTTAGAATTATTCTCAAAAAAGCATCCTAGTCATGGGCTTGCTTAGCTGATGATAATTGCACCACCTCATTTTCTTCTTGTTCGATACCTGAAAGTTCTACTTCATTCCCATTCACTATGTTCTTAATAAAAGTTCTTAATTTTGATCCATGAGATTCTCACGGAAGAAAAATAAGATTTCGATATGTCAATCTTATATTTTTTTTCCGTGGGAGTCTAAGCAATCTGCTATAAATTTTCTTATCTTCATTAGGAATGGATTTCTTTGTCGAATTTCATGTTATTAATCACCGATCAAATTTTCTTCAAGTAAATATCTTCGCGCTTTTTTCAAAGGATCTGTAAGCCTACATGCCAAAATGCTTTTCATAAATTTTCTTTAAAATAATTCAAGCGCAAACCAATAAGTGCATTCAATCTAGAATTTCAATTTCTGAAGAAAACGATAACTATATATGTCCAAGATGCATAAACTTTTTAAGACCTTTGCACAGGTATGTGTTGATTATGATCCATGAGCTATAAAACGGGAGTTTGGAAACGTAGGAGAATATTCAAATGAATCGTTTCACAAGTTCCGGGCTTACAGCATGAAAGTGTAATTATTCACTTGAAGAGATTATCCTCAGGGGAAATAAACTGTCCATTTTTATGACTAAACAGAGTTTTAAAACCAACTAAAATTACCGTACTCTGGCAATATTTCTGGAAGAATTTTTAAGGCTTTTCAAGTATCCTACTGTGTGTGCTAATGGACATGAAATATGATTCGTTGCCTTCATTCATTTTCATAGATACTGAAAATTTTGAGTTTTAAAATGCAGCTCTTCGAAAATTATTATATATATATTATTTCTATATGGGTTACCTTCAAATTTTAAACCTGCCAAATCTTTTGCACTTAATTTCAACCGATGCATCTAAATCCACTTACATCATTTACATTGATGCTTAATTCCCAGGTCAGACTATCATTTATATAATATTATAATATAAATTCAATATGCACAACATAGGCCTTTACTGTGGGTCTAGCTATTGATTATTTAATGTTTAAAAATGCTTTTCACTGAGAGTAAATCTGCGCTTGTGACACTAATGTTTTGGGATACTGAATTATTCTTCGTTTAAAAAATAAACCTTGCCAAATTGTAAAATTTTATCCTCTTTAAAAGAAATTTTCGTTACTGCTCATAAGTAACATTACAATAAATAAAATGTCTGAGAAAGGAGCGAAGTTAGTAAAAGAAGATTTATGTTCCTGGATTTTATCAAATCTAACATTTTTCTATAAAAATAATGTAAAACAATCCCTTTTCTTTCTATCTCTTTATCTCTCTCTTTTTTTATTCTTATCTCTCTCTTTATCTTTATCTCTTTCTTTCTTTATTTCTATCTCTCTATCTCTATCCATCTCTCTCTATCTTTATCGCTCTCTATATCTCTCTGTATCTCTCGCTATGTATTTATCAAACCAGAGATCTATTGTTTTCTATCTCTTATCTCTCTCTATCTATCTGTCAAACTAGAGATCTGTGGTTCTATCTCTCTCTCTCTTTCTTTCTCTCTCTCTCTTTCTCTCTCTCTTTCTTTCTCTCTCTCTCTTTCTCTGTCTCTCTTTCTTTCTCTCTCTCTCTTTCTCTGTCTCTCTTTCTTTCTCTCTCTCTCTTTCTCTGTCTCTCTTTCTTTCTTTCTCTCTCTTTCTCTGTCTCTCTTTCTTTCTCTCTCTCTCTTTCTCTGTCTCTCTTTCTTTCTCTCTCTCTTTCTCTGTCTCTCTTTCTTTCTCTCTCTCTCTTTCTCTGTCTCTCTTTCTTTCTCTCTCTCTTTCTCTCTCTCTTTTTCTTTCTCTGTCTCTCTTTCTTTCTCTCTCTCTCTTTCTCTCTCTCTTTTTCTTTCTCTCTCTCTCTCTATCTCTCTCTCTCTTTCTGTATGATCTTACAATAAATATAATCATATAATTTCAAAGAAGACTAAATAGAGTTTTTATAAAAATCTTTTTCTCTCATAATGGGGATGTTTTGTTTACTAAGTTTACAACATAAAACTGGTGTTCATCAATATATTCCAGGCATGAATAAATGCTAGTAATATAGAGAGTTATCTTGTTAAATTATTGCTTATTTTCACAGAAAAATGACCCTCTTTTATGCAAGCCAGAAGCAAAATTTTGAATTTTTAGCTTCATTGTTTTTTATATTTTATATTAATATTTTGTATTAAATGTTGTATTAATATTTTGTATTTTGTATTTTATATTTTGTATTAAATGTTGCAAGAATAAGTTTGTTTCATGACACATTATCACTGATAATGATTCAGTAATCTAGCAAATCATTAAAACTAATAAAATATTTGCACTGATAATTGTTTTGAAAAAAAAGTGAAATATTAAATGGAAAATATTAAAATATTTTTTCTCATATTTCAAATCATTTATCAAGGTAGGAGTAATCCTAATAGTTTAAGCCATACTGATCCGCACCACTTTTTCTTAGAAAAGTAATTTTATTAATAGAATGATTATTGCTTGTTCATATTTTATACCTAGAATTTCTTCATTATGTAATACCTCTTTCAACTGAATGGCCAGGGTAACAAATCTTGCGTGCAAAAATACGTGACAATCTATATTTTAGAATACAGAATAGGTAAAACACACAATATAAAGCGTAGTTCCTTACGAATAAACTAACATAAGTGAATTACATAGGTTTAAATAAAAAAATTCATAAATATTTCGAATTCTAAGAAAATAAAATGTGTAATTCACATAAAATCAATTTGGTAAAAAAGAGTGTAATTTAAAAAAAAATTTTAACTATACAATTTTAATTTGTAATACATAAACTAAATTAAAAACATGACATAAACTAAACTATTATTACTACATAAAAGCATTTCAGGTTTTTGTATAAATCATTATTTGTTTGAAATATGCAGAAATAAATATACATACATTGTAAAATATATTTAAAAAGTTCCGTGTTGTGTGAGAGCGTATACTGGAAATACATGCAACTTTGTATACATGTATACAAAGTAATATGGATGTAACGCATGCAAAATACTAATAATACGTGATTCTAGCTAATTATCGCAGGATATTTCACGTCTGACACTGAATCAAAACAAACGTGCTCTTTTGTTGTCATGGAATCAAGTCTCGCTCACTTAAATTGCAGTTGCAATAAATATTAATCTATATATTTTTAACAAATTAAATTGCGAATTTCTTAAATAATGAAACTGATAATCAATTAGTTTTATATCGGCTTACTGAACTGTATTATTTGATTTTAATTTTTACAAAAATAAGTTACTTGTAATTTTGAATGTATTTATTTAGTTTGTTTTCCGTTGTTTTCTATAAAATGTATGTGAATGCTTTCTGAAATTTTTGTAAATTAAAAACATGTATGCCTGTGTTTTTGAATGCTGAATAAAAACTAATTAACCAAAGTAAAATGAAAGGGCAGAAACACAGTTTAGCTTCTAACTTTACAAGTTACTTTTTCATTACAACAGCAAATTCAAATAAGAACTACAATTATAAATATCTTAATTAATGGCATTTACATTGAATATACATTTATTTGCTGTAAAAATTATTTGATAAATTATGTCTCATTACATCAAATATTTCATAATTTTTAACTATAGTTAGAATTTTTCCTGTCTTGAACCAAGGTAAGGAAATAAAGCAATGAGAATATTTATCATAAAGCACTTATATAACATGGCTGTTAATAAATTATTCGGAGAAGGTTGAAGCAATCAAATTTCCTTATCAATACTGACACTTTTTGCTCAAAAAAGACATAGCTGACTTCTTTTAATTTTGAATAGCATACATTAATAGTAACTTTCCAACCGCAATCATTAATAAGTTCCATTTAAGCGCCTTTTAATTTTAAGGCCCGATCAAAAGGCGAAATTCTCATATAATCTAGAACTCTCTTCTTCATATCATGTCACACTGCATGGAGGCATTAGAGCTTATGACTATTCATCACACATAGATTTTCTCACAACAGCCTCTGTTTGCAACAGAAAATATCAAACAAGATCATTTTTATGGCCATCAGATATACTTAATTACAAATAAAACTCTGAAAGAGTAGACAATCATCCATCCAAATACTATTTCAGCAGTCAATACTTAATATCTTGGAAAAAAAACGGTCTAAGAAACAACTATAATACTCGAGGTCAAATTTTAAGGTAAGATCATAAAGACAAATTTAACAGATAAAATTATCCCTTTTAAGTATAATTCCAAGCCGACCGATGGCTGAGTGGTTAGCGCTCCTGACTCCTGAGCTGTGGGTCCTGGGTTCGAATCCCGGTTCGGGCATGGATGTTACTTTCTTTCTCTGTTCTCTCTGTGTTTCTCCATTCTTTCTTCCGTGATGATGTATGAATGTGGCCCATCCTATAAACGGGTTTGTGGTGGTATGGCGCGGGTAACGCTACTCGCCTCCGTAACTTGGTTCACAGGTGCCCGCTGCGTAACGACAAAGGAGTAGCAGGTTCTGGTCTAGTTGTGGCATAGGATTCAACCCTCAGGTGCCCGCCTTTGGAAAAAAAAGTATAATTCAATAGTCCTTAAAATATCTCTATCAAACTTAATCCTTGAACCTTGCGCCAATAAATCTCATCAGCCAACTAACCTATCAAACTTAGAGTCAATTATCTTCAAATCAAGAAAACCAAATATTTATCATATTCTTTTCTAAGTTTCATCACTAATCTTAAAAAAAAATATGAGCTAAAAAATTTTATTAGTTACATTTTAATAAGATTGCATTTGAAAAAAAATTAAAAATTCTCATTTAAAGATATTGAATTAGCAGTTTTATTTGTACGGCAACATAACTGTAAATTAGTTTAGTAAAAACAATCTATAGTGCATTAATGACATATAATGCCTAAGCATTTTGAACCATTAAGGAAAAATTCGACACTTTCAAGGCTTAGCAGATCTTAGTTGGAAGACGAGTCAGTAATGCTTATTAACAGACATTGTCTCTATCAAGACAACAGTCATTTCTCTTAGTCCCAAAAACGAGGATTTTATTTACCGAGTTACCTAAAAAATTTTTAAAATAAAACATTAAGAAATAAACATGAGCTTATTTTCGTTAAAATTATAAACATATAATTATTTTTGAACTTATAATCCTTTTGAATTATATTATGTATATTCGCTTGAATAAAACAATCTTTCAATGCATTTCTGAATTACAAGAAATATTTCAAACAATTTGAATAAAAAAGATGTTTAAATTAGATGATAAATTCTGTAAATAATTACTGCTTTATGAGCATCAATGAAACATTTTTTGCTCCTTTGATTAGAGCTGCATAGCTGCTCATTTGCAGTGATGTGTGGTGTTAAAGTAATAAGGTCGGCAGAGCTATAACATCATTATTTCAGATCTTTCTTCTATGACTGGAACTCAGGTCTTCTGATTGGTAAAGTAAAATGCGTAATGTTCTAGACAAATTGTTAAAGAGACAAATAACAGGATATACTCATGTATTGAAAATAATCTATCTAATGTAATTAAACCAAATATTGTATTAAATAAGGAAAAATGAATATGGGTATCTATAGATTATTCTGCAAAAAATACAATGTCATATAATACCCTACAGCATAAAATTATTCTTATTTCATGATTATTTTTAATGTAATAAATTCATAATTACCAAAAAATACAAATTCTAAAAATGCTTTCTTTTCATAATAGCAGAAAAGTAGTTTTTCTGAGATTTATGTAAATTTTCTTTCTATTGATTTTATCCAAAGATGACATTGCAAAGCCTCGTATGAGGAAAAGTTCGATTTCATTAAAATAACTTTCGCAATGAGAAATCATGTCAGAAAATATGAAACAACTTCTCGGAATTCAATATCAATGTTTTAAGCATTAAAATTTTAACCTTACACGTGAAAACAGTGTCGATTATTTCTATGTTTCACCTGAATTGCATTTGATAATTATTTCGACGTCGTAGAAAACTAAATCCAGTAACAATAACCATCAACGATATGACTGACAGAATTAAAAAATTAAAATGGACTTTGAGGCAGAGGGAAAATAAGGCTTTATTTTGATTTAACGCTGACAGGTGATGATTTGGTAACTGTCAATAAGGAATTGCCCTGCGTGATGCAAAAAGAAATGAAAAAAATGAAGATCATTGAAGGTAATCATTATTTAAATTGATTTTAAGGAATTTGATATAACGGATGTTTCCTTGATTGGCAAATAATGTGCTAAAGGGAAATTATGCAACAAATTCTTTTATTTTACATAGTTTCCTTGAAGTAAGAAAGGATTTGCAGTTCCCATATGAAAAGTGACTTACCTTAGATATTCCTCTATCAAAAGACTTAGCTTCTTTTGATAAAATTCATCTCCAAGGGTTTTTGTTCCTGTAATTGAATTTCAATACTTCCTGATCTTGTCAATCATATTAAGACACCTTAAAAGTCCTTATGATGTCATTTCCGCTTCAAATGCTCTTAATACTTTTTTAGGAATAACACAGCAATATCGCAATGGCCAATAATATCATTTAATGAAACAGCAATATCGTACAATTGTTTAATAACACAGTGATATCGTAAAATATTTGTGTTGTACGTTACTCAGTAATATACACATTCATCATTTTACTAACATTAATTCCCTAGGTTTCTAATATTTGAATCTTTAGGTTTTATTACCAGAAAAATATTTTGAAGTATTTTAAAAATAAGTGTGTTCATTTTTTAAAAAATTATCGTACTTTGTAGCAAAAATCAAGAAAATATTTTATACAAAAACAAACTTACATTTTACAGTTTTCTTTGCACCTTCTACTAAATAAGGACAATTTTCATGAAAAGCTTATTCTCATTTGCTTAATACATTATTTCAACAATTTCAGATCAAACATGTTTGTCCATTTAAAATGTATTCATATGAATTTCTAATGAAATCTACGTCATTAACTTAAAATTTTGCTTATGTACATTTTTATGTTTTACATAAAAATGTTTTACATATTGAAAATTATATGTTAATATCATTAAAATGATATTAATATTATTAAAACACAATCTGTACTATTAAAATAATATTATAATGATGCTCTATTATTATTAGTAGTAAAATTATGTTTATGTTATGAGAACACTTCCCGAATTCAGCACTATAATTTTAGGCAATAACATTCTCACTTTATAATTAAAAATAGTGTTATAATTAATTTTCAGTTTCACTCCAATAGTGTCATGGGATTCAATTTAAAATTTTAATGACAGTATTATATCAAAATATTAGTGTAGTTAAGAAAAGAAATAGTTTTGTACTCCCACTGATCATTTGAAATAATTTTCTCTTATAAAATAGATATTCTTCTTTCTTCTATCCAATATCTGGTAACAAAGAGAAATTTCCATTTTCTATCTTAGTGCAATTGTGTACTTGCAATTATTAACAATGCTATTTCGATCGATAGTTACAGTAACAAATTAATTATTAAATTTAATATTTAATATATATATATATATATATATATATATATATATATATATATATATATATATATATATATATATATATATAGTATATATATATATATATATATATATATATGTTAATCAGTATTTGAAATGAGCAGCTTTTCATATATTCGTCAAATTATGATGACTATTCATTTAATTAATGCAAACAACCAATTAAAATGTGCAATGAACTAATATAATTCTTTATATGAATGCACATTACAAGTGTCCAGGATGATACGTTTGTCCAACAATGACAGATCTCGAGATTCCAAGCTCACTAAATAATTATAATATACAGCCAGAGGGGACTACAGAGAACTATTACTTAATTTATATAATTTTCGTCTTTATTTTAAACTTTATGATAGTATCAGGGTAGTAGAACTTCTTACAAGACTATCAACCACTTTTTATGATAGAATGCTATATCAACTAAATTGCAACCATTTTTTCCGAATGTCACAGAAGATATATTTTATCCGTAGAAACTGAGAACTACCTACTTAGAATTCATATTCTACTATGTCATTCGGTAAATATCCCGTCTTGCCTTCCACCAAACACATTTGGTTTATCAAATATGCATACCTGTAAACGAATGGATCAAATAGGGGCAAATCATCACAAAGTTAATCTGAAACAAAAATAAATTTCTTAACTGCTATGTCAAATCGCAATTCTATTGTAAAAAATATATTTATAGTTTGGAACAATTTAACACACAATTAAATTATTTTGGAAACAAACCAATATACACAAGCGTTGATTTCTTGATGGAAATACTTAAAATGCAAAACATTAATAGGAATTTTTTTTCATACTCTTTGCATAGTAATTGCATTGGGTTATTTGGAAAGTAATTTCGTTTTTCTCAGCTGTATCAGGTTACTTTTTAGTAAAAACCAACTATTTTATAAAAGAAATCATGCTATTATCATAAAAATAGTTAAAGTATTGGACTAAAATTTTCAATATACAATTCAATAAGATATCTATTAGCTATAAGTTTTTCATTTAAAAAACAAATTTACTTTCTGAACATTCCAATAGCTTACTTTAATTACTATTACTTTTCTTCCATTTTATAATTAAAAAGTAAAAAATTAGCTTAATTGAAATGTGTATGCGTGAGTCAGTGAACAAAATTTTGTGTAAATTATATTGAAAATACTATTAATAAAAAAGGAAATAATTTATTTTTGAGGGTAACAACAATTTCATCATTATTAAATTCTCATGAGAGAGCTAAAAAGTAGCATGCTCTGAATAGGTATCTAATATAAAAAGCCTAAGTAAAAAACAAATCTTGATATGAATACCAAATTAATTACTGACATGATCAAATGTGGTTTTCATGTGATAAAAATTCCTTTTATTATGATTGACGCCTTTTATACCAATATGCCTGTGTATACTATGCACCTATTTTTACTCATGATAGCCCCATATTCCATTAAAAATATTCCATACATTAAGTTTATAGTATTTTTTCTCATTTGCAAATAGTTTTTGAATAAACAAAATTTTTACAAATCATCAGTAATTCATATTCATGCTACGTGTCAGCATAAAATTGTGCAATATGATATTACTTAATTTTTATACGAGTTTATATGAATAAAATACTTTATATCTCTATATCTAAATAACTTAAATAAACCAACAATTAATGTAAAATTTCATTTATCGTCATTATCTTAATGCAGTATTTAACGAAATATTTAATAAATGGTAAACACGAGCTGAATTTTGAACACAAAATTTACCTGGAAATTTTTTAAATTAAGTATAAATTTAAATATAAAACTTGCATAAATTAATTAGGTACAGTAAAATAATTAATTACTATATATACAAGAATTTTTGGTAAGTATTAAAAATTTCTTTTGTGTTTAAACTCCCTCGTTTTCGTGTATAAATCAATAGAGGTCTCCTACCGCTGATTAAGAGCTTTCTTTAATTTCATAATGATTTTCACTTGTGCTATTAAATGTATTTTAAAAATATTTCTAATATAGCGAATATTTCGAAAGGATGTGGATGATTTGTAGCATTAATTTAAAGCTGATCAAAGTTGTTTTAATTAAGCATCTTTTTAAGAGGAAAAAGAATGAACGTGATGTTGAAAATGCAAACTCTAGAACGCATAGGTAGTGTTGTAAAGGAGGAAAAACATAGGCTTATTTCCGGGAATAAACCCGGTTTATTCCTTTAGGAATTTTATAAATTCCCGGGAATTTTGAAGGACCTCGAGAGTTTTGAAATTTTTCAGCTGATTTAGAAATTTTTGAAGTTTTATAATCTGATATTTCTAAAAATAAATAAAAGTCTACTTATATTTTGCGATTTCGATAACTAATTACTGTATTGGAAAGTTTTAAAGGAAATGAAAATAATTTTAAATTAATGACCAATTTAGAACAACTTCAAAAATTAATGTTGAGAAACATTCTTTAACTTTCTCGCTATGAATTTAAGAGTTTATATGGACAGAAACAAGGAAATGTCAATATTTATTCTGTCAGTCCTGAAATATATATTTTTTTATTAAATATTAATCCATTATTTTTATTATTTTAACAAGTATTTTTGTTTTACTCAGTACAAAACTAATTAATTTCTTTACTAGAAGACAGAACAGACATTTTTTTGCATATTTTTGTAGTTTATTTTACTTTTCTTCATTGATACAAGACAAAAAGATAAACGAAAGATTATTGGTTAAGTATATTCCCTCAAAATTCTCAATGTTCCCAAAACTCCTGGTTTATTCCCGAAATTCTCGTATAAATTTCCATGGTTCAAAATTCCAGGGAATTTTATATCTCTACGCATTGGTAAAAAGTGCTCAATAAAAAGAGAGACAGTAGCATACAATAATTGGTGTTTCTTACGACATAGAACACCTATGAATTGATCGAATATATAGTATGTTCAGTAATTTATAAAATCTTCCATAATGACAATGTATTCAGCAAAACTTCTCGGTACAAACTTAAAGAACTAGTTAATAATTCTTAAATTATTTATTGAAATGTTTAACAAAATTGAAGTAACGTTAAAGTAATTATGTTATTGCAAATTACAAAATGCGATAGCTGCGTAACCAAATTAACTTATGCACAGGAAATAAAAAATCAAGTGTAAGTGAAATAGTACGTAAGAGATAGATCTTTGGTGTGTGGTTGCTGTCAGTTGTTTGTTCACCAAATTGGCGGAATGAAAAGTAGATTCGAGAGAGTGGCGCGCA
This sequence comes from Latrodectus hesperus, assembly GCA_037975125.1. NCBI lineage: Eukaryota > Metazoa > Arthropoda > Arachnida > Araneae > Theridiidae > Latrodectus > Latrodectus hesperus. The sequence continues at coordinate 54,843,025 of CM075855.1, forward strand.
CCACACAGATTCAAAGATTATGTAGATTGTTTTTTGAAAGATAACTGTCCATTTTCTCTCAAATATTTGACACAGATTGTGTTCTGAATACGGCGGTAGTAACTTAAGCAAATAACCTTCAATCATTTCCCAAACATTTCTGATTGATGTGAAATCTGTGGAGACTAGTGGTCAAAAAAGTATCTGGATACCTTACTAGGCATATTTCATTATCCATTGTATGCAATTTGACAGCATTTTTCTGACGAATTTCAACCAGCAGACCAAAAAAAAGCAATATCATCGGACTGAGTATGTAATTTGCAAACAATTGGGTTATTATACTGATAACAATACGGACTAATGCTAGTCTTCAATCGAAGTTAATGGTTCCTCAAACATAATGCCACGTTATCATGTGGTGTGGATATATAAAGTTAGTGCTGTATTGGACCTTTTACAGGATTACTGCCAGACATATATACAATGGCTGCTATTGGTTAAACAAAAGCTGACATATCTGAAAACATATATGCCACTTCGTAATCAATAATTCTCGATGTCAACACTATTGTGGATGGAAGCACCTGTGCTCTTGACTTAATGAAAATTTTCTTCTTAAAAGATGCAATAAATGTAGTCTCTGAGATGCCAATCGATGAATAATGGTGATTGTGTTTGTAGGGAGCAATAAGAGCATCCCTCACTTGTTGTAAATTATCGAAGAATGCTGTGTAAAGCTTACCAGCGTAATCATGTGAATTCATCTATTCACACGTATTGAGATCACTCAAGCAGAACCACCATCCTTGGAACATGTCACATTCCCTCCTTCGACAACTTATGTCAAAGCTATTGTATAGTGGGTTACGAGTAGATGCCTGTCCACTTCAATTTGGAGTTTTGTTCAATTTACTCTTCAGAGTCCAATCACCATATCACTTGTATGTCTAATGATAGTACTTCGATTTGTGACATTTTGGCAATTTCAATGCTACATCTATTTTCTAAGGTATAAAAATAATTAACGAGAAAATAATTTTAACCTATAAAGTAATACAGCTATTGACAATTAAACAAATTATTTTACTTTATCTCACTTCATCTCTCTTTAAATGCAACGAACTTCGCATCATTTAACATTCTGTGCACTACATCTACCGTACAATTCACATATTTTTCTGATTAGGTGTCCATGATAATAACTTTTTACTGTCACATGTGCAGACCTGCCAACTTTTACGCATCGTGCGTAAATTTTACGCAAGATCCACTGGTTTTACGCTTTTACTGATAGCATGAATTATTTTACGCTTTTCGGTTCCCCTGAGAAAAGTTTAAAAAGAAAAAAAATTTATATCTTAGCACATAATGGCGATCTTTTCTCGTTAGCCATGATGAGAAGCGGAAATTAGCACCCCATTCAACCCATCTGTGGGAAGAGAGAAATAACTTCCCGGATTGTGTGGTCGCAGAGGCTTCGAAAATGCACATGCCAAACCCTTTTTCTATCGGGTGGGGGGGAAGCCTCCAAATTGAAAAACTGTAGATAGGGAAAAGAAATGGTAGAGTTATAATTTTTTCTTTAGTTACACGGATTAAAACTGAAAAGTCTTACTGAAATACTTTTCTGAAAGTTGGCTGGTATGCATGTGTATTTATTCATCATTTCAAAATCCTTTGAAAATCATACAAATGGGGCTTTCTGTATTATATACTAAGTTAATGTAAAAATACATTTTACATAGAATTAAATTTCAAAAATATGCTCTTCCAAAATACCTATACACTAATATAATATTTTTTAAAAAAAATCAGCGAGTTTTATTAAAAATATCTAATAAAGAAAAGTAATATTATATGTTCTAAGTAGCAAAATTATTTTATAAATAGTTAAAAATATCCAATGGTTTTGTAAAAAAAGTATTTTCCTTCGCACTAATTTTTTTCCATGCAGAAAATTCATTTATATTTAAAAGAATGCACTTTTTACGTTCAAACTTGAAATTTAAATTCGGTAATCAAATTTCACTCATTTATTTCAATCAATATCAAGTTTTTATAAACATCTTTTAATGTATAGCACAGAGTTGATTTTGAAATTCACTTCTTGAAAAAAGGTTTTATTTAGAATATGTTTAATGAAATTTAATTTGTAATTTTAAAAATAAATAATTTTTTATAAAATTTACTTGTTAATTAATTGAGACGCCTTGCCTTCTGTCTTCTTGAATCATGAATATTTTCCACTTTTACTTATTGAAAATGATTTCTCAAAATTTAATTTCTTAATCAATTATTAAAAAACCTCTATCTAATGGTAAAAAAATAATTTTAGCTGTTCGAAGACTAAAAACATCCATGTATCGTACTGATATGACGATATGTCTTAGGAAATTTTTATTTGTATTTAAAATTTATCGCTGTGTGTCCTTGTAAAATTCAATCACGAGAATCGGTGACATAAAAGTTATCTTAAAGTGGACTGTTTATGTTTGCATTCTTATGATTCTATTTTTGAGTACTGATTTAAGCTGATAACTCATTTTGTTTCATTTTATCAAACAAGTTTTTATTTTTAAATGACCTTCATTTTTTAATAACATGTTTGACATGAATTACAAAATAACTGAATATAAAATATATAACATAAATATTTCGTAGATAATGTATGAAATTAAGATAATTACCTCGAAATTTTAAAATGCAATATTGTACTTGAGTCATTAAGCTACTCCAAAACACCTCCTTGAGTGTTTGTGGCTATTCAAGGATGATTTATACAACGATCCTATGACGGTGCTTGATTTTTGGGGGTGTTTAACGTTATGAACCTGGTCTAGCGCTGCTGGCCAAAAGAGACATGCAATAGCAATAACATCTTGCCATTTATGGCATTTATGAAGAAATTTTAGTTTGACCCATAAAACACAAAAATTTGAGAATTTAATTCATAAAAATAACATCTCATATGATACTACTAATTTTTTCAGATTATATTTCATACATATCGGAGAAAAACTTATTTACATGCACGTAAAAATTATAAGTTGACACTGAAAAGTGCACATTTTAAGTTTTTTTTATTAAAAAAAGTGAAGGAAGTATTTAAATATTTTATATATTTGGGTATAATATGTTAAAAAAAAGTTATGTCAAAACAATGAGAAAAAAATTCTGAAATTGTAGAATTTAAAAAGACTAAACATTAATTTTATATTTTAAATAAGTTTGGGAAAAATATTTTTCTTATAATAAACTAAAAAAATTTATCATTCCTTGTATACAAGTAAACAGCGTAATGTGTTTCCTTTTCATTCGATAAATCTTAAATTATCTTATTAAATCTTTCAAAGAGGTTGTTTTCAATCAAATCAAAGAGGTTTCAATCAATCTTCAAAGAGGCAATTTTCAATTCTTTAAAATATATTTTATAATGTTTTACCATAACTTAAACCGCCATGATTATCGTATTGTTGTCTCAAACTTCTCTTTCATGTCATATTATTTTCCTTTTAAATAAATATTTCTCATAAGTGTTATCCTAAAATATTTTCTGTAATAATTACTAAACATAATAAATGGTTACAAAATCGGTAATGAACCTACAAATTTTGTTCGCATGAACTCGTTTATTCATTACAATCCCTATGAATAAATTTCCTGAAGCCCCCCGCAAAATCAACTCTCCTGTATAAAAAATGATCGTTGAGCGTTAAGCAAACCTAACCTATATAAGGGCTTTCATAATTTTGTTGCAACTTTTAAACTTTACAAGACAATACGTATCTTTTTTTTTTTTCAAAGTAAGCATTTTCCTTGGTAGTTTTGTAATTCTTACAAACGGTAAAATCCTTTTTAGGGAAGCCAAACCGACAATATGGTCAAAGTCCTAAAATGTTCGAACTACCGAATCTAAATATTTGGATGCGAAATGAGATATACTTCATTAATCGGACACTTTCTGCATGGAAAAAAATACTTTGTAACTATGCAGAAGAGAAATCGTGTAATACCATAACTGAATTCTACATACTTCTTCAATGTTCTTCTCTACACCATTGTATTAAAAATCCTAACCATCCAACAATTATATCTCTAACAAACCAGTTATCGGCATCGCTTTAAACTAATTAATATTACCTTATTTCCTGGCTGTTCATACGGATCAGGATTCTTATAAAATATTATAAGAGAAAACCTTCTTTCCAATAATTTAATGAACAATAAAAAGCGAATGATGTGACACCAGCATGTATAAATTCAATATTTGGACAATCATAGTACAATCGTAGATTCATAAATCTGTAGGGTTGTCAAAAGTATCCATCCCAATGGAAGAGACAAATTATTCTTCCCATGAATTTGCATAACTATATCTTATGCACCAAAATATTCGATGTTTTATAATATATTTGCTTCACTCATACATCGCATATCACCATATTGCTGCCTTTAATCCTCATTCACACTGTGTGAACTATTTGCATTAAATCTGAATCATTATCAAAATTATTCTACATCATAAAGAACGTTTATGTATTGTTACTAGTAAATTCGCAATGAATAATTTTAATTAATATTTATGTTTTGTGAGAAGCCTTAGATCCATCCTTATCATGATTTAATTATCAACGGTTAATAAAATACATTTTGTCACATAAGTAGATAACAAGGAATCATATAATTAAAAATCATTAAAGTCTCCCTGATCTAGCTTGGTCAGCAATGACATCCATTAAGTACATATTACCTAATTCTGAGAGCAGCGCAGAGTTAGATGAAACTATGAATTTAAAGGAATCTAGACCGTATTGATTAATAAATAAGTGTAAATAAATATCTTATATTTCGAAACCAACGATACATGATAAGTCAAAACTTAAGTACAATTATCTTTTTCACGCGTCATGAGTAGAAAAACATTGAGGCATTTGAAAATTTAGCATATACAGATATATAGCTATTCCAGAAGTTTCTGAATGAGTTAAAAAATAATAATTGAGAGGAATTTCTATACTATTTGAATTTCTGTTGTCCTGTCTTGAGTTGGCATACTTTGAAATTAAGTAATTAACCCAAATATTTTCTACCAAATAGCAAAACCTGACTTATTTGTAAATCAACATTGGTGTTCTACTTGGATACCCATAACCATATCGAATGACTGTAACTCATAAAAAATTTCTTCCTAAGGTTTAATAGTTGATCATCATAACTCTAACCAGAACTTGAAAATGGTCGGCTCTCACTTTATTTTTCATTGATACCACATTTTTAACGTTGTACTGAACATTTTTTATTTCATGCATATGTCATTATTTTTTTTATTTCTAGTGTTTTTACCTTGTTCTCACAAACATATGAAGAACACATTTAATCGAAAAATTAGCGAGACTGCTTGACAAAATTATAAACTTTAATGTCATAGTCATAAGGAACTTTTGTTAGCTTGTTTGTTTACAGTTTTATTAATCGAAATTTTGAACTATGATTATAGTTCAAAATATTGAGTTATTCCATGTTATATTCAAATACAGATAAACAGGCACAAATATATATAAAAATACTGCGGGTGATTGGTTAACGAACAGTTCGGACTGCTTGCGAATCAGACAACGAACACTTTCACTAAGAATTTTTGTGTTCAGACAACAAACACATATTGGGATAACGAACTAAAACGAATTTTAGCATATTCTCGGAACATGATGTGCTGGGTTGCCAAACCCAATTAACCAAAAATCATTTTTCATTTAGTGCGAGTTATATTGCTTGCTTATTAAACTTAAAGTTCTGTCCTGGGAAAAATATTTCAATAGAATATTTGTAGCCAAAGTAGTTTCAATTTAAATTTCATTCAAAACCGAAACCGATTTCATTTTGAGAACTTTCTTTACTCAAGAAGTGAAAGAATAATGTTAGAGCAGTAGTCTTAGATAATGGTATCCAAACCAAGCTGATATCAATAAGGTTAGGGATCTTTACAACAGCAATGCAGTTAATCACTTCCGGAAAATAAACAGAAAGTGAGAAAATCAATCGACATTGGACATGTTCGTTAATGATCCATAAACAAAAGCCGAAAAGGACTAATTAATATACATGACTACAGGTATGTATTATTTAATAAACTTACTAAGAAATTATACATCCTTTTCTAAATATAATTTTTAGGGTCTCCTGAACGAATTAATCGATTTCACAAAAAACTAAGGTAAATTAATGATTGGTTAACGAACAATTCAGAAATCGAACATAGTCTTGTAACGGATTATGTTCGTTAATCGATCCCCTGCTGTATAATGTAAATTTAAAAAATAATTAATTTTTTAATATTTAAAAGTTTTTTTATTCGCCTGGCAACACTATAATTTGACCGGGAGTAAACAAAGTTTGCTGGTCACACTTATGATTCTGATATCGATAACGTTTTTGTTATCCTAAATTAAATTAAAAGATGGCCAGCACTGAAGGGAAAGTACGAAATTAAAACCTGAAATTTTTGTTATTTTTCTTATTATTATTCGCTAAAGTGAAGAGATGGGTACGGAGGGTAAAATGCGCCAAGCAGGCGATAAAGTGGTGCGATAAGTTCGTCAAACTGGTTTAACGGTTCGGATTACGTATGTATGACCTATTTTTTTTTATTGGGTAACGTGATCGCGTGACATGCGCGTTTTGTATGTAACCCTTGAAACTATTTTAGAATAATATTTAATAATTGAGTTTCAATATTCGAATTTTGGAGTTTGTGTGTTGCTAACGATAATTAACTATGGATGAGAATGTTTTGAACTTACGTTTTTTTTTTTTATTTAGAGCGTGATGGTAGTAAGAAAGTAAGTATATAAATTTTTAAGTTGTGTGTATTGCATGTTAGTGTTAGAATGTGCCGCGTACTGATATTTTTTTATGTAGGTGCCATTGCTCGGTATATTAAAATTCCAGTTTAAACAAAATGTGAAATTTGTTAACGTTCGAAATTTAGTTTTACTGCCCGGTTGGCACTGCAGTAGGTAGCGCTACACTGATGTTTTTTTTAAGGTGGGCGCCATTGCTCGGTATATTTAAAATTCGAGTTTAAACAAAAAGTGAAATTTTTTAACGTTCGAAATTTAGTTTTACTGCCCGGTTGGCACTGCAGTAGGTAGCGCTACACTGATGTTTTTTTTTAAGGTGGGCGCCATTGCTCGGTATATTTAAAATTCGAGTTTAAACAAAAAGTGAAATTTTTTAACGTTCGAAATTTAGTTTTACTGCCCGGTTGGCACTGCAGTAGGTAGCGCTACACTGATGTTTTTTTTAAGGTGGGCGTCATCTCGGTATATTTAAAATCTAGTGATAAAAATTTCCTTTCTATTTATTCGAATTTTAAAACTTCTTCAGTATTTAATTGTAATGAAATATTCAACTTTTTAATATTTGGAATTCGAAAAAACGCGTGATTTCAAAGCTGAAGTTCGAACGCGATCGTTATTGGTTGAAATTTATCGCGCGTAGTGACGCAATTTAGGTTGGCGACAGAGCTGTAGAGCGCTTGGTGCCAAAATTTGAAATCGCGCCAATCCCGTACCCATCTGGTAACTTTTACCTTATTATTTTCATACAAATTATAATTGTGAATTTTTTTAAAATTTTATTTATTTACGTTTAACAACAATACATGAAACAAAAGTTATGTGTTACTTTTCAAAATATACAATTAATATTAAAACATTATACATTTTATATCCTTTTGTGTAATCATTGTAATTTTCTCTTTTTAAATACGAATGTTAAGCACTGAATATTGATGTATTTGCTCAAAGATTATGAGCTGGCTGAATTACCTACCACCATTATAATTCTACTGAACCCAAAACCTTCATTTCTCATGTCACAAAAAAGTTCTGTTTTATAAGCTTATTCTGTTATTTCAAACGCAGTAGAGCTTTGAGACTGGTTAAAAGAAATAAATAAAATTGAATTTTATCACCGTTTTTACGGTAGGTTAAACAATTATGAAGATACGAAATATAAAGATGTTAGCATTTTATTATTATTTGAAAATAAACATTATTTGTTCATAAAGTTCACTGCTTATATATGTTCAAATTATTCTTAAATATTTAAAAATGTTTGATCGTTTGTAGCTTTTTCTATAATTTGACTTTTTATTACAAAAGCAATCTACTAATTTAAAATTTAATCATCTATAACATTCTTATTTCTAAATATAAATTTTAAATTTAGTGATCAACTCAAATTTAATAAAATATTTCAATGAGCATTCATTTTAAAATGATGGAAATTTAAAAATTATTTTCTAAAATAATTTATAAGTAAATTTCATTTTCTCAAAAAACAAAACTATATTTATTTTTAATTTCTGTGATTCTTCAATAAATTCTTACTTATTTTAGATTTTTAAATATAAATCTTTTTTAAAAATGTAAAAATACATCTGTATACTATTTATTTTTAAATTATTTGATAACTAAACAAATGTTTTAAAATCGAAATATAATGTAAAAAAATCAATAAAAAATATAATATTAAGTTTTTAAGAAATTAACAGGTATAAAAACATCCTGCCCCCACTCCCAAGGAAAGACAGTTTTTAGACTAATTATATTGGTAAACTTACAAGTAATCATTTTTCTAAAAACGACATTTAAAAATGAAATAGTCTCTGAATGAATTAAATATTTTGTTAGCCATGTATAAGAGGTATAACAAAGAGCTTAGCTATTCATAAATCTTATCCTGAATTTAATTCAAATTAATTTTATAACTGTTATACTGTACAATAAAAAATGTTGAATAATATTCAACATTTTTTTTATTGTTACATTATAGAACATGTACAAATTTTGCATGAAAATGTTTTTATGTTCATGTACAATGAATGAAAATTGTATTTATACAATGTATATTCATAAATAAATATCTTTCTATAAACTGAGTTGTTAAAATAAATATTGAGTAGTAAAATCTACTTGTTGAATGTACCATTGATGCCAGTTTTATTTTAATACTTATTATCAGTTTAGTGTAATAAAACAATGTCTTTAGAACTCTAAATTTCCTAACTTTTTTATAGGTAATTGAATGTGAAGCAGCTGTTGCCTGGGGACCCAAAGAGCCTTTGGCAATTGAAGTTATTGAAGTAGCTCCTCCCAAAGCTGGTGAAGTGAGAATTAAGGTATCAGATTAAATTTTTAATTCATTTTTTATTATACATTGATTAAAAACAGTTAAATGTATTCTTTATTATTAAATAAATCATACTAAATAATTTTGTGTTGTAGCAAAAATAAAACTCTAACAGTATTAAAAAAATAAATATCAATATTTAATTGTAAAGAATTTTAATTTCTACTGGCCTTTACCCTTGTGGTTTCTCTGATTGTTTTACCTTGAACATATATCTTTTTTTATCAAATTAAAAAGCCCTTTAAAAATACCAATTAAACTCTTTAACTTTTTATTTGATTGTTATGACCTATAATGATTTCTAAAATATTACAATAATTTTTGATTATGTATCTTAAATTATTTTATAATATCATTAAACTTAAGGAATTTTTCAATTAAGTATAAAATGCATATATAATAAATAAATATAAGAAAATAAATTTGATTTTGAGAATGGAATTAACATTTTAAAAGGAATTTTTTGACTGAGATCATATTATGAAAATGATTGATTTACTTAATGAATTACGAATGATGATTTACATAATGATTATGTTTTTTGATTTACATTATGTTTTTCATTTATTGACATTTTATTAATGTTTTTAAATCAAAAGCAAAATTTATATCTCATAATTATTGTAAAAAAATTTTATTCTATCTGTTTTAAATATAAAATTGATAGCATGTCTAAAATTATAAATTTTATTTTATGTTGCTTGAGTATTAAGTTTAATAATTGTTTAGAAAATTGTCTAAATATAAATGCTAAGGAAATGATACTCTAATTGGAAATAAAGAAGTGTGTATAAATTTCTGTGCACATTAAACTCTTATAAAAAAATTTAAGTTATGAGCAAAATAAAAACTTGGACCTTCTTTTATTAAAATATTAACAAAGGGTTCCAGACTGAAGAACTTTTAATGATGTGACTGCCTCTGAAACATATGCTTTAAATTCAGAAAAGAAAGTTTTGCAAATGTTATAAATAAATAATAGAAATGCTTGCATGAAATTTCTTAAAATGTAAAGCCATTCAAGTCATTGTCATTAAGTCCAACCATTATTTAACATCAGCTAAACCAGTAAAAATATATAATTAAAAATTTTTCTGTATAAGTAAACTATTTTAAGATTGAAGTGTAAAACTGTTTTAAGAATGAATTTCATGTAAAGGTAAGGATAGATAATGTATTGAACCCGTTAACAATTTAAAAAATTCTTTGAATAACAATCTTATCCCAAAAGATTTAATGAAATTTTTTCATAAATTCTTTTTAGCAATCAACAACATCAATTATGAATGGCAGATTTCCTGTAAAATTTTCATTAAATCATTTCTAAGTAATATTTTAAAATGTTTGAATAAAATGATAAATAATACCCAATTTTATTCATGGTCTATTATTTATCTACATATACTTTTGCATGTGAATTTTTTCTTTCTTATTATATGCATCAGTTTTTGTCCTCAAAGTTTTGGTTTCATATTAAATTTGTCAAATATGCATATAAATGTACATCTGTTAATTCATTATCCTTGCTTGCGTCTGGGTAGTTAGTGGTTTTGCCTTTGGTTCAACAGTTCGTGGTTCAAATCTAACTTTAGGTATGGATGTTTGTAGTGGTTCAGAATCCACTATAGGTCCTGGTCTAATTAGCCTTGTGTGCAAAAGATAACAACTGAGCGACAAAAAAACCAAACTTGGTAATTCATTAAAACCACTTTCCAACAATTATGGGGTTATCATGTTATTAATATTTATATATAATGAAATCTTTTAATTACTTCATTTCTTGCTGTGACAAAATTTTCTGACAAAACAGATTTCATAAAGTTTGTTTCTCTCTGACATTTATTTATTACAAATGTGCAGAAAATTGACTATGATTCCATTAGTTCTTTGGTCTTCCAATACCTTTGAAGAGTGTATATTAAAAATACAAGTTTTGGGCACAAGTCAAGATGGCTAGAATCAAAAGTTTATCTTGTTTATACAAAAGGATACAAGGTTGAACTCCAAAGTTTAACCCAATACAAATATCCTGGCAAATAGTCATGATCAGTAGAAAGTAAAAAAAAAAATAAATAAATAAATAACACATTTGCACTTTCTGGGAAAATCAGGAATAGCCTCTGACCCCTTAATCAGGAAAGCCTAGGCTTACTGGTAGAATCACACAATGACTTCTGCTTTTTTCCAGCAGCATGTCTTATCTTAATCTGTAATTTTACTAAATGGTAAGAAAGGCTATTCAAAGGTCTCTGTAGGACTTTTGCACATTTCCTTACCAAAAAGTCAGCAGCTTCATTTCCAGGAATCCGACAATGAGCTGGAATCCACTGGAAAGAAGCAGATATTGACATTCTCTCTGATATTTATACTAAATGCCTTTTGATTGATAATTCTAAATTTCTTATGAGTATGAACACTGTAAATACAATATTTATTTCATTTCAGTTCTTTTGTTCATCCATTCTCTTTTTAATTTTACTTATGTGATAATCAATGAATACATATATGATGTCAATAACATTTCACAAATGTGATTATAGTAAACATGTGTGCATTTTTATTCAATTATTAAAACTTTAAATCTAAAATGATTTACATTAAAAAAATAAAGACTTAAAATCAAGGAGGTGGACTCTTAAATTTTCTGATAATTAAATCCAATCCTAAACTATTCATTCAATCCTAGGGAGTCCTGCGTTTCATTAGTAAAAATGTTGCTTTTATAATCATGTTAGTAAAAGTTTCAGTTTGCTTGTTCTTATGTTCTTCTGTTGATACATGTGAAGCTGATAGTGTAAATTAAAACAGTTGACTGTGTCATGTGATAATGTATAAAATTATTAGGCATTGTCTCCAGTTGCATTTTTGGATGGACACTAATCCGTTCCCAATGACCCATAGTATAGATACAGCTATTGAAATAGCATTTAGATAATATAAAACAAATTCTACAACAATTAAGATTCCTGGTATCCCCTCTTAATGTATAAGAATACAAGTTTAGGTATAATAAGCACTGGTTTGAATGTTTGTATTGGTTCATAGTCCACTTTAAACCACAAGTCTCTGTCTAATTAGCTCTTGTGTGCAAAAAAAGATCATTGAGCGACAAACTAAACAAATATTTTTATTTACTTAGGTTTGTGCAACTGGGGTCTGTCACACAGATGCTTATACTTTAGACGGTTTAGATCCTGAAGGTATATTTCCATGCATTCTTGGCCATGAAGGAGGAGGAATAGTTGAAAGTATTGGTGAAGGTGTGACATCTGTGCAACCAGGTGAGTTTTTTGAAAGTAAATTAACAGCTCTTAATTATTTTGTGACAGTTTTCATCTGATTAAATTATTTATTTTTTAAATTTTATATTGTTATAGAAATATTAAAAATTAAGTTTATCTCAGTATTGTAATTAAAAATTTTTCTGATTACTGTTTTTAAAATACATAAATAGCTGTGTTAACATTTCTTTTACAAAACAAAACAAAAAAAGAAATCTATTGTGTATATATTTTTGTTTTTACAGAATCCAAAATTAATATTTTTAATTGTAAACAAATAATTTTGCTATTTTTACAATAAACCAATATAATATTTAATCATGTTAACATATATTTGCATAATGTCTATAAATTACTCACATCAGAACTCCAACATTAAACCTCCATTCTTTTTTATACATGTGTAAGAATCCCATGTTATAAAATATATGTTGATAATGTGTTTATGATATAGCTAACGCAGGGCTACACATTAACTTTTTACCATAATAGAATTGATTAAAATAGTGTATAGAAATCATATAATGCATTCAATACTGATACTCCACTTTCTATTAACTGATGCTTAAACTGAGAAAAGAGATTTGTTGAATTGCCAATTAAAATATGGTTGCTCAATATAAACATTTTTTAAATAGATAACATGCAAGATTAGGAGTTCTAGGAGAACTCCTAGATACTCCTAATCTAGGAGAGATTAGGAGTTAGGAGAAGATTAAAATTATTGCTATTAGAATAAAATTATTGCTACATTCATGATATCCCATCGCCTATTTTCATAGAAAAAGTGTCACAAATGTTGCAATCTAGTGACTATAATGCTTGAACTATTTCATGAGTTCATGTTTTATATTTTTTATTTTTACTGTATATTGGTTTTAAATTTATAATTTTATTTTCTGTAATCGGGCCAATATGAGAATTAGAATATGAATTAACAATAAATCTTTATCTTAACTATATATATTTGTTTGAATGAAAATAAGTTAATTGCTTTGTTTTTTCCCACACATCTTAAAAAATTATTAAAATTTGCAACATATGGAGATATACTTTCTTAGTGTAAATATTTAAAAGGATAATATGTAAATATCAAACTATTTTAAAAATTGTTAAAATGATAGTATATTTAAAAATGCCAAATTTTATAATATTAGCATTTGGCATTTTAAGTAATTCTTTTGTTAATCTTTTGTTTTGTTTAATATATTTTAGTATTATATTCAGTTTTTAGGAATTTAGTAAGTTTAATTCATTCTATGAAAGTCATTTATAATTGTATTATTACAGTTATTTTAATAATGCCCTATATTTGAATGCTTTTAATTAATATATATATATATATATATATATATATATATATATATATATATATATATATATATATATATATATATATATATATATATATTAAATATATTAATCATGATTAATTTTTTCTCATATCATAATTTAATACCAAAATGTTTAAATATCTTATTTCTATGAAAGAATGTTTAATATATTTATGCATAAGCCACATTTCACATATTATTGGTGCTTTTGGTATCGTTTCTCGTTCTGGTGCTGTCTCCATATTGTATTGGATTGCAAGATGCCTTATATGTCCAAAAAGATGTACGCTGGGTATAATTTTTTTAAAAATAATATTGTTGTAAAAATATAGTCAACATATTTTATAAATCACTAAATTTCTACATTATTTTAAATTCATAATTTTCATTGAACTTATATTCATTTAAATTTTATAATTCAAAATTTGTAATGATATTCTTTGATTTCTGTTTAAATCTATTTTTAAATTAATCAAAAGATGTTAACATGAGAACACATAATTCATTGAAAATTATTAATGATTTGAACATGTGAACATGAACAAGCAGATGAATTTTTAGTTTCTAAACTTAGTGTATTGGATATTTTAACCAAATTAATTGTTAGCAGTTACATGTTTTTATAACAAGCTATTTTTTAAGTTACTGACTATCAAAATCTGTTTTAGGGGACCATGTTGTTCCTTTATACATTCCTCAATGTGGCGAATGCAAATTTTGTAAAAGCTCAAAGACAAATTTGTGCTCTAAAATCAGGTGAAATATTTTATTGCACTTCTTCCTAATAATAGTTTTTTATTTTTATATTTTGGTATCATTTTATAATTTTTGAGAAATATTTTTTGCGTAAAAATCTTTTTAAGTAATTGAAATGCTTATTGAAAATTATAATTATTTTAAAATGCACTTATGAAAATATTTATAGGTAAAAGATTGATTAAAAATGTTGAATTTATCAATCAAGAATATCTTTGTTGTATTAAAATATCAACTATGAAAATTAAAACATATTTTATATTAAATTTAAATTGATAATAATCATGTATTGTGTTGTGGTTTTGTCTGAGAACTGTTAGGTTATTTAACTTTATATTACTTTTCAACGTACCCATTATTTTTTCGTATCTATTTTCTTTATATTTGGCATGCATAAAAGAATTTTATATATTCCAAAATTTTATTAATACTTGAATTGCATACTGTCTTGTAATTAAACAGGATTTTTATACTGTCATTTGTATATCATATAAAATTAATAAATAAATATTATGTGTTCAAAATATTTTTATTCCCTTATTTTTTTATTTTTAAATATAAACAATTTTTTTCTATTACATTAGTAATTTTTCTGATAATATAAAAAAATAGTGATTTTCTATTACATTAGTAATTTTTCTGATAATATAAAAAAAATAGTGATTTATTTATGTAGTTATTTCTTAACTAATAAATTTAAGAAACTTTTCTTTTCTAGTTCATGAATAATTTAACTTTTATTGTTTTGCTTACTGCATATTTTTGTTCCAGTAATCTTGTTTAAAAGTAAATTATTAAAATTATTCTCTATTAATTAGAAAATTTAATAAGCTGAACATTGGTATAACAAATTTGGTGGTTATTTAAATGATTAAGTCATGTGATTGATTCGACATAAAGTTACATCAAGCTTGTTTTTAATTGAAAACCTTTGATGTATCAACATTCATAAACAAGTTATATGAAATTCAAAAGAAGCTTCTGTCCATAATAATAACGAGCGTTGTAACCTTTTTCTATAAAAAATAACATTAAGTATTAAATTAATTATATTTATTTTCTTGTGTAATTGACTTGGATATCCAGTTAGTGTAAAAATCAAAAGTTTTCCTAACTAAACTTAATATTTTATTTAGGTTTTATATTTATAAATGGTTCCATTGAACTGCTATGTGAGAAAGGACATATAATCAATAATTTGTATGTGCTATGAAGTTTATGGGTTGTATTATTAAGAAATTTTAAATTTATCCTTGTATATTATTTTTCATATCTGCAAAAATAGAAATGTGTATATATTTTTAAAAAATTTAATTTTCTGCCTCTACTTCTCTTTTCAATAACTAACTAGTAAAATACTAAAGTCTGCTTTTTAATTCTTATTAGAAAATAACAAAGAATATATGACAAAATAAAAGTAAAAAATTTTGATTTATGTACTCTTTATGATTTATGTATTATAAAAAATTTTGATTTATGTAAAAAAATTTTGTATTTTGCTTAATATATTAGGAATTATATACAAAGTCTTTTCATATTTTGCTTAATTATTAGGAAAATATAAATTTTTTACTAAGAAATATACTTTTGTTTATGTTTCCATTTAAAAAATCTTCAAATAAAAATGGCTCAGTTATAATTTAAGCAAATTATAATTATATTTAAAAATTGCGAATCTTCCAAAGGAAACTTAATACTTTTATTTACAGATTTATGTGTTTAGATTAAGGGGAAAATATTTCATTTAGTGTTCTATTTTAAAATTAAATTATTCAAAGAGATTTTTTATTTGAAAAATTCATTACCTTTTTTTGTAATATTTTTATAGACTTACTCAAGGCAAAGGAGTTATGCCTGATGGTACGAGTAGATTTACTTGCCGTGGTCGCACTATATTCCATTTTATGGGTACCAGTACATTTTCTCAATACACTGTTGTTGCTGAAATATCCATATCAAAGGTGTGTTTTACTTCATAACAACTTTTACTGTCAAATTTGGGAAAAAATTTCAAGATTCTTAAATAATTTAAATTTATGTTACTTATAAAATTTTACATTGAAAATTGTCTCTCAAATAAATTTAAAAATTGAGAAAAAATTATTTTGAAATAATAAAAAATGCATGGAATATTTAACATTAGTGATGCATGTAAAATTAATTGAATTATCTCTGGAAATTCTCCTATATATAGAGTTTATTCTAAATCTGAATAAACTCTATCTGCAAAACATTTAATTCCAAATTTAGATGAATTTAGGTTTTGGAAAAAATCAAAACCATTTAGTATAACATTTATGTAACCATAATTTGGTGTAGTATAAAAATTACTTTATTTTATGACTATGCATGTTTTACAATGTGATAAAAGGAAATCTTAATGAGAAGCATAAACAATGCTCACTATATTTCTAATTTATTGCTAAAAACATTAATATTGTATTACTAAAAATAAATTTTTCAATATTGAATGAAAATCTAATTTTCTAATAAAATCAGGTTATTACAGTTTAATATTAAACTAACTTTTTTATGTTTAATGTAAATATATTGACATTTTCAATAATTTACAATCCCAAAAAATTCTTCAGTTTTTTTTTTTTTTTTTTTTTTTTTTTTTTTTAATTCTTACCAACATTTTACACTATGTTGATATTCACCTCAAGATTGTATTGGGCTGCCTGACAGAGACTGATGGTTGAAAAACCAAGGTCGGGCATAGGATAAAAAAAAATCTATGTTGATATGATAGTTTTGAATTTTTTCTCCCTTCAAATACCATGCAAAAGAAAATACATTCATATGTTTCACAATTTGTTAGAATTATATGAAATATTTAATATTAAAAACCTCTATATATTTTTTAATTTTATTTTGTAGGTAGATCCAGGAGCTCCTTTAAATAAAATATGTCTTTTAGGCTGTGGAATTCCTACTGGTTATGGAGCTGCCCTAAATACAGCTAATGTTGAGCCCAATTCCAATGTGGCTATATGGGGTCTTGGTACTGTTGGATTAGCGGTTGCAATGGGATGTCGAGAACGTGGTGCTGCTCGAATCATTGGTGTTGATATTAATCCTGAAAAATATAAAATAGGTAATTTAAGATAAAAAAATTTTATACATTTTGGAAGCAATTTCTATGTTTACTAATGACATCACAAATACTGATAGTAGCGAAATATACAGGCAGGCAGTGGAATTTATCATTTATATTTACATACATCTGAACTAATGAGGTGAATTTCAGCTCAAATGTAGCTTAAATAAATATTTTTACTAGTGACTGGTTGAATACTATTTATTTTTATTTGTATGAAAAGAATTAGCAAGGCATCTATTTCCTATTTTCATATATAATTGTTTGCTTGAAATTATTTATTAAAACTTTTATTTTAATTAGTAATTTTTTATTAAAATATTGAGGTTAGGTGAGAAGCTTAACCAAACTTGTTATAAAATGTGTGATGTTTCTTTGTTAAACTTAAAAACATTATTAATTACATGTATGAAACATAATCACCTTTTTTATGGTTATGTGGTGAGTGAATTTCTTACTCTAAATGGTACTATGAATTTTTATAAAGTTATTGTAATACAATTCATTCAGTTACTTTAAAAGTTGTCTTACTAAAGGAAATGTATTTTAAATTCATGAATTTGAAATTCATGATTTCTAATAAAAATATTATTTTGAGTCAACGAGTTCCATTTTTTTCATTTATTTTTTACTAAGTGAATTATAACTAATATAATTTCATTTAATCATAAACTCATTATAATTTTATTTTTATGAAGAAATGTAAAATGTGAGGTATGAAAGATGTGTTACTTTGATGTCACTATAATTTTATTGTATTTCTGTTTAATAATAATTTTGCTTTAGTAAAACATCATAATTCATAATATTTTTTAAATTGCATAGCAAAAGAATTTGGTTGTACTGAATTTGTGAATCCTAAAGATTATGACAAACCCATCCAAGAAGTTCTTATTGAAATGACTGATGGTGGACTAGATTACACATTTGAATGTATAGGAAATGTTAATACTATGGTAAGGTGATTTTGTATTAAAAATAACTATTTAATAGTATGGAGTTTTCAGACATTTATGCAGAATTAAACTTTAAAGGTAAAAATGAAGTAAACTATTAAAATGGTTAAAAGTATAGAATTTCATTATATTGTCAGAAATTTCTTTTGTTATTTTTTAAATAAAACGAAAAAAATTTTTGTTTTTATTTCAATCATAAACAAGAGAATCACATGTTATTTTTCCAAACTACAATTCAAATATATGGTAGGAAACATTAATTTTTTACAAATGCAGTAAACTTTTGTATATTATGTGAGGATTTTCAGTTGATTGTGTTCAAATTGTTCTAACTATTTGCATATTCATTAAATTGAAATTAATTATTATTAAAGAAAACTGAACCAGTTATCATTACATCATATTCAATAATTGTAATGAAATTTTTTTACGCAATTTTAGCATATTTTATTTTGTAACTAAAAATGTGGAGTGAAGTGCCTAAATAGTTTATACTAAAAGACAGGTTTTACATATACTTGCAAAATTTAATTTTTTAAATATTTTTTAATAATTTTTTTTGTAATACTCAAATGAATTATACCTCATAAAATTAAGCTTCATTCAACTATAAAATCGATTGACAGTTTGAAAAGACAGCTTTAAATGTTAAGAAAGACTTACATTTATAAGAGAAAAACAATAACTAATATTCAAAATTCACAAATTTAAATATTTGAAATATTTTTAATAAAAGAAATGTGGTAGTAAAATCATGCTTCCTTATAAAATAACTTAATGTAACTAAAGCATGTATTTTATTCCAAGATTTGCTGAGGAAAAAGCAATAAAGGCATCAGTTTAAAGAATTCAAAATTGCATATTTAAAAGAACTCAATTATTTTGTTTTTTGCAAAATATTAGGGAAGAATTAAATTTATTGCTTTGTGTTACTTATAAAAATGTAAATTAATATTATATAATGTGGGATTAAAAGTACTTTTTATTAATATTTAGATTTTAAATCAGGTAATGAACATTTCAAATAAAGCATATTAGGAGTGACAAACATGATATTCACTTCAAAATCAGTAAGCATATTAAATGAAAATCAGTATGTGATTTGTTAACTTTCCAGACAGACTTTATTCAGCACTGTAAAACATTTCATTTATTGATACAAAGCTGGCAATTTTTGCTTTATTTGTCTGGCAGACGATTTAAAATGCAATGTCTTTAAGACAATGAACGTTTTTTCCCACCAGTTTTTATAATTTCAGCAAAACTGAATAAATCTTGATTTTTATTTATTAAAAAAATGGAGGGTTAAAATATTCAAAGGATGAAGTTGACTTGTACAAATTTCTGAAAAAAGAATTATACCTATGAATTTTTCTGATTTAAATCTACATATTAAATTTTTTTTGTATTTAATGATATTTCCAGTTGCCACAAATAACTTTGAAATTACATTGTATCATCCAAACCTGTTTATTTGAGGTTTTTTAAATAATATGGTTTCTTTGAGCAGCCAAATCTCATTGATTAAATATCTCGTTTTTATTTATCTCTTTATAATTGCATCATAGTATTAAAATTTCATAGTCATAGTGTTCATATAGTTTTTTTAAAGTCATATTATATTTCTTTCAATGCATTCTTAAAACATAAAAAGATTTATAATTAAAAATTAAATGCCAAGGATTTCAATTAAAATAGTTTATCCTTGTTTCATTAATTTCAAAACTAGAATTCCTTTTTTTATTATGCTTTTTAATGAATATTTATGATAATTTATATAATCATTTGGCTAATTACATGTGTCAATTTTAATCTTGTTTCTTTACCTCCTTCACAGTCTGAAAAGTAATTTGTAGAATTAAATTTTTAATTCTAATTATTAAGTAAAAAATGAATTTTGCAAAAAAATCTAATATTTTAGATTGCAATTTTTTAATAATATTAAATTGGGGCTATTTTTTATCTTACTATTTTACTCTCAAATTTTTCATTGAAAGGCTATTTATTGTATCCAAATACCCCATCATAAAGCATGGTGATTCTCAGTTTTGAGTTTAAAGCTTTACATTTTTTAAATGTTCAGAATGTGTATCAAGGACTTTCTAAATTGTATTCGCTCAAAGTTCTAAAAAGCATGTGTGGTTTTTTAAGAGCCAAGAGTTTTAAAAAAATGCCTCACAAATGGCAATGTTTTTTAACTGGAATTTACTTTTTATAATAATAAAATTTAATTAATGAGAATATGTTAAATATAATATTTAACAAAGCAAACCAATCTAGTAGGATTATTATTTTTTCTAATAAAAAATAATGATTATTGTAATGAATGTTGCAAAATAGGTGAAAATGATTTTTAATTTTGTATTTTTCATTTACAATATGCCAGATCTCTGAAAAACAAAAATTTTAAATCATATTTTACTTGATATATATCTTTAAATTAAAATTGATATAATTTTTCTTTTAAATATTTAGTTTGTAAAAAATAAGTTTCACTTTTAACCATATTGCTTATGTGTTGTAGAGAGCTGCATTAGAATCCTGCCACAAAGGTTGGGGGCAAAGTATAATTATTGGTGTTGCAGGAGCTGGTCAAGAAATTTCGACTAGGCCATTTCAGCTAGTTACTGGGCGTGTTTGGAAAGGTTCTGCTTTTGGAGGTTACTATTTGTTCTATGAGTTTTTTCTTTTTATTTTATATAAAATTTCTAAATTATTTCTGTGCTGATCCGACTGTGTGCAGAATAATCTAACATAATATCAGATTTACTACTTTAATTCAGTATTTGTTCTTCGGTATCACAATATATTTTGTGAAAAATATTTATGTTCAGAAGTATGTTATCATAAAATTTTTAGTACATTTTTAAAATCAGATTTATTTTTAAGATATTAAAAAATAAAAATAAAATATCTGTGGAAAATGGTTTTTTTAAAAAATAATGAAAAATAAGAAAGAAATGCCAAAATTATTTTATACAACATATGCCATTTGTATTTTCTCATTACTTTTATAATAATCGTTGCTAATTTATTAAAAATGGTATTTATTAAATGCTTAAAACTATAATAACAAAATAATAAAAATTGTAAATTAAGTTATTTAATAATGTTGTAAATAATATAATGCAAATAATGGCAAAGAAACACAAAGTAAGTCTCTTTTCGTCTGTAAAACTGTAGTCTTCTAAGACGTCCGCAATCGTCTGCTGCGCTGCCTTCTGATTGGTGGTTGTGTTCAAGCCGTCCAAAATCTATAAATACACCATGTTCTGTTCTCTTATTTTAGTATATATATATAATTTCTTTTCTTTGTAACTTGCTTCATTGAATATTCTTTTTGCGATTCATGGACTCTTGTTCGTTTAACGAATTTCAATAACACTTGAATTGGGCTTTTTAAGTATCAACTTTTTGTTTAGTATTTCAGTTATATTTACTTAAACAGCATCTTACAATTAAGAAAAATAAATTCAACCATAATTTTTTGATGCTATTAAAATAATATCTATATAGTTATAGTGTCATTTTATTGTTATAATTATGTTGAGGTTTATTTAGTTAAAAACTCATTTGTAGTTAAGACATTTAACTCTGATCACAAAAATAACTGCTAAATATTTTTATATATATTAAACGAAACTGTAAACTTAAAGAGTGAAATATGGTTTACTTATTAATTAATCTGAAGGATAATTTATTGTGTATTTATGGTAAATGTAAACTAATGTTTCAAAAGGTAATTTATAAAATTATAATTATTTTTTTTATTGCTTAAAATTTTCTATTAGTAAAACTCGTTATTGTTTAAACATAAATTGTTGTAAAAAATATTCTAAGTTTTATAAGCAATAAAAAGTATCATTATGCTATGATATGTGTGTGATCTTTGTTTAATTTTGCTTAAGAAGTGTTTCTTAGACAGTATTTGAACTTAAAAATTATTATTTAATTGGTTTGAGTTAAAAAAAATGTGAAGTTTTTTTTTTTTTTTCATTTTTTAGGATGGAAAAGTAGAGACAGTGTGCCAAAATTAGTCAAACAGTATACGGATGGAAAATTAATGGTTGATGAATTTGTCACTCATGAGCTTAAATTGGAAGAAATCAATGAAGCTTTTAAACTAATGCATGCTGGAAAATCGTAAGTTACCATTTTAGGCAAAAAATAAAGTTTATTGTTTTTATTTCAATACATAATGTATTATTGAAGTTCAAAATTAAGAAAAATAATACAATTTGTCAAATTTCATTTAAAATTGTAAAATTAGAACTTAGATACTTGTTGCAAAATAGTATTGAGCTATCCAAATTTTATGTAATTAATATCTAAAGAGTGATGAACAAATCTGGATAAAACCCAATTCCAAATTTCTCAGTTTTCAGTAACTGTTTAATTTCAAATTCATATTGATAAAATGGAATAACCATCAGTGCTGAGATAAATGAATGGAATATTAGGGGGATCAGAAACAGAGTTCTCTTGAATCCAAATTTGTTGAGAGTTTGATAAATGTCATGTATTTACATTGAACATTTACAAATCTGTTTTATCTAAACAATTTCAGACCCTAAATGTATAGAAAAAAGCCTAAGCAAAGTCATACAAATTCTATAATATTCAAAGATCATTGCCATTTTCCTTTTACATTGCAAAGTAACATGTATATATTTGTATTCTGTCATGAGAAGTTTCTCCTCCACAAGAATTAGTATTCCAAAAAGATCTCTTGATTATGTTAAAGAGAGATCTTAAGAAAGTACACTGATGGAAAATAATCTTAATTTGGGAATTTTCTTTGATCTATACATTGATATAAAATCTTAATGTAATAGTTACATAACGTATTAAACTTTAACTTATTTCTCTAAATAAGTTCTCAAAAATTTATAGGAATTGATATTGAAATTTTAGAAAATATTCCAAAATTGAATTTTGTGCATCTGCATGTTTTTTGTAACTAAAACTATTTTTATAGATATTTTTCTATACATGTTATTTAAATACATTTCATTTCTTCACATTATGTTCTTTTTTTTATCAAATGGGTTACATTTTGGTAATTTTGTTTTTAACTGGCCTTTCAGCTTTCTTCAGATAAAATTTTAAACTAGAAAGTAATCACTTATTATAGCTATTGATGTTGTACTTAAGAAAATTGTTAAGTTAGCTCTTAGAGTGATCTTATCTTGTTACATGGAAAAACTAAAAAAATTCGAATTTTCTTAAAGAAAATGGTGCAAGTCCTAACTTTCATTTAATGTTGAACATTTTTACGAATACAAAAATATAAATGAGAACAAAATCAAAAAAAAAATTCTAAATCGTTTAACAGAAAAATATTTTCTAGAATAAAGGGGTAAGTTGGTCATGATCCTATAGTGGCGTACCCAATAACAGTAGTTTACTCTGGCTTCATCAAAATCCTGTGAAGAGGGAAACATTTACTCGTTCATACTCAATGAAGACACAGTGGAAGAAACTTTATTTTTTTTAATTTCAGCTTTTTGCAAGAACATTTATAGGATTACAAAATTTTAATGTTTTTTAGTGAGCATATATTAACATTCAGATTTCACTTTTGATACATGTTACAGGGGAATACGGTTCAGCGATCTCTGTGTAAGAAAAAAAGGAATAAAAACAAGGAAAAATATAAGAGAAAAAAATTATCAAGATGAATACATAGCCAAATTGGATTTAAATTAAAAGCCTGCATGAACAAATTTGCAACATTGCAATGTTAAATACATCACCAGACTACTGAAAATTTAAACAAAACCATTGTAAAAACATTTTGTCACAATACTGGTTCTAGAAATAAAATTTTTGAAAAAAAAAATTACACTAGGAGATATATAGTAAGCCAACAATATATAAAAGGATATGATATAGTAAACTGCAAGTGTCACATGACAGATATTATAGTTATATACCTTTCATATTTAATGTAGAGTTCTTTTGTGGTTATAATACTTAAAAATTCATTTGGTGTTTCTCTTCAAAATTTGTCAAGATCATTTAAACTTGAAATATACCTTTTTTAAAATTTTGACCTTTTAAAAATCTGTTAAGATTTATTTTACATGTTTGCTTTAAAAATAATTATTTCATAATTTAACTTATAAAACCTAATATTCCTGAAAACTTTTATATACATTTTTGAATTAATTCTAGATGGTTGTTAATTACATTCTTGAGCGTCTTTTATTTTTAAATTATGACTTGTAAATTATTATTACTTCTGAACTGCAATTTACCATTAAATTTTTGATTATTTTATCTAATAACTTATTCTGAATATATAGAGTATATTCAAAACCTGTCGGAAAAAAATTCATTAAAAGCCTTATCATTTATTTAATATTTTTTAAACTTATTTTGTAAAGTCTTTATGCTAGCAAATGCATAATGATTACAGAATTTTACTGAAAAATTCTAAAAATTTAATGTGTTTCTGCTTATAAAATTTGTTCAATATTATTTTATTATATGGTATTAATTTTATAAACAAGTTTATTAATAGAATCTTCGAATTTTATATTTTTAAGAACTGAATTCATTGGAAGTATATACTCTATAAAGCTATTTCTATTACAAAATTATTTTTTATAAGTAATAATACCACTTATATTTAATTTTATAAAATTACACTAAATATTATAAATTAATTAAATTCTATTTTTCAAAAAATTAAAACAAATAACATCAGGTTTATGGTTTTGCTATTTGCTACCTTATTAATAAATTTGCTCATAATAAAATAGTAAATATCTTCCTTAAATAATTTATCTTTTATGTAGCATACTATTTTAAAATTTCTGTAGTATAGGTCATGAATTTTATGTTTAAATATATTTTTTTCTGAAATAAGTTATTTTAATTGTCATTTTATTATTACTGATTTTATAACTTGATTTTTTTTTCAGATTAAGAAGTGTGGTGAATTTCTAAACCAAACTTCAAAAGTTCTAATTTATCAAAAGCTGGAAATATATGCTCAAATCAGTGTCTTCTCAAATTGTAATTTCTTTTTTATATTTTTATAAGTGCCTTTCTTAATGAGGAAATAAAATTTTATTTTGCAGTATACCATTTCTTTTTTACACACATTGATTGGAAAAAGAATTAAAATTTCTTTCTTTCTTTCCTTTCCTTTTCTTTTATTGTTAAACAGTCAAATAAAATTCTCATTTGATAAAAAAAAATGAACAAATATTGAATCACCTTTCATTAGGAAGGAACAGACCACAAGGAAAATGTGTACAGAAGTTATGCAGCAAAAATGCAATTTTGGAAAAATAGCAATGTTTACTTGTACTTTGCTTTGTTATAAACACTGTTTTGTGTCACGAAATGAGGTGTCACTTATTGACCAGATAAAAATAAATAAGGTGTGAAATGTTTAAAAATCTTTTTTAGTTACAAAGTTATTGAATGTTGAAATCAGGTCTTCCTTCGCGTTTCAACTCATTTCACATTGGCGTTGTTTGGACATAATTGAAAAAATTTAGTTTTTAAAGAAAACTGCATTTTGGGAATGTGAAAAGAAGAGAGAATCTGATGTTGCAAATATCTTCTCTACTCTCAGTTATTACGAATAGATGGCAGTTTTAAAATAGGAAAAATAATCACCTTGCTTGAAGTGAGAACAATTCCGGCGCGGGGTATTATATCTTTATCGTTAATTGCATCTGGACGTAAGCAACTTCCCTTAATTACTTAGAGTTTAAATTAGTTAATTAATGTTTAAGTTAATTACAAATGTTGTACTGAAAATGAAGTAATGATTTTATTTTAAGTTAGCATCCTGATATAAATTCTAATACATTCCATGCAGCTGTTTTCAATTCAGTCCATTACGAAGTTTTGAAGGACAGCTGAAAAAAGGATTTTATTTATATGGATAGATGAGAGTGCTAAACTTTCTGAATGTGAGGATCAGCAGAAATGAACTGAACAACTGAATGGAATTCCTCTTTTTTATAGCACAAAGTGACAATTCAATGAGTGAATGCATCTCTCTTTTGGTTTTACAAATTATGATAGCGCACCAAAATCTTAGTTTTGCGGTATAGGTAAATAAAAAGCAAGAAAAAATTATTTAATTTTAATTATTTATAAACCTTTTAAAATTTACATTCTATGGTAAAAAAAATTTTTTAATTTCAATCCTTTCTGATTTTTAAAGTATTAAAAAATTAAATGAGAATATATATATATATATATATATATATATATATATATATATACATATATATATATTTGATACCACTATTTAAGATTATTGCCGCTGTGAAACCACTTCAATTTAAAGTACAATGAATTAATAAACATTGATTACTCTCTTTCTGACTACATTACTGAGTTAATAAACACATCACTCTCTAAATTAAATTTTAATCTCTAATGTATTTTATGATTAGAGACTCTTACGTTTGTATAATTAAAAGAAATTGAGAAATTCATCTGTATCCCAAATCAATTTAATTTTAAATCAGCATACTGAACATTGTAGCAGCCTTTAAATTAATTAAAAAATCACGTGAATTGCTACTTAAATACGAATTTTATTTATAGAGCATGAGTATACTGTTAAACTACAATTGATTACGAATTGTTTTAGTAGCTATCAATAGTTGCAAGAAATTTGTGCTTTTGATAATAATGGGTTGATGGAAAAATATCTGTGAAATTATCTATAGTAAATATAATGTTACAAGTACACAGTCCAGTCACATTAATGTGACCACTACGTAATTTCGATGTTGACTTTAAATAACCAATCGCAATGAAACCCGAAAGAAGCAGTTGAGCGTATATAAGGTTATGTGAGGTTTTTAGAAAATGTAGCAATCGTTGGCGTAATGCAGAATCGGAGCGATTTATCCGATGTCCAGAAGTCTTTCAGGACAAGGTGGGAGCGTTTCCAAAACGGCTAAGTTGTTTGTGAACTGTTAGCGTGCCACCGTGGTAATAGTATATCGTTTATGGCAAAATGGGACAGTTCAAAATCAGCGACACGTTGCAAATGTGGTGCAAAATGGACCATAGATAAGCAACTGACCACCCAAATGAATTAAGGGGCTACCAGCAGTGTCTCCCAAACTAATGCCCAGTCTGATGCTCCGATTGAGCCTCCGAAGCAGATGCTTGGTTCATGCACCTATGCTGACTGCTGTTCATCGACAATAAGGCTTGAATTTGCACGCAAGTGTCACAAGTAACCGTCCACTGAGTGGCGAAGGTAGCGTTTTTCGTTGATTCGCGTTTTATGTTCCATTGACGTTGGCTTATATGACGTGAACTTTTGAAAGCTAACACTCGGCAACGATCCAGATGCTGGCGGGAGCATTATGGTCAGGGGAATGTTTTCCTGTCATTCTCCAGGTTCACTCATTGTAGAAGGCACAATGGGTCAATTCAACTATGCATCTGACCATGCACACTGTTTTTCCACAGGATTATGTCATCTACCTGCAGGATAATGCAAAGTGTCATACAGCTGGCAGTGTACGTGCGTAGATCGAAGAGCACCTGAATGAATTTATCGTTCTTCCATGGCCAGCAAACTCACCTGACTTAAGCCCAATCGAGAATCTGTGGGACCATCTCGATCAGGTTGTTCGTGGAAGGATCCTAACAAATGAAATCTTGCTCACTAGCCACAACACTGGATTCGGTATGGCTCAAAACCCCAGGGTTCACCTTCAGCAACCTAAATGACTTTCTTCCTGTACGTCTCAAAGCAGTTCGCTGTGGGAAAGTTATTAAATTTTTCTGGCTTTTGACAAGTGTTCACATTAATGTGACTGACTGTGTATGCAATAAATGTTGTAAGTATCTAATATGTGCCTAAATTTTATTTCAATCAAATCCCATATCAATTGTTTGTACCATCACAATGCCTTAATCTAGATTTATCCCCTCAATGTAACAAGTTTACCAACACAGTAAAAATTATAAACGTAGACTTTATAAATTTTTGTTTAAAAATCATAATAAAACTGTAAATACTATTTTAACGTCATTCCTATTAATGAAGCTGTTTATTTTTTTTAACTGTCTTATACCCACAAACGTTTATCAGAAAGACGTTAAAATAATTCTTATAGTTGTATAGACTAATGATATAGACGCATAGTACTTATAGATATTAAAATAGTAATTTGAATTAAATAATTTGAATCATTTTTATTAAAAATGTTATCTTTGAGAATATTTAACCATGAGGTAAACTGAAACAAATCTGCGACCTAACAGTATATGTATACATATAAAGAGCCATTTGGGGTGAAATTTTATACACAACTGTATATGTATATAAAATTTATAATGTGCATGGATTATGGAAAGTAGCATATATTAATATCATGAAATTCTCTTTTTTGTCAATGACAGCCTGCATATATCCAGAGAGCCTTTCTAAAAGTTTTTGATCGGTGACCATAGGAATTAATTTCCAAACGCCCATCACATCTGAAGTGTGTGTTACCTGTCAAAGAAATTATATATATATATATGTACATACATACATACAATTAGTGTTGTAAGGATGGGAAAAAACCGGATTTTTTCCCATAAAAATTTTAAAAATTCCCAAATTTTCAAAATTGTGGGAAAATTTGAATTTTTTTAAAAGTTTTTAACTATTAAAATCACATAATATATTTAAAAAGATTAATTTTAGTGATTTCTACTTTTATTTATGGTAATAGAAATTTCTGAAAACATATTTGCAAAAAGATGACAGCCATTTGTAAAGGTTGGAGAGGTTTCAAGTTGTGTTCATGCAATTGTTACTCATAATTTTTATTATTTGAATGTGTATTTTTTAAATTTTTGGACAGAAAAATCGTTTAGATATGCTGTCTTTCAATTTATATGATATATATATTCCTTGAAAAATATTACTCTTCTAATATGTGTATAAACTTCAATCTTTCAATATATATTTCTTAAAAATATTATACTATTATTTATAAACTTAATGTTAAAAAAAAAAAAAAAAAAAAACTAAACGCAGTAGATTAGATTGATAATTGATTCTAAAATTGCATACGAAAATTTTTTATAACTTCAATCGTTAGTGTATATTGATATTCAATTTGTTTTTCATTAGATATCTGGAGTTACTTTTCATCAATTTAGATAAAAGTAATAGCCTGGATGTACATCTATAGTTTGAAACATTCAGAAAGTAATTTTTAACTGTTGTGCTTTTATTTGCTGTGGTTAAATCAGATGTTTGAATATCTGTTTATCGGATCAGATTTTGTACGTATTGCATAAAAAAAGACTATCATTTTCTCTTGCCATCAAAAGTAATGATGTGAAGTATACTGATAATTTTTTATTTTGCAATCTTAACAGGCAAGACTTTTTTTTTCTTTTGCAAGTTTTTTTATACATGGATATACTTCATAAATGTTTATATAATTGCTGTAGGATTTATTACTTAGTGTTGTGCACTTTCTATAGAATACTAATGCAAAAACCTTCATAATAAAATTGATTGTTCATAGATTATAATAAATACTGATTCTTATTAATATTACAAGAACGTTTTCGCAATTTTTAACTGTTATATTTATTAAAGTTTACAAATTTGGTGTTTGAGATTTGGAAAATATCAGAACTTTAAAACTGTTACATAAAAATTTTTTGTGTTTAAAATTGCTAATTATTTGCTAGTAATAAAGAAACAGAGAAATGCTCTTGATATTATTCCTTATCAAAATGAAGCTATTTATCATTCGAAATGTTGGCGAGAAATTAAATAGAAAAACTAGATTTAATTAAGCATGTTGAATTTCATTACTGGTTAATTTAGTTGTTTATTAACGACTTGACAAATCAGTAATTTTGTTGGACTACATGGCAAGAATATTAAATTTCATTCATTATTATGGACCTTATAAAATTTTAATATGCATGTTAGTTCCAATAATTTTAGATTTGTAGAGATTTATATTATAATTTTGCTTTTACTAAAAGTTAAATAGTGGCTGTTGTTGCTAATTGATTCATTTGAAGTTACTTAAAATTTTGATGAAGTGTTTCTTATAATAAATTTATGCGAATTGGTCCAGTTTGCATCGATAATAAACTTCTTCATCAGTATTATAATTCTTAAATCCTGTTTGTCCTAATTAGCAGAACCTCTCATATGAGCATTTGCCATTTCCTCTTTTTCAACATCTTGAGATATCTGTTTCCCATCTTTTAGGTGGTATTTCTAAGGATTTTTTCAATAATTTGGAAAAAGTTAAATTTTAACTTGGTTGGATAGTATTTATAATCGTATATAAATTACTCCAAGTTTCTTGGATATAGCTTTTGTGTTTGTTACATTATAGTTTAAAATGAACTAGATAATACATAAAACTTTTGATTTTCACCATAATTTTAACCAATTTCATTTTGATTAATTTGTGTGAACTGAAAAGTGCTTCTAAAAGTTCTGCTTAGTTAAAGGATTATGTCATATAGATATGTTTATATATGTATATATATATATATATGCAGATTACACCATTTTATAATTTTAAATATGTATACACACATAACATAATTAGGCTTAGTGAATCAAAATTGTTTCTCAATTCAAAAACATGTCTTATGTATTTTCACTTTAATTATTATCCACTATTATAGAATATATTGATGTGCAATATGTTAAATGTTTCTTCAAATAAGAGTTTTTATAAATTCTAAATTACATGGTATTTTACATTTATATCCAAGAAAAAACAAACTTTTCATCTATGTATTTGAAATTTTTTAAAGTGAGCTGAAGTTCACAAGTCTTCATTCTGACAGCTTATCTATGACCGACATGCATTGACTTACAATGCTTTTAAAATGCTTGAAACTTGCTATTTTAAAATGATCAATTAATTTTAAGAAGCCAGAAAGGAGGTAGGATATTGTTTATTATACCTCGCTACTAGGATTTTCACCTTTCAGCTTAACAAGGGCTTAAGTTTTAACAGATTTATATCATTGGGCATCAAGTTGATGTTCCATCGTGAAAGAAGTAGTATAAACATTGAAAAACTAATATTTTTAAACTTTTATTTAAGATATTTAGTGTCATTTGCTTGTTTTAATATAGTATTAGTGTTGTAACAGTAAAATATGTAGCTTCAATTTTATACATTATTTATTACAACAATTTTTGTTATATCCACTTCAGTTGTCATGTTGAACAACTATATTCATAAAAATCAATCTATATTTACTAAACAATATTTTTATATTTGTAAATATTAGATATTTTCTACCATAGAAATAATACCTAATTTAATTTCACATGGTAACAGGTATAAACATATTTAGATGGAATCTTCTTATTGTGCAGATTTCTAAGTGCATCTGTACAATTTTTAAAATCCTTTCTGAACAAATTGTTTTTTGTTACTTCAAGTTTTTGAATTGGAAATATACAATTCACAAAATTACAGATTTGTCAATTGTCCTAAAATTTTTGTATTACGTACAAATTTTAATCTTGTGTGCAAAAATTCAAGCCAAACTAACTCTTAAAAAATATAAGTTTTTATAACAAGATAGTAGAAAAATAATGCACCTATGTATATTTTCTTATCCAACTGGCGTTAATATTTTCAGAGCTAGTATTTTAACCAAAAATCTTCTTTTGAAAAGAATAACATATTTCAGCTTTTTTATGAAAAGCAAGATGCATTGAATTAAAAAATAATTTTAATTTATAACAAGATTACGTGAGTGTAAAATGTTAAAAAAGCAAGAACACTCTTTTTTTTTTCAGAATTAATTTGCTTGGCTTTCTTAAATTCTTTTCATAATATCATAAAGTTATTTCTGTTTCTAGTACTAAAGTCTGAAAAATGAAAATATTTTCAATGACACAGATTATCAATAATTTTTTAATTCACCCACATTTTCTGTCTTATCATTTAGAAATGATGAACGATAGTTTAAAGAGACTTTGATTCTACTTTACTGTTTTGAAATCATTTTTAATGTAAAAATTTGTTTTCAAAAACTCAATGTATAATTCAACTGTAGATTTATTGTAATTGTGTAAATTAATGTATCAAATCCTTGCAAAAGAAATAAAAACAGTTTATTTTAAAGTCTTCATTATATATTGTACTTAAAAAATTGTTAATTAATCTTAAAATACACAAAAAAAAATTTTTTTAATATTTTTACTATAATAAAAGAAAGTAGTATTATTCATGATTACAATTGTGGATATTTTTTTATATAAATTTATTATTTTTGTGTCTTAAATATTAAATAGATTTTGCAAACTTAAATAGCTACAAATGTGACTTTTAGTAAATTCTTAATAATTTAAATATTGAGTTTGTGTCAATTTAAATAGTATAAGTTACTATTAAGAAACTGCTTAAACAAGAAACTGCTGAAAACAATTTACTTGACATTATTTATTTTTAAATCATCAATTTTCAGTTTATTATAAAGACTGAAAAAAGTCAAGTACTAACCTTACTTTTCCCAAATAATTTATTTTTAAGAAACTTCTTGCATATGCGAAAAAAGAATCTCTAAAACGAATTATGATTGGCTGAGTTTATTCGCTCAATATTCCCCGAAATTCCCGAGTAAATTCCCAAGCTTAAAAATTCCCTGGAATTTTACATCTTTATATACAATCAGTTTAAGATTTAATCAGAAGTAAAAGCTAAAATTCTTATATATAGTATGTCCACTAAAGTTCCTTGCCACCCTCTTAACTTCGGAACGGCTGCTACTGTATTTATAAAAGTGGTGTCTAGGTATAGTAAAGTAGCCATGCGCTACTGAACGAAACAGACTACTTCGCCACCTGGTGGAAGATTGTGGAGTTAGCATTCTTATCTCGAAAACGGAATTAGATAGGCAAAAAAAGTAATTTACAAAGTTGTAGAGCATCCTCAGTTTAGTACGAAAAGATACCTTGTAGTCATTAATGTGAAGAATATAACGGTTGAAACGCTCACTTGTTGTTTCGTGTTGTGACGTGGCACATCATACGTGTGCATATTTGAAAAAACAAAAAATCGTTTTCGTGATTACATTTTTCCCTTTTATTTCGAAATGGAAAGAACGGAAGTATTACAAATAATTCCACCAATTTATATGCAGTATGCAAATACGTAAGAAACGTCACGCCTGTTCACCTGCGACAGCTATAAAAGAGACATCTTCTTGGGACTTTAGTATGTTGATACTCAAGGTCATGGCTGAGTATAGTGCGATGGTTTTACTGTACGGTGAATGTCGACGCAAGGCACGATCAGCAGCAAGGTTGTACCGCCAACGTTTCCCTGCAAGCCCGCATCCTTCTCATTAAACCATCCTAACTGTTGTAAAACGTTTAAGGGAGACAGGTTGCGTTATTAGTCGACCTCGATCTGGCAGACCAGCTGGTAGGATGGCAAGTTCAACCAGATGAGGTATTAGCATATGCCCTCGCATATCCGAAATGCAGTGTAAAAGAGGTCAGTCAACACTGTGGTCTCTTTAAAAGTCAGGTTTAGAAAATCCTAAGCGAATCAGGTGCCCTCCCATACCGACCATCGCCTGAACAGGTTTTAGTGGACGGGGATGCCGAGCGACGCTATGCACGGTGCAACTTCGTCATGAACCAGATAAAGGTCCAGCCAACATTCTTGGGAGATATAATGTGGACGGATGAGGCATGCTTTTCACGGAATGGCAAGTACAATAGGCAAAGCACCCATTACTCGGTGCTGGAAAATCTTGAATGTTTCGTCGACGTTCGACATCAAATGCTATTAGCGTTTGGTGCTCAATTTACAATAACAAACTGATAGTCCCAATATTTTACAATGGTACGTTAACGGGTGCATGATATTTACAATTGCTACAGAAGGTAATACCCGATTTAGAGAGAACCTGCCGTTGTTTATTCTTAAGAATCTATGGTTTCGACATGACGGCTCGCCTGCTCACAAGACATCTCCAGTAAAGCAGTACCTCGTCAAGGAATTTGGCAACCAAATACTAGGGTATGGTGGTTTCGAAGAGTGGCCTCCACGTTCTCCTGATCTGACTCCACTGGACATTTTCTTGTGGGGATACTTGAAACGACAGGTGTATGCGACCCCTCCACAAAAATTTCAGGATCTTAAACGACGCATTATGGTGGCGTGTTCCAACGTGTCACGCTGTATGCTCCAACGAGTCATGCTGCATGCTCCAATGTGTCATGCTGCATGCTCCAATGTGTCATGCTGTATGCTCCAACGTGGCATGCTGTATGCTCCAACGTGTCATGCTGTATGCTCCAACGTGTCATGCTGTATGCTCCAGCGTGTGCAACGTGATCTTCAAGCGAGGATCCAAATGAGCATTGCAGCTGACGGTGAGAAGTTTGAACATCTTAAATAAAGTATATTGTTATAACTATTTTTTTTCTTTCTTAGATTGTTTTGTCATGTGACAGCACGAAACAACAAATGCTTGTTTTAACCGTTATATTCTTTACATTAATGCCTACAAGGTATCTTTTCGTACTAAATCGAGGATGCTCTACAACTTTGTAAATCACTTTTTCCATCTATCTCGTTCCGTTTTCAAGATAGGAATGCTAACTCCTCTATTTTCTACCAGGTGGTGCAGCAGTCTGTTTTATTCAGTAGCGCATGGCTACTTTACTATACCTAGACACCACTTTTATAAATACAGTAGCAGGCGTTCCGAAGTTAAGAGGGTGGCAAGGGACTCTTTAATGGACATATTGTATAATTTATCATATTAACCTACCTTGTATTTCATTATAAATCATCTTAAAGGAAAATTAATTAGAAACTATAATTCATATCGTTAACACATGTAAATATTTATATTTGTAAGCAACTCTCGTTTGAGTTACTAAGCATATAAAAAATAAACATGGAAACAAAATATCTATATATCTTAAACATATACAGAAAATTACAACTTTTTATGTTCATCAAGGATCGTTGCTAATTAAAGCTTATTGTTTAAAAATAAGTTAATTGAATCTCATTGATTTTATTTTGATGTTTTATGAACCCTTAGTAGGCCCTCAAGTGGACACATCTGGTCTCTTTTGTTCGAGGGCCAAAGATGTATTCGAATTGCACTAAGTGCAACTCCCTGCAGGATTCTCCCAATCACATATTTCTCTGTTCAGGTTTAGCTAGGATTAACATTCTAAACAATGCTCTTGCTTATGATTTTTCAAAGATTCATGGGCTCGTGGACATGATCCAGTCTGTATTAAATCATGAGAAATAAAACAACAGTTCCATTAAGTAACTTTCAGAATTCATTAAGAATAAATCTATTTAAATTATGTTGTTGTTGTTACTTATGACACTTGGAAAAGCCAACCTCGCTATGCCTTGGCTATGCGAATTTAAGTCAGGTCTTTTGTTTAATAACAGTACCACGAAGGTGAAAGTACGACTTTGCTCTACAAGTCCTCCAATAAATGGCACCACCAAAGGATCCAATCTGTCAATTTTGACATTGATCTGCAGGGGGAGGAAATTTTCTTTAAATCATTTCACCGATGGTAACTGCTTAACGACGACCGCAGGATTTTCGATTCCTCAGATTTAACGAACATGTATTTCGCATGCACTCGGTGGGTCTTTGGCGGCATTGGGAATCGAAGCCCGCCCTTCCAGACGGAATAGCCTATGCCCTAAACACTAGGCTCTACCATGGCGCACTTAAATTATGTTTTATATTAATCTAATTTGAATTGTCTTCTAATGTTTTTTATATGTGATGTAAAACAATCTATATCTTTTTCCAATACTTTCAATGAAATTAGATTGTTGAACATCTTTTGATTAAAGGCAGCAAATAAAACCAATTTTGTTTGCTATGAAATGGAGAATTCTGATTAAGTTCGTATATTTATGATCATGAACAATAATGCATGAAGTAACATAAGTGTGATTAAGCTATGAATAATGATCGAACAGATATTTCCTTATATATCTTTAAATATGTTAAATGACAATTTACTATAAATTTTTGCAGACATCACAATACTTTAATTATTTTTATATCAATCATTTGTAAAAAAATTAAATTTAAAAAAATGTTTATTCCGTGATTGGAGAGAGAATTGGATAAAAAAATTATTGAATGAAGCTCTTTGTGATATTCTCTAATCATAATTCTGTATTCGTACTGCTATGTTGGCTCAGAATTACTGTGACTTATTGGTGATAATCTGTTCAAAATATTAAGATAGAAAAATTAAGCTATTTCAACAAAAATGATATGGGAAATAATATATTTTTTGTTTTTACAATCTAATTTTTTTACAAAATGACTGAGCAATTGCAATTGATGTTTTATTTGGTAAGCTCCACAAAACATGAAATTAATTAATTTTAAATTCTTTTATTTGCTTAAAATTAAGTTTTTACTTAACTCTAACAAAACTTGGTATGTTTATTATAGTACATTTTTTTGAGTGATATTGAATTCTAACTGAAAGACATTATAATTCTTAATGTATTTTCATTAGATGCCTATGTCTCCTTTAAAATTTAACTTTGATTCTGATTTTAAAATTTGCACTTAAAATGTATTTTATTTGTTTTAAATTAAAGAGTATATTAATAAATATTAATAGAATATTTTCATAAATTTTAACTTGTGCCTAATAATGTAATTTAGCATTAATATATTAATTATTTAAAAATATCACACGATTATAACATTAATTGAAATTTTTTAAAAATATAATCCATCATCGATTTTGTGAAATTTATACGTATGTATTTCTTCATATATATTTCTTCAGTTTCTCGTTAATTAAAATATTGTGATGAATTCAAAGTATAGAGCAATTAGTTGCTTAGTTTTATACTTAATAGTGCATTAAAATTTCTTATCATATATAGATATAAATAAGTTTACATACAAACACGAAGCATTCTTAAATAGTGTATTCATGTCTGTCAAAAGTCATACATTTTTGAGTTTTTAGTATGTAATAGTATTAATACACTGCATTACTCCTATTACATGCACAAAAATATATGACTTTTGACATGCAGAAATTAATGCACTAATATATATATTTATACACACACACACACACACACACACACACACACACACACACACACGCACACACACACACACACACACACACTACACACACACACACACACATATATATACATATATATATATATATATATATATATATATATATATATTTCAAAAACATTAAGAAATAATGGGGAAAAAGAATTTTTTAATCTTGTTTGTGTCAATTTTATAACAAATAACTCTTAAAATGCTAATGAACACAAACAATTCATAATGTGCAACTATAATGAATGAGTATACGAGTTAGTGTATACTAGTATTATAGTTAGTATAAATAATCAGTTCTCTCTCAGTAAAAAATTTTTACATGCGTTTTTAATAAAACAAATATTTCTCTTTTCCTCTAGTTATAATAGACAGTCTAATTAGATTAGCTGAAGTAAAATATGTTAAACGGAAATTATTATTTTAAAAATAAATTGTATAAGATTAGATATTTTTAATATATCAAGATGAGATGAATTTCCAAAATATTGCTTTTTAACTATAACAAATAAAGCTTTGTAATTGATAAAAATAATGCTACAATTTATTTATAAATTAAATATGGTAAGATTTAACTTTTAAAGATATTTCTACTTTTAAAGATATTTTAACTTTTAAAGATTTAAAGTTTGAATTAAAGATATTTGAAGTTTTCTATTTCTGATCTTATTAAAACATTATTAATAATCATTTTAGGGGTTAGATAGAACTATGAAATGGGATGCATTTTTTCCACACTGACTTACAAGTAATCATTAAATAATCTGTATTCTGAAATAATAATATGCTGCATGAATAATATATTTCCCCTTTGGAGTATATAATAATAGAATCCTGTCTCCAAAAGCAATATTTAAATGAAATTTTACTGTTTTAGAAATTTATTTATGTGCATAATAATAACTATAATAATAATGTAACATTATTTTAACAAGAAAATAATTTTTAAAAAATCTAAAATTTAAAAACGAACACCTTATTACTTTTGTGGATCTAATATCATCATTAACTTTGGATACTTAAAATGAGCCAAAAAAAAATAAATCAATTCTTACATTAAAATCTGAAGAAAAATATTAAAGCTCAGAAAGTACAGAATACATTTTACATAACACTATCAATGATCAATGTTTTAGCTGTCTGTTGAGTCATAAGTTGCTAATGTTTTAAGTAATTTAGTATTCGAGTACCTTGAAATAATTATCTGTCAGACTTAAATTTGAGCACTTCAAGACTTCGTTGAAGAAATGCATTTAACATTTTTGTAGTCAAGCTTAAACACTTATTTGAAAGAACTTCCAGTATAAAAACAATAATTGCTGTAAAATATCCATATTTTAATAAGAAAAATGTACCACTCATATTTTCCATTGATAAACTTCTGAATTTTAATTCATTTGTGGATGCTTCAGATAACTTCTGCGATATTTGTTTCCTGAACAAATGGTCTGCCATAATCTTTTCATAAATTCCAGCTGCAGAAAGTCTTAGTAGAAATCTATCTAATATCCTTCGGCAACAAAATTCTTTCTGCAGAACCACGGATCTTGTTAAAGCAAAGAAACTGTCATGGGAGACGTAAACTCCTTTCAGATTGCTTTCTAAATAATGTCTTGATGCAATTATTGCCGTTCTCGGGTCATCCAACATATTTTTCACAGATTCTTTATTAGGCTCGACAAACCACTTTTCTTTAATAATGTGATCGTACAAAATTTTGATCATTTCTTGTCTACTCTGCATCATCGTACTAGTATACGATGCACCTTTTAACGTAATGCATCTATAAGTACCTTTGGACACTGCTGAAGACAGTTGTCTTATATTACTTATGCCTAATTGGTGACTATGGGAGAGTCAAGTACGATAGAAAGGCAGCCGAGTAGCACAGAGAAATAAATTTTGCGAAGCTTAACCAAGTAAATATTATTAATTGACTTCTTTCAGTCTTTGGCGCTATGTTCAAGGGTTGCTGCAATAAGCAACCCGTGAACCTAAAAATTAAACACAGCATACTTTGTTTGGTCTTCTGAAGTAACTGGAAAACAATCGGTAACACAATCAGTGTAATCGCGATACCAAGCCACATATATTTATCAAATGGTTTGACTAGAGCTGTTGCTTTTGGGATTAAATCTGGATAAGATATAGCAAATGTCAAATCTTCAATATCATAAGGAAAACTGAAGTCTGTAGCTGTTGTTCTTTGTTCTGTGATTGAAATCTTACCAATTCCAATATCAGCGTTTTGATTATTTACTTCTCCAATCACTCCTGACCATTTACCTTCCTTAAAAGTTCCCCATTCTTTGTCCTTTGGTACTATTATTTTGTAATTAAAGTTTAAGAACTTCGACATCATTTCTAAGAACAATTTTTCAGACCCACCAGTTATTATATATTCTTTGTTTTGAGTAATGTTTACAGTAAATATGCCGGCAGTTGGAACTACTGCCACTCTGAGAATCTTTGGGAATCGCATCTCTTTCAATGTTTGAAGTAAATACTTTAAGTGTTTGTTCAGTCCCTAATATTAATTGTTACTTTAATTCATCTTAAATGCATATTTCCTGGGCATCCTACATGTTGAATAGACTAGCTAATGAGAAAACTAAAAACTAGTTAAAAGTTAATGATCTACATGAAATGGTTATTTTATATTTTTATTTTATTATTTTCAATATTTTTATCGCATCTAAAAACTTAAATATCCGTACAAACAATACTGAACTGAAAGAATATTGTATGAGTTAATATTCAAAATCTATCACAATAGTATGAATCATTCTTAACACGATATTATCCCAAATTTACTTTCATCTTACGAAGTGCTATTAGACATTCATAATAAATGACTCTAGGGAAATCAATATCGATAATTCTGTATATCTCTTAAATCACGAAAGCAGTAATTGATTTCTCTTACTGGTTTGTGTGCCTAGTCAAATAGAGTATATACCTACTATTCACAAAGCACAAGCAATCATATATTATATTGCAACAAAAAAGTTAAATTTTTTTTATTTAAGAGTTAAATGTGCGTCTTATTGAAATTTATGAGACGTCCAATAACGGTAAAATAATTTTTTTCAAGTCACGAAATAAAATGCTTATATATTTTCAGATTTTTTAAAGAGGAAAAAGCATTCGTAAACAGAATATATATATAATTTAACTTCAATTAGCCAATTATAAGCATTATAATTAATTTTTTAAAACTTAGAAAA
Organism: Latrodectus hesperus; assembly: GCA_037975125.1. Taxonomy (NCBI): domain Eukaryota; kingdom Metazoa; phylum Arthropoda; class Arachnida; order Araneae; family Theridiidae; genus Latrodectus; species Latrodectus hesperus. The sequence goes on from CM075855.1 coordinate 54,883,966, forward strand.
AATTAAATAGAATTAATGATGTAACCGTGTCGTAATCTATGTCGTGTGTATTTCAATGAGACGATAGAAAAAAATTGAGTTATTTTTCAATATAGAGTTTTTTTCTCATGCCTTCTTTATTAACAATATAATTTATTTAATAGTTTTATGAATATAAAGTGTAATTTATTGGAAGGTAATGTAAAATAATTTAATATATTTTCGATTTTATCTAAATATAAATTTAAAAATAAACTAACTCATAAATATAAACTTATTAACGCTTTAGTTAGAGTTATTTTTATACGCTTAGTTAGGGTTATACGCTTTAGTTTAATTTAAATAGGATTTATCATTTTAATTTATAACGGATACTTAAGATATAGACAAATGTTTAAATTTAATAATCGCACAAGTAACAAATATCTCTTATCATATCAGGCATATTATTAATAATGAAATTTTAACAAGAGAAATTTAATATAGAATTTTTTATATAAAATGACTTATAAAATGAGTACTAGGAACATATTTTATAATTTTGAAAAGAGCGCAAATTCGGTCACGTGTAAAATAAAGCGAAAAAGAAGATATACGTTTTTCCTTCTAAAAACTAGTTTTTATAAGAAAATAAATATTTAAAGAGTTTTAGAGATGCATATCATACTAAATGAACTAAATTATTTTAATTTTAAATTGACAATTTCAGAAAATTTAATCAAATGTCTTAGTTTAATCGCGAAAAATTAAAAGTCCTTGTCATATTATTCATAATATCAATAGTGGCTTTTTTTTTTTTCAAAAAAATTATTTCTTATAATCACTTAGTAATATTAAAATTTTTTATAGAAACTTAGTAATAGCGCAATTCACTTCAGAATAAGCATAATGGCATTTTTATAAAAAGAATTATTTTGTATAGTTAAAAGAATATTTGAAATACATTTGGAATTTTTTTATGCTAAATAAACTGAATTATTTTAAAAAAACTGAAAATATATTGATTTATTTCCTCATATTGAACAATCAAAGGTGCTTCAATTAAAAGTTACATGCAGTATTAGACGAAAAAAGAAATGAATTGATTTTTTTCTTAAGATTTATTATTTGTAATAAAAGATATACTTGAAATAGCTTTAGGAGTACATCTTAAACTAAATGCAAAAAACCATTTTAAAATACAATTGCATTTACTGAAGATATAACCAGAAATTGTAATTTAATAACAACGCAAATCACGTGAAAAAAATCATTGTAGAAATAATGGCCATTTTTTTTCTCAAAACATTATTTCTTATATTAAAATAAATACTTGAAATATATTCAGAAGTAAAATCAAAAAAAAAAAAATTATCCCAATATGTAAATACGGAAGTGGATATTTATTGAGTTATGAACAAATTTTATTATTCTCAAAGGCGTGCAAATTCTGTCACAGATAGCATAAGGCAAAGCAGAAAGTATGAAACTTTTTCCTAAAATTAATTTTTACGATAAAACAAGTAGTTGGAAGAGTTAAACGTTGACTATTTTAATAAATGAAATTAACCATTTTGATATAAATTGATAATTCTGTGAAGAATGCAAAATTTAGAAATTTCATAATCATTAAAATTTCCAAATTCTTTTTCATAATAGTTGTAATAGAAGTAATGAGTTCTTTCTCCAAATAATTTTGCTTTATAATAAAATGAATGCTTAGAACACTTTCAGGAAAACATTTTTATTCTAAATAATCCTAATGATTTAAATACAAGATGGATGCATATTTAATTATAGCTACGTGTTTGAATTTTCTACTGCGTGCACAAATCCAAAGACACATAGCATAAGGTAAAACAGAAAATATGGAATTTTTTCCTACAATTAATTTTTATAAGTGCATTTTAGACTAAAACATAATGGTTTGAATTTAGATGGATGCGTATTGAATTATGACTACGTATTTGAATAATCCAGAGAGCGCAAATTCAAAGACACGTAGCATAAAACAAAGCAGAAAATATAGGATTCTTTTCGTAAAATTAATTTTTGTAAAGTAGATGCTTGTAATAACTTAAGAAATGCATTTTTATAAAATTGATAATCTTTTGACATATTAATCGTAACAGGGACAGTGGCTTCTTTCTTCAAAAAATATTTTTATGGTAAAATGAATACAATGAAATATATTCAGAAGAACAGTTTATACCAATTTAACCTAAGGATTAAATACAGATTGGTATATATTGTTTAATTGCCACATATGTGAATTTTAAGAGCGCGCAAACACAAAGTTATGTAGCATAAGGCGAAACAGAAAGTATATAGTATTTTTCTTCTAAAATTTATTTATAATAAAAGAGATACTTGCATTAGATTTAGTGGTGCATTTTGTTCTAAATGAAGTAAGCCATTTTAAAGGAGCTGTTAATGCCGAGGGTTTAAATCCTTTTTTTGTAACTGACCCTGTAGTGAGTTGTTTTAATGCAATTAATTTTCACTATTTCCACTATTTAATTACAGATGAAAACATATTTAAAGAACTGAAAATAAATTTAAAAATACAGAGGACAAAATTAGGTAATGTTCGACAATTAGGTCGTCTTGCATGTTCGGATTGTTACATTTCTTGAAGATTATTTGGGAAGAAAAATTTTTTATGTATCATTATATTATACGCTAAGAATCTTTTTGTGCGTTGTGGCAGTCTTCATGGTTTGATGTTACTAAGCCACAAGAAGACAATCTTCATTGTGGCTTAGTAACATCAAACCATGACCATGAGCCAGAACGTCTTCAAACAATGGAGCACACTTCACAGGGGTGGGCTCAAAAACAGCTAGCCTTTATTTAAACCGATGCAGGCCAAAATGTGGGCAGGAGCAGCTTGAGTCACATTACATTTTGGACACAAGGGATAAACTTTGTGTCCCATCACATGACGTTGTTTACGAGTGGGTCCACTTCGAAATCTAGTGAAAGTTGTCTGATCGCTCCTGTTGCCAAACCCAATTAGAACAGCACCAGGGTGATTTCCCTCATCCCATTCCTGCACAGGGGCTCTCCTCCAAGAACAGATATCTTGCTTGACCCAGGTCTGGAACAGATATCTTGCCTGGTGATTTTAGAAAAAGTAGACTTAAATCTACTTTCTGTGGTTGAGTTTGTTCCAGGTTGCATCAATAAAATCCGAGTTTCAGCTCCAATCGATGAAAATTTCATGAGTTTATTGCGGAAAAGGAAAAAGAGATCAATGTAGTTAAATACAAATTAATATCATCTAAATCAAGAAGAGAATTATGAGGAAATAATTAGAGTAAAATGAAATCACGTCTTGAAATGTGATTTTTACAATGAGATACGAAAATTGTTGGTTTCAATAATAGTTGATATAAGCAATTAATTAACTTAAGAAAATAAGTAAGTTGAAAGATATACATCTTAATTGAATATATATTTGCGTTATAGAATGGATTACTTGAATAATTTATAGAAATATTTTGATTGTTATTTGGAAATTCCTTATAGATCAGGTAAGATAACATAATTTTAAATATATGTTTGGAAAAATGTTGAACTTTAACGATGGCAAAAAACAAAATAAGGAAGATTATGAAAATATTTTTTCTTAATGAAATAGAGAGCATGTTTCAGAATTCTTTTCTTTTGGATGCATTTATTAAAGATTTTTCTTCCCAAGCATATTTAATATGATAAAAAATGCATATATTTTTTATTTTCTTACTGTCTTAGGTTCTATTTTTTTAATATATGTTGAGAAAACTCCATATTTTTATTTCTCAATTCCTATATATGCAAACTGAGAATTTCAAAATTTAGAAAAAATGCAAGTATAAAATCTTACATTATTTTAATTAAACATTAACTTTAGACATAAGGAAGTGTTAAACAGTAATATATATATTAGTAGAAATATATCTTCCTATCTTTAATAATATACGATTTATTAATTCATGACTGTTTAAACTGTTTTATAATTTTTTATATTAAATATATTCTAAGTTCATAACATTTTTATTTGAAACTCATATATTTTAAGTTAACGCATTATAAAAACTTGCTTATAGGAATATGTAATTTTTAAATACATGTGTGAAAATTATCGTATTATGGGTAAATTACAATTTTATTACATAATAGAAAATAGTTATCTCATGAAAATTTATTTTTAAAAAATGCAATTTAATTTTTAATAATTTGATAGATATATTTTGAAAGGATGAAAATTTTTACCTGCTTCTTGTATTTTCATTAAATTTATGTGATGTTATTCATTTATTTATATAATGAACTACATTAAAAAAAATTGTAAAAAAAAAAATTAGAATACTATAATCAGAACTTGCTCAAAAAAGATAACTATCACAAAATAAAATTAAAAATGTTTAAAAAAAATTCTCTCAAAAAATTAACTCTAAAAGCATTAAATTCTGTTAACAAATATTTTTAATATATTGCTTCATTTCTACCAGACATAATCTATAATTATATTTACAATAACAAAACACATTTTGTCTCTTAGTAAATTAAAAATGCTCAATACTTAAAAACAGACGAGAATATAGCACGAGAGCAAAACAAATTTTTTTAACAAGATTTGTATACAATAAAACTAATAAAATAAGATTAGCAAATCTTAATAACACACAAAAATCTTTGACTGGATTCTAATTTTTCCATTCTCCTACATGCAAGATATGAACGAGAACAGTTATTCGCTGTCCTTATTATCATAAAATCTTATGAGTGACTAACTATATTTTATTTAAATAAGAATTCTATAATTCCAAAATCTTATTTAAATATTACGTCTATTAGGAATACTCTTCTTAAATATTTAGGAGGTAAAATATCTAATAAAATTCCTTCATATTTAATCCTATAATGCTATATGCAACTTTTACAACAAATAAAGTTAAGCTCTGGCCTTCGGTTCAATAATTCATGTGTTCGAGTCCCACCTTGGGCATGGATCTTTGTAATTATTCGAAATCCACGTTAAAGTATAGGTCCCGTTCTAATTGGATCTTGTGTGCAAAGAAAGACTGTTAAGTGACAAACCGACTAACCATCCAACGATTAAAATAAATGTAGTTAATCAGTAATTCAAAAATTTTAGTTTATATATATATATATATATATATATATATATATATATATATATATATATATATATATATATATATATATATATATATATATATATATATGTATATATAGTGGTGGCCAAAATTGTGGACACTTTTGGAAATTTTTATGTTTTTGAACTTTGTATGCTTATAGAAAGCATTACGTTTCACAAAATGCAAACTTGTATACGTCATTTTAAAAATAATTTATTACTGAATTCAATACAAAACACAAAATTCAATTTTTTGCAATACAAAAAAAGTTAAGCGATCATAGTTATCGATATACATTAGATAGTGATGATTACAGTGAGTTATCAGTAGTTAGTAGAGTACCTTTATTTTTGATTACAGCTTCACATCGACGTTTCATTGAGCTGACAAGTGTTTTAAGCTCTTCTTTCGTTATTACATCATGCCAGGAAACAATTATAGCCTCAATTAGTTCCCTTTTATTTGATGGGTGCCTCATTCGGACAAGAGTTTTCAAACGGTGCCACAAATTTTCGATAGGATTGAGGTCAGGGCTGTTTTCTGACCATGACAACAATTTAATGCTCTTTGTACGAAACCACTCTTTCGATATTTTAGCCGTGTGGCAAGAAGCAGAATCCTGCTGAAAAATAAACGAAGCATTGTTGGGAAAGAGATCTCTGATGGAAGGTAGAAGTTTTGGTTCTAGAATAGTGTCAATGTATTTTCTGGCATTCAGTGTACCATCGATGACATGAAGGCGATCAATACCATCTGCTGACATGCATGACCAAATCATAACACTAACTGGGTTCTTTACAGTTGCTTGAATGCAGTTAGGATGTATCCTAACTTCTCCTATTCTACGTCTTACATATTTTCTCCCATCACTACCGAATAACGATAGCTTAGTTTCATCACTCCATATAATATGTGACCACTGATCATCTGTCCTATGTTCCTTTATCCACTGTAGTCTTTTTTTTATCGTTGCTGAGAATTAAGATAAGGCTTTTTTCGTGGAATTCTACCTCTCAATCCAACATCTGTTAATCTTCTCCTGATAGTTCTTAAACTGACAGAAACACCAGCATCATTCAGATCACTTCTGATGGCCGCTGATGACATTTATCTGTCTTGGAGACATAGTCTTTTTATTCTTCTGTCATCAATAGATGTGGTGCACCTTTTTCGGCCTTTTCCTTTTTTGTTTTTTGTTGAATTTGTCTCCTGATATCGTAAACAAAACTTTTGGACTCCAGATGTAGTCACTGAACCACCCACCTGTCTTGTGATTTCAGCATAGGAAAGACCACTTTCTCGTAACACAATAATATTGCATCTCTTTTTAGGTGTCCAATCTACTCTTTTATTTGATGCCATTGCTTCTTGACTAAATATTAAAAATTTTTACAAAAATTCCTACTTGTAGTTGCAGTGTATAAGAAACAGTCCTCCTTCTACAGAACAAAGCAAAATTATCCTCGAGTGCTTAGGGCTCTCCAGGACTTGGTTGATGACCCTCTTCTGGTTTTGTATTGTAGTAGAGTGTACAACGTCATGGACCTGGACTAGCGCTGCTGGCCTTTGGGGGTATGCAACAACAACAACAAAGCAAAATAATGAATTGTTTTAAGTGTAAACATGATGTCAGCTTCTACTGGCAGTTACTAACATTTGATTGGATCAAGAACAGTGATTTGCCAGGAAAGCTAGACATTACAAACCACTTCATAACTGTGTTTTTTATTTATATTAAAGTATACATATAACTTTTTTGTATTGCAAATAATTGAATTCTGCGCTTTGTATTGAATTCAGTAATAAATTCTCTTTAAAATGATATATACAAGTTTGCATTTTGAGAAACGTAACATTTTCTATAAGCATACAAAGTTCAAAAACATAAAAATTTCCAAAAGTGTCCATCATAATTTTGGCCACCACTGTTTGTGTGTGTATATATATATATATATATATATATATATATATATATATATATATGTGTGTGTGTGTGTGTGTGTGTGTGTGTGTGTGTGTGTGTGTGTGTGTGTACGTATGTACGTATATATATATATATATATATATATATATATATATATATATATATATATATATATAACAATGTCTTGTTCAGTTGACAAGGAATTTAGTATATATATACATATATATATATATATATATATATATATATATATATATATATATATATATATGTCAACTAAACAAGAGCACAAGAATGTGGAAGCTGAGAAAGGGTACGTTTTATTGCAAAATTTTTATTATAACAGCACTGATGCATACATTTCATCTCTTGACATAGTGGTAAGTAATATTTGTAAAAGACTACAATAGGCAATACAATAAATGACCTGTATGAAACGTCATTATATGTCAAGGTGTTAAATACAACTTAGGAAATTATTTGCTCATAAACCACTTATATTTTCGTGAAATTTAATTGAATTTCGGCATTTCTTTAGTAACTCTAATCTTCCATGGAATTATCTTTGAAAAGCTGCTGCATAAAAAAAGCTTTAATTCATATTTTAAAATTCCATAATGTTCTTGCATTTTTTCATTGTCATAAAAAGTCCTTTTTAAATTCTGTAACAGTTCTAAAACTGAAATATAAAGACGTATGAATAGAAATTAATCGTGTGGTTTGGTTAGTCACTTATTATTAACAACGCAAGTTATTTTTTAACACACTAGGCCTAATAAGACTGGGTCGTGCAATTCAAAGTGGTTTCTGAACCACTTACAAGCACTCATGCCCTAAGTAGGAACCGATTCCAAGAACTATTGAATCGAAGGCCAGAACATTAAACATTCAGCTACCACCAGGATTAACAGAAATAAATTATGCAGCATAAGATTCTTAGTCTAAAATTTTATTTAAAATGAAACCAGTGAAATTTCTTTTTAACAATAAATTTATATGCGTAAATTTTATCCACATATATACATATATGTTGTTGTTACTTAAGACACTTGGACAAGCCAAGCTCGCTATACCGTTGGCTATGCGAATTTAAATTCGTAGAGTGAGTCTTTCATTTAATCAGAAAACCACGAAGGTTAAAGTACGTTTTTACTCTAAATTTCTCCAAGAGATGGCAGCCCCAGAGGATCCACTCGCTCAATTTTGACATCGATAGATGGGAGAATTTAACTTATTTTCAAAAAAATTTAACAAAAAAATATTTTGATTTATAAGGGAAGCTTGATACTGTTTTCTTAAAGAATTACTTTAAGAAAATTTCAAAGAGTATTTTCCAATGATTTGCTTAACAAGAAAATTGCTTCCCAAAAATAAATTTTTAATTTCATAAATTTTGTCATTTGTAATTTTTACATATATTTTCATAACCAAAATGTTAAATGAAAATACTCAGATAAAAAATGCAAGATTTCAAATTGAATTGCTAATAAAATAAGAAGTCTGTTATGAATATCTAAATATATCTTTAAATTATCTCGTCTTTTTAATACATATTATCTAAAATAATTGTTTCTTAGAAATGAAACAAAATACATTATGAATCAATTTACAGTAATTTTGCAAAGTAGATTTCAAAAAGAGATTATCAATATTTCTGTAAGCTAACGCTGAACAAATATTTTTATACAGAAGAATATATCGACCCTATCAAATACAAAGAGTAATTTAATTAAAAGCAGCTCATTGGAAAAAAGAATTATATGAAGTGCGTCAGATAAAAACGGGATTTTATATACATAATTGTTAGCTTTTTTCTGTCTTAAATTCTGTTATATTTATTCAAATAACTATATTTAAAACATAACTATTGCACGCATTGAATGGAACTTTTCTTTCTGCATAAACTGATTTTGTCATATAATTTAATTTTGTTAATGGTATGAAACGAGCTATACATATAAAAACTTCGTAGTTTAAAACGGCCCTATTGAATGTTAAAACTATAAGTATTTACAAATAGTTAGATCTTATAATATGTGATAAACATTATAATTATGTTTATTTTAGTATACAATGAGAACTGTTATTGGTAACTATTTGATAAACTATAAACATCTAAACTCTTGCTTTGTGATACTTTTTAAAATGAGGTGTATTTATTCGTATTTTAATCAAAATTTATGTCGACCACGCATATTGAGTTTTAATTATATTTTATAATCAACTTATTTACTCTATGTATTAAGATATTATATTCAAATATTCGAAATAAGTATACAAGTTTCAGTCCAGTTTCCTGTACTTCATATCTAAGTGAATTTATTCAAAAGTTCCCAAGCTTGAGTATAGTAATAATAGAATGCACAATTATTGAAGATTCGAATGTTAGCATTAAATAATTACTCATTTTTATTTCAGATTTGTTAGTACACACTCTGCAGTTAATTCAGTTGAATTTCCTATTGAGCTAAATTCTTAATATTAAATGCTCAAGATACTTTATGGGCCTTCAAATATTGGTAATAGCGTTTTTTCATTGTATATAAATATTTTATATAACTTATTAATTAATGATTAAATGATAGAAGAATGGATACATTGATCGAAATGTATATATTTGCATTCATGTGCGTACAAATACATAATGTGTAAAGTATGTTTATTGCTCTTTGAATACATTGCATAATATACATATATATAGCTTTAGTAATCAATAATATACACCCGTGTGGTGACCGGGTGTCAAGAATAATCCCAATCCTGTCGTAAGAGGCATTTAAAATGGACTCCCAGTGCCTGTGGTTGGAGACGGTATTGATTTTTATGCAGCTCCAGAACAAAAGTGCAATCTCTTGTAAGATAGGTGTACTTGAAAAACCAGTGAAAAATGATTGATAAATCTGAAGCAGCAAATATTTATTAATGATTAAATTATTCCCGTCTTATATAAGAAAAGATAAAAAGCAAAAGTATTAAATTAAATTTTAAAAATATAAATTTACATTAAAAATTGTGTTTACGAGCTGATGTTCGTGTTGTTGTTTCACTCTTCTCAGCAGTTTGGCGTGTTGTATCCTCTAGGTGTGCTGCTTCAGTATTAATACTTGTTCTCGGTCTGTGTTTGTTCGCAGCATTAAAAATGTTTCAGATCGGTATATTTTCGTTATTTCGTCATTGTCTATTTTTAGAATATTGCTATAAAACTTTTGGCTTATTTGAAAAAAGTAAGTGGAAATGTTAGTGACACAGAAGCCACTCATGATATCTTCTTTTCTGAATTACTATGGTAGCTTAGAAATTATCCCTATTTTTATTTTGAATTGTTTGGAGCTTAAGATGACCATCAGATGCTCCTCTAAAAATTTGGCAAGCGTAGCTGATCACTAGATGCAACATTGATTTATACAAAAGTTTTATTTTTCAAATTTCTGATTTGTATCCTATCATTGGGTGTAAAACTGTCTACGCTGCCTTAAGTGTTTTTATTATTTTCGTTAAGTATGACTTCTAATTCTAATAATAAGTAATTTTCTGAAGTTATTCCTATGTGTTCTACTTAGTTAGACCAAAGGACTATTTGGTTATTAATTTTAATAATATTCAGTATTTTGTTTCCTGTAGAGAACATTATTTTAATTCGGTTTTTCCAACGTTTAATTCTATTTTCCACGCATTATACCAAATGCTAAGCTTATTTGTTTATTTAAAGTATTAACAATTAATTCTTTATTTTTATTTTTCAGCTAATATGGCAACATCGTCTGCAAAAAGTGCTAAGACTATTCGCTTGTTTTGGGATACCCCGTTTATATATAACAAAAATAGCTTGGGTCCTAAGTTATTGCCTCCGCTAAAAATATTTTTAATTTCTGAAAAGAGAAATCTTTATACCTAACTTGAAATTTTCTAGAATTTAAATATATATATATATATATATATATATATATATATATATATATATATATATATAGGTTTGAATTAACTTAATTACCTACGAATTTTAGAAAATTAATTTATAAATTAAACGATTAATCCAAACTTTACCATATGTTTTCGCGATATCTAAAAGCACTGCTCCTTTAATTTTTGAAGTTTAAATCCCTCATGTACATTTTCAATACGTTTCAATAACTGGTGTACTGTTCACAGCTTGGGCTAAAACATGAATTGCTTTAGTTTAAAAATTTTATTTAAGCTACAAAATTTCTTCATTCTATCTAGTATTACATCCTCGGCAATTTTGCTTAGTGAGGATAACAAATTTATTGGTCTATAACAGGGATGGGCAAACTACGGCCCACTGGCTTGCCTCATTTCTCGATGTTAAATTCAATACCCTCAGTAACTAAAGAAAAGCTTAAGAATTATGAAAAGGGCTTGAAAAAACTGCATTTTGAGTTTGAACTCAGATTTCAATATTTTAATGATATTCAAATAGAATTGGATATTTTTTACCAAGCCTTACAACATAAATTGTGAAGCAGTGAGGTCAGATTTGCAGCTAGAACTAATCCTGTTGCAATCTAACAATCAACTCAAGCAGCCATTTCTAAACATGCCAGAGTTAGAATTTTACAAATCATTATGAAAAGTAAGTTTCCCAAATTTAATATCTTATTCCCAGAAAATCAGTGCTATGTTTGCTTCATCTTATATATGTGAACAAGTATTTTCAGCTATGAACCTCAGAACGAATCATTTCAGAACTAGACTGACAAATAAGCATTTAGCTTTATTCTTTAAAATCAATCCATCTCCCTTCAAACCTCAATACAAGGAACTTTTACAGGAGAAAAAAATCACAATTTCACTCATCTCATTAACATATTTATATTGTAAAACTTTTATATTGTTTTTGAAATTTTATAAAAATTATCTTGCCTTGCCAACCTTTTTTTTGTATTTTTGGCCCGTGACCGAAAACAATTTGCATGAAACCAATTTGCCCACTTCCTTCCATCGAAAGCATCAATCCTTGCGTGCGGAGATTACTATGACTGCACCAGCAACGCGCAAACGTTCCACCGTTCCTTGTTCCCACCATTTTCGCCACGCTGTGGACGTGTCCAAGTGTCCGACAGCTATGATTTGCCGTAAAGACCAACCTGCGCTTCTCAGTCCAATCACCATACTCCTCGTAAACTCGTTTGTGTGTTGGAACTGACTCCGTCAACGATGGCTTGGAATTCTCTCCAATTACAGGCGTTCTGTGTAACAAGAGCAAACTTTCAATTATTTTTCAAGCAGCAATAACGGCGCAAATATTGCCACTCTGCCGATTACTCACCTTATATCTTATCCTATGTGCTTTGAACAACTTAATTTCACATCATTTGCATATCTCAATAAGATGTCTACCCTGAAATGTGCATAATTTTCTGGCCGCTGCTTCTTGGTGTTGCATTTTCAATCTTGGGCAGAGTATGTGTATATATCATGTGTGTATAAATACACAATGTTCATATATTGCTCATCGAGTACATTATCTAATATACAGACAGCTTAAATATTCCCTAACATAGAGCAATTTAAAAACATAAATATACCGATAGTTACTTCAAAAGTGATATACAACCAATAGTTCATAGTAACACTTATAATTACTTCTATAATTAATTAGGGTTTCATATGCTATAGAATTCTTTGATTTGTGGTAAATTATAAAGTACATCTGGAGAAATAAAGTTCATTTTGTGTGTCACGCAATTAACGAAATTGATTTTTTGTCTGGACCAATTTCTTTTTAATCAATTGATTGCTTGCTACACAATGTCGTTCTGGATTAATATAAATATAATTTACACAAGTCTTTCTAAATGTATACTATGAATTGGTGTACTTGCTTTGTTATGATTGTATATAAAAAATAGATCTTTGAATCATGGATTTTAATCGTAATATTTTAATGGTGTATTCAAATCTATGTTCGATTTAAAATTTTGAAAAAAATGAAATTGATATTAGCGATTCTCTTTTAAACATGAAAATAGAGATACAAATCAATTTAAAACTTTGATAACTTTTAAAAAATTATAACTAACACACGACTAAAACTAACAAATTACATAGATTTTAACAGATAAAATGTGCATTTAAAAAAAAGTTTTATGAATAGTTTTTGAAAACATGCGCAAATCCAGAATTTAGTTTGTGTGGAAATTTGTTCTCGGAGTAAAAGATTAATAAATTTGCTTAGCAACTTAGTAAGTAAAGATTTATTGAGTATGGAAATCACGTGTGTTACAAAAATATAGAACTACACCGAGATTTACTTTTTAATAAAGTCTTATTTTATTACAGAAAAAGTGAATGAGTAATGAAAAATTTTATGCTATTAAAATATTTATGTTAGAAAATTGTATTCACATTTCAAACAAGAACTCAGCAAAATTAATGAATTGTTGAAAAAAATTATATTTACCGAAAATTAGGTTTTCTTCAAGTTTCCAGTAAAAATTCAAAGCAAAATTCATTAATTTACATTGAATTGGATGAATATCACACATTCTAATTTTAAATTTCTTCATTTAAAAAATATGTAATAAGTTCTGCTAAAAATATGTAATAAGCTTAAAAACCCGTAGATGAACGTATTAAAACGATAATAATTTTAACAATGCACGAAATTATTTAAATTACATTTCATTAAAAATACATAATTCCTTTTTTAAATGAGTTATAAAATGTATCATTTTACTATGCTATGAGAAACATTTTCTACACAGATTCAAATGCATGCAGGCAAGAATGGATATGATGAGGAACTGCTTTATCGACCAAAGCGAGCATGTCTATTTCTCTCATAGGACCATAAGTTTGCCTACCAATTAATTCATGTAAAAACATTCGACATTTAAGACGAGTGGGTAGTTTTCGTCTTCTGCTTTTGTAAACCATCAATTTCTGGAGAGAACTCTTAATAGCTTTTTTTGCACGATACAAAGCGTCAGTTCCATTCGGATTACCAGCATTACCTTGTATATTTAAATCGACAATTTGTAGCTGATTTTCATTCCCTGGTCTGTTGGCTTGTGACCTTTCAATCTGCTCGTCATTATTTGCTGGCTTTACTTCAAATGCAAGTAAATCTAAAATATGTCGCTGTACTTCAAGTTGTTGCAGTAATTCAGCACTTCGCAATAGTACAGCTATTGATGGTATTCTGATAGCTTCTTCATAAGAGTTGCTTGCTCGAGTATCTGACCCTCTAGGATTCAGTAACTCCAATTCTTTCAAAATATTTTTAAATTTTAATTTTTCTCTTATCCATAAACCACCTTGCATATGTACATGAATGCCATCTTCACGTAAATCATTCCTGTAAGCAATCCTGTGTCTAATAGACGAGCAATTCAAACAACTTCGATATATGTAATCCAAAAACGTTGCACACAAAGTAGCTGAAAATTTTTAAAAATAAATTCTTAAATGGCATTTTTATGAAATAAATTTATTTACAAATTTTCAGCATACCTACTATATGCAAATTTATAAGCTAAATAATCTTGATCTTAGTGATCTTCCGTATTTCTTTGATCCTTAAATAATACATTTAAGGATCAGAGAAATACGAAATTTGTCTCCATAAAAGGTATGGAGACAAATTTTAAGTTTTTTCATTACATACATTTTTAATGAAAAACAAACTTTATATTGGTCTCCATAAATTTTCAGTTAAAGATTTTCAAATTTAACCGGATTTATACAAATATTAGTTTTTCTCGTGCGTAAAATTTTCTAGAGAAACTAAATGAAAAATATATTCATCAAATAATGAATATGATTTTGTATAAACTTCATTATGTGATGAATGATGAGCATAATTCATAGCACAATGAAGTATATATAAATGAGATCAAAATAATTTTTTGAAATAATTTATTAAAAAATAATTTTTCAAAAACGAGAAACTTTTTATGTTAAGTACTAAACATATATGTTATTAAACAGAAATATTGATACTTATGAAAAAAATGGTTATATATTTCAGCTATTACTTACGCTTTTACAATCTTAAATTACTTGATTCGGTTTTTGTTGCATTTTAGTCAAGTTAATCAGATCAACACAGGTGTGCTTTGATTCTACATAGAGCTGCTACAACCACCAAAGTTGAAGTCCAATTCATGAGTTGTTAAATTCAGCTCACTAATTTAGATACCAATTCTACACATTTGGTTGGTTGGTTGGTTTTAATGGCGCAAGGTCCAAGTAAGACCAGCTACACATTTGGCCATAGCGCAAACAAACATTCTATCACAAATCCAACTTGAACTGCAAAAGAATCTGAAGCAAATATTTGAAAGCACAAAATAAATGCTTCAAGCATTTTGTGTTACCGAATAATTGCAAATACCCAAACTGATTTCAATTATAAATTATATACTGTGTTTCAAATGAACACTTAAGCACCCAGGAGAAAGACACTTACAAAATGAAGAATCACATAAAAATATAGTCAAATCACCGTACTTTTGGGATGTTAGATATTGAAAAGGTAAGAGTACATTGAACATGCTTATTTCAAAGCGTGAAGTCTTACATCGAATACCTCACGTCGCAGTTATGAAACTCAAAACGATCACGGAATATTTGTTAATGAAGATGCGAGTCATGCGTCAATGGAAACTCCGTTTTGACGTCAATTTTACTTCATATTTTATTTTTATGAACAAATAATATCATTTGTTTTCTTCTTCTTTTGTTGTTTTCGCGTAATCATCGGCTATTTTCTCTTTTGAACAAAGCAAAGTAAATAAGGTAATTTTAAGATAGTAAATTACACAAATGTGTAATCTAGAATCCTACAATTACCCTATTAGCGAAGGAAAATTGAAAGTAAGGAAATTCAAAATACCAGATTTTTAAAGTTTTTTAAATCATGCATCAGTTTCTCCTGACTTGCCACTTCAGTACGATTCTTAGCAATTCTTATCTTACATCTCTTGGATGATTAGAAAACTTTCTGGCAAAATACTAGAAATGAGGTTAAATTTCATTGTCACTTATTTGGGTTGATAAAAATTGGAAAATTTGATGGAAATTTTTCTAAGTAGCAAACGAAGAAACTGAAAATTCTATTCAAAATCTTCCTTGCCTTGGTTTCTCATGAGGTTTCATTAAATTGAAACCTTCGGCTTAAACTTAATATTCTGAACGAATACAAACATACTTGATAGAGCTGAGAATCAAATTCATTAGGTGGCAGCAGAAAACTGAAGTTTCAATCATCAACTTTACCCTTGTTTGGTATGGTTTGATTCAACATGTTTTGCTCACGAGGGGCCCCACTGGACCTCGACCCCCAGTATGATTTAATCTTCGAGTCAACAAACATTTAAACCTAATGATGGGAATTAAACCAACAAACTGTTCAACAGAAAACCAAAACACTAACCATTTAACTTCCAGTTCGAACCAAGATATAAAATATTCAAGATGTGTCTGTATAGTTATGGCAGAATATATGAAACATTTTTATACAAGATTCAAAATTTTCATAGCTAAGAAAAATAGCAATAAGCAGTTGATAGCAAAATTTTATGTATTTTCATCAGATAAAAATAAATGTTTGTTGTTACTAAAATACGTAAAAATTGATAAAAAATGATAGTTTTAAAAATATTTCTAATTTACTCTTTTTAACTTACAATTTAATGACCTTTTTTATCTTAAATTATTCTTATTCAAATCAGAAGAGGGAATTTATTTTCTTTTAATTAGATTATCAGATACTAAGAAAATCTTCTTTAGTATAATATTTTGTACCAAGTGCTCTAGATCTGAAGTTTCTCATTTCTACTTGTTCGTGTCATGGTCATTTTTTTGCACAAGACGGCTAATTAGAACGATATATAATTATTTAAAATTACTTGCTCAATTTTAGATTATTTAACACAATTTATACAATCCAACTGAAAGTATTGGAATAAAAATTTTGTAATTTTAAAGTAAAAAAAAGTGTATTTTATGACCATAAGATACTTTATATAAAAAAATATAAATTATTTTTTGTGTGTGAGCAAGCATTTCGCATAATCATATCTGTCTCTGAGTACAACTATCAATAAAGTAGCGATATTTATATTTACTTACCACCTTGAAATATTCTCTCCAACGGTATTCTGTTATCCATGCCAGTCTAATAAAACTAAGAGTCTATGTTAACTTTTCTTATTTTGTATGCTTCCTCTGTTCAATATTGTTAAAGTAGCCACCCTTTATATCGAATCTTTATTAAGTTTAAATGTTCAATTGAGATTTTTTTTTTTTTACTAAATGCCTTCAAACATTCTAAATAAATAGCCATCCTTTTCGTAATTTAAATTCAGAATCAAGAGATAAAGAGGAAACATCACATGACATATTTCTCTCTAAAATTACACACCAAATAACGGAGACATTAAATCTTAATATTATATGAGAGCAGATTCCTCTTTAATTATTATGGTCTTTTGTAATATTTCGCTGCCTTGAAAACTCTAAGTGGATCCTTTTTCCTCTATACTACTCACCGATATTTAGTTCATTTACTACATCATGATTTCTTGCAGCTTTTACCAACATAGAATCACAGTCAATCATAATGTAACATTCAATTAAAATTGTGATGAAGTCAATATCTGACTTTCCACTCATCTCTCTAGTCCACAATATATTATGAAAATACATAAGAACGAGCGAGTGTTCCATATTTACAGTACTCTCAGCTCAGTTTTATTTAATTACACATGTATCTAACATTCAACTGGAATGCGCTAACTATATCATTTACTACCAGTCTATTTCAACCTAAGCAGTTAATTGGCATGGTGGATTCGTGAATTGATATTTTCTTCTTCAAACAACACATCATCCAGACAGAATCAAGCCTTTACCAACAAACATAAAATGCCCTTGGGTGATAGATGTAATAGAAATGCTATGATTCTTGTTGAAAGAATCTTAAGAAAGAGAAATTTTCTACGAAATTACAGCCCATCGGTTGAGAGACTAAAAATCCATAGATCATTTCTTTAAATTATTAATGATCTCTATGACACTTATAATATCCCTACCCCAGATTTTTCCAGGGGAATGGAATCCTATTGAAGATTTAGATAAGTTGGTGGTAGATCTAGATCTTGTTTGAGGAGTTAAAAAAACAGTACACACTACAGAGTGAGTTTAAAAGTATTGCTCTGGCTACAATTCATAGCAGATACCCTTCTGAGGATTGGTACCATATTTTCAAGGATGGTTCTGAAGAGAATGCTATAAAAATGCTAGTGCTGGAGTGTATTCAAAAGATTTTAATATATGCTGCTGTCTAGGGAAATACTGCAGTAATTTTGATGATGAACTTGCTGCTATAGCTCATGGAATTGACAAATTAAGAAGAATTCATGATCAAAAAATTGTTTTCCTCGTTAATTCACAAGCTACTATTCTTTCGCTTACTAATCTAAATTAAATTAATAATGCCCTAGTACACTCTTGCAGAATGAAGCTACACGAACTCATTGAAATCAAAAACCACTTTGCTCTTCAATATATCCAGAGCCACTGTGATGTTTTTGGAAATGAGCAAGCAGATAGACTTGCAAAAAGTGATTCCCTTATGATCCATGCAAGTTCCCTTTTGCCTTTGCGTAACATCAAAAGTGTAATCCTCAGTAAAATAAAGGATAACAAAGTTTCCCTAGATATTGATGCGTCTATGCACAGGCAGTGGAAAACTTTACTTGATGGGAACAATAAAATCCCTGGCTCCTAACCTCGAGCTGATGGTGTCGCTTGTTTCAGGGTTACAACTTGACATGACTATCTGCAAAAGTATCTGCATTGAATAGGTGTAAAGGACTCTGCTCATTGTCCATTGTGCAATTATGGTGATATGGATGCCGCTCAAATCAAGAACTACTCTGAAGTTTTAAAGTTTATAACTGACAACTCTTTTGAGGCTACTAACGGACTTTATTCTTGTTTTTATACTTGTTAATCTTTTTATTGGACTGCTCTTCGATTAATAGCAGAGATGCCGAGAACGGGTGTAGATGAAAAAAATATAATAAAATGCCTGACTGTAACTGTTGTAGATTTTGTAGCGTAAAAACAAATCAAATTTATTTCTCATGTGATTGGACAGCTCCCAAAAGTAAAATCCTAAATTTTAATAGAAGGGGAATAAACTTTCTATTCAAAATCATATTCACAAATAATAATTATTGATTTGTGTATTGCTGATTTTGATGTGAATTTTGATAAAAACTGACTTTTTTGTTACGTACCTATTTACTGATACTTAATGAATTAAATAAATTTACATTGATATATATTTTTCCACACGGCAAAGAATGCAGCCTAAACATTGAACTCTTATGTTTCATTTGATAGTTATTTCGTGTAGACCCGAGTTTTGTAAATTCCAGTGATTTGGTGATTTACGAAATGAGCCATTCGAGTTGCTGTAGTTGTATCTAACATAAATATTGATTTTTTAGAATTCATTCCATACTATGTTCAAAAACAAGCTTTGCATTTGCATGGAGATGCTAATGTAGAGATTAGTTGTTGATTTCTTACTATAAACTCACCTTTTTAACTTTTTCTGAAGCTGTAAGTACATTCTTTAAAAACGCTTTGCCCCCGCGGCTGAAATTGAGCTGATTTAAGAGTGACCAAGGCAAAAAATCATCTATCTATAGTACAGTAGTACGTATAATGCAAGACTTTCAATTCAACAAAATGTGTATGTAAATACTAATTAGAAAAATTATAAAATAAAGTTGTCGAATTTGTAATAACGGGTAATGAATGATCATTTGGGGATAAAAGAAAATCAATGATAGATTATACTGTTGATAATGTCTATATATGTAAAGAACTTATTATACGTGTATGATGTTTCTCTATATAAGTGATGAAAGACATGATATCACAGATTCCAATTTCGTCAATTGAGGTAGTTTAAAATTATGCGCCATAGATTTCGGATCATGAAATGTATGCAATGATATGTAATCTACGAGAAAAGACATCCCATTATTAATAGTTCATTGTCATCCTACTGCGAATCAATAAACGTCCATGACCAAGAGGTGAAAACATAATTTTTTATAATGGTTAACATTGTTAAACATTATTATTAGTTTAGACAGAAACATACGCATTTTAGAGTAATGCCCGTTCCTATTTTCCCTTCTTTATCACACCTGAAAATTGTTTTATTTTTAGTTTTGAAATGGAGTTACGGTAACTTGGAAAAGAAGTTGTCAATTTCGCATTGAAAGCAAAGCAAGCAATTTATGTTACCAGTCTTTTATCGACAACAATTAAAAATGTAAATTTCACTCAAAATGTCTAAAAAATAGCAAAATGTCGAGTGAAATTCTTTTATTCTGAAGGAGAAATTCTCGCATTCTAAGACATCCTGCTGGGGTAAAATACTGTAGAGAAGCGTCCACTCATTTGCACGAGAAATAGCGAGTTTCATTACTGACGACTGATTTTCTGGGTTAATATACAGTTAAGTAAATTCGCCCTGGCAATTTTTCTCCACTGGTGATGGGCAGTTGCTGTGTATTGGAGGAAGTAAACCTGCTCAAAATATTGTCTTTTTAACTATGATTCTAACAGTGATTATTGGCGTATAATAGCTTTAGCATACCTAAGTAGTCAAAACATGTCGCAATAATCAAATCTAATTCCAAGTTATTTTATATCAGTTACACACTATTATATTTGACAGTAGCTAACGTGAAATTATATAACACTCGAAGAAAAGTTGCATATTAAAACATGATGGCCAACAAAATGAATTTTAAAAAAAATGCCAATATTTCCAAATGAGAGAATATTGAATAACAATTATTCTGATTGAATAAAATGCCAGTTTGAATAATTTGACAAACAAAAATTTTTTACCAAGTTCACTACAATGTGAACTTGGTCGAATTCATTACTAAAATTAAAAACTGTACATTTGGAAAGATCGAATGAGTAAGTTTAGAATAATTGAAATTAGGTAAAATTCATAGAAAAATGAATACTGATATTAACTGCTAAGAATTTCTATGAAGATGCTTTAATGTAAAATAAAAATCTAAACATATTCATAAAATTAAACTTGATGCTTACAAAACAAGCATTTTACAAGGAAAGTCGCAAATTCAGTAAATTAAATTTATAAATATCAGAGAAGTTATCACGTAACTTCTCTAATTGATTTACCTAATAATTATCATAGTATATTTGATAAGCTTTTTTATATAATATTTTGCAATGCTATTTCTGAGCAAATATATGTATATATATATATATATATATATATATATATATATATATATATATATATATACTGAAAATTTTACTGATGGAAGAACAAATACTGTTTTACACATGTATGAAAAAATATAGCACATTTCATTATATTCATATTATACTTCAAAATCTTTCTAAAAATCATTTATATAAAAGTTTAAATATTGATACCAGCATATATTATCGCGCATGCATTGAACTATGGTCAAATAAATTGCGATTTATGAGCATAAGAAACCAAAGAATGTTATTTTTAAATTATTATTTTTTTCCGTCTGGAATTGAGGGAGGTCTGTAGCCTTCCGGCCATGTACCTCGTTTTCTAATGAATTGGAGTCCTTGGATAGTCTTGGCCTGGTGATTAAAATCGTGAGAAAACGGTGGCCATTTTCAAAATTTTTACTTTGTTCAAATCACTTCTTGAGATCTTGCATATATAGGATTATGCCCTCTTTTGCTGTAGTATATGTAGATTAAATCTCCTTTATTATGGATAGTAAAATGTTAACTGCTATACAAACACTTCTCTGTACACTTTAGAATTCATATTTCTTGCAATGAATTCTATGTCATTTTTTTTTTTGCTTATTCCTTCACAAAGCAATGTTTTTTCAAATATTATGACTTTTACTAATGTTTATTAGTGGATCCCTTCCCACTGTGGCATTGAGGAAAACGAGAGAGCTGATCTCCTTGCCAAGAAGTCGACCTTAATTCTGCAGAAACCTCAGGTGAAACAGAGATTCCATTCATCTAAATTTGAAATTTCTAGAATCTCTAGGTGCTTTCGTCGTGATACTGCCTTACACCTTTCGAATGGCAAGCCTTGGACTGTACTCTTCTCTGCTCTACACATTATTCCTGACTTCCTTCGAGCGACTGCAGTTGCTACATTTAGAATGCTGATTGGTCACGACTGTCTCCGTGCCCATCTCTTCCGTTTTAACATTGTGTACTCCCCTGCGTGTTCTCTTTGTATGTCTGGACATGTTATGACTGCTTCACATTTGGACGAGTGCTCTGCACTATCTGTTTTTTCTTGTCGTGTTGCAAGATATTGGAGAGCCCGTTGTCTAATGACCTAGCGGCCAAACGACAGGCATTTGTAAATAAAAATAATGTTTCTTTGTCTCCGTAAGTCCTTCTAGTAATTAATAAAGCATCAGTGGGTTTATATGGAATATTTTTCATCAGAAAATGTGAAGTTTTTCAAATTAATATACCCCAGAAGAGATTCAATGAAGATTCACTTGCATGAGAAATTATGATGTTTTGTTAAGGACTACAATAAGAAGAAAGACAAAGATTAATTTAAAATCATATCTGCAAGTGCAAAAAGGCTAGAAATATAAGAAACCTCTCTTGAAGTATGGCTAGAATTCAATTGCATGATTTCAGCGTAGAATAATTGGAAATGAATGGTGAGGCTTAGTGTGATCAGTGTAGCTAAGGATGCCGGAATCAACATGAGTCATTTCATGCACTTCGTAAGCCTTTTAAACCATAGATACAGCTGTCAGAAAGATTGTCAGAAAGAAAAACAACTGCAACGGATGACCGATGTATCGTTCTGCAACAGCAAAGAGGAGGAAGCACCAATCAGTAAGCGCCATTGTTCAGCAATAGCGCTTACTGATTATATATATATATATATATATATATATATATATATATATATATATATATATATATATATATATATATATATATATATATATATATATATATATATATATATAAAATTCTCGTGTCACAGTTTTCGTTGCCATACTCCTCCGAAACGGCTTGACCGATTTTGATGAAATTTTTTGTGCTTATCCGGTATCTATGAGAATCGGCCAACATCTATTTTTCATCCCCCTAAATGTTAGGGGTAGTACAACCCTAAATTTTTTTTTGGTTAGTTCTGTAAGTTCCTAATAGATGGCGGTTTAGCTTCTAAGTTGCACACGTATTCGGCAGATGGCGACGTGTTTATTTTTCTAAAATATACCATCTTCGAGAAAATTATCGTGCGCGCGCAAGCGCGTGGTTAAATATAGAATTTACATATATTTTCATGATGTATAATGATACTATAACAATTTTTCGTGAATCATTTTCATAATTATACTTTGTATTGTGTTATTACTGTGCAGTATTCAGTTTGAATATTTTTAATATTATAAATAGTAAAATAAAATTTTATTTATTGCTGTTTTTCTCTACTAATTTTCATACCACCTCGAAAATATGTAAGTATTTCTTGATAGCCTTTTATTATTTTTTATTTTTATTTTATAATTTGATAATTATTAATTTATTCAGTAGAACATTTTGATCTAATTTATTTATTCAAATGATACATTCTTTTAATTTTTTTTATTTCAGTATAATGCCGCGAAAAAAATTTTTAGTTTTAATATAATTTAAAATTAAAATAATAATAGTTCGATGTCAATGTTATCTACCTCATTTATAACAATTTATTTTTAGATGTCTTTAATTTATATAGTATATTTTATAAGTAAGTCACTGATTACAAACTATAATTTAATATAAGATGAATAAAATGTAAATTCAGAAAGTATATGTTGATTTGCGCTTAATTTCAAAATTTCGATACTTTACCTATTACTATTAAATTTTGGTGAAACGTTTTATTTTTAATCTCCTATGAATGAACCTATTCTAAATTTTTTTAGAAAATATTAATTTGATTGAACCCAAGAATTAGTAAAAAATTGATTCAATATATTTTAAAAACTCAGCCACTGCAACGCGTGGCTGGGTCAGCTTGTATATATATATATGTGTTTGTATATATATATAGGGTGATTATAAAAAAACTTTGCCAACATCTGTACTTCTAGCGTCCATTCTATTTAACCGATCAAGATGATACTTCAAATATAGTTCTTTTGAGATATGCGCTCGAGATTCTGTGAATGGCAACACAGTGGCCCTCGCGGTTACAGTTATAGTGACAGAAACTCGAAATTTTCGAAAGGCAACGCCTACTTTTTACCATCGCAAAATGTTCAGCACATGCGAAAACCCTAAATAGCGTTGAAACGGTACCGATATGTCCAAAAACCGACGTGTTATACACATACAAACAGTTCTTCAAGGCGCACGGAGGAATAATGCATACGACAGAGACAAGACACTGCTCAATGATGAGAACACATAGAGAAAAAAAATCTTTATTAATTTCAAACATTTTCCACATGAGTGCCATCACAGGCAATTACGCATTGCATGCGGGAGACGGTGGACAATGTCGCTGCACGCAACATGGCACGAGGGATGTTTCCAATCTCACGCCGTATAGAATCCTTTAAGTCCGACAATGTTTGAGGATTGCACAGATAAACTCTAGATTTGAGATAGCCCCAAAACCAGAAATCCATAGGCGTCAGATCTGGGGATCGCGCAGGCCACTGAAAAGGATAATAGCGTGAGATGATGCGATCACCAAAATGCTGATCCAGGAGCCTTTTAACTGACCTCGCTATATGTGGAGGTGCGCCATCTTGCATCCAAACAATGTCATTGAGTGCATTCAGCCGACGCAACTCCGGTAAGACATAATTTTTCAGCATGGCTGCATACCGAGGGCCCGTTACAGAACATGTTGCATGGCCAGTCGGGGTCGTTTCCTCAAAGAAGAACGGGCCCAGAACAAATGTAGCTGTAATGCCGCACCACGCAGTCACTTTGGCGTCAAATAATGGTACTGGCGCCACAGCATGAGGATTCGTCTCTCCCCAGTGCACACAATTCTTTGTGTTAATGCTGCCATTTAAGGTGAAATGCGCCTCGTCCGTCCATAGTATGCGAAGTGGCCTGTCGTTATCCGCATCATATCGTAACAAAAATGCATTTGCGAAGTCCAGACGTTGTTGTGGGTCACCATTTTCTGATAAATATATATCTTATGAAATACTGCCATGAATATTATTTTTCAATGAAAATAATTTTATTATGAAGTAAAATTTAAATATATTAATTACAGTTGAATGTTAAAATTTTAATTAAAGCTTTGTCAATTATTTTAAAATCAAGTTTGATAAAATTTAATTAAATTTATAAAGTTATTTTTTAACGTTCAACAAAAAATGATGTAAGCTTTATTATTTTATTTACATAAAAACATATTTTTTAAAGCTGATTTTGCACTTTTTGTCGATCATTTGTAAAAATATATAAACATTTAAAATGATAATTCTACTAGCAAATTATTCAAATTTAAATTTAAATTAAGTTTAATATGAAATTATTTAAAATCTGAGAAAATCACAAGGATTAAATATTCCCATGTATAATCTATTTTTAATAAAATTAAAATTTATGAAAAAAGACTACGTATAATAATCATTGGAAGACTGTTTGAAATACTAAATTCGTTTATAAAATTAAAAAAATAATAAGCATACAATTTATTACTCATTTTATCCATTCCAATTTTAAAGTTTTAAGCTTTTTTAAAATTTCATATATTTTTGAACAAATTAAATAATATAGATTCCTTATACTTTAACATTGGCGCAAAATCCCATAAAAACTACTCAGGGGCTAGGGATAGCCGGTAAACGCACAGAAATTTTTGCCCGAGTTAACTCGGGATAGCTGGTTAAATAAACGTTCTTGCTAATTATAATATTTATAACACAATTTGAATTCACAAAACATGTTTATAAGTATACCTGTTTTTCTTTTCAATAATTTTAAAAGTAAAGTTTTTCACATTACACATCACATCCTATATAACAAGAAAGTATATATTTTGAATGTAATCAAATAAAAATGTTTCAGCAATACAATAAATATTATTTACATTTGTAAATTTATGTAATGATTAAAAATCATAGAAAAGAAAAATTAAAGCTAAAAGTGATCAAATTTGTACTTCACTAAAAGTGCTTTTTCAAAATGTGTAAATATTAACTTAATTACATTTATAATGTAGAAAAATGAAGGTTTAAACCATGTACTTAATAATAATGTCATAAGGATATTCAATTAATTCAGTTTTTAAAATTAAAAAACTTATAAAAAGAAAACAATGGTAGCTATAAAATGTATTAGCATAAATAAATATAGCACACGTGTGTGATTAAAAGTAATGAATTACTTATGTTTTAATAGATAGACGATGTATTAGGAAAACTGTTTTCCAAACTTGAGCAAATCCAGACATTATGTACTTTGGAATAAATAATTTGCAAGTTAATAAGCAAGTTTGTTAATCTTAGCATTAGAGATTAACTAGCTTGCTTATTAACTTGTAAATTAGATTTTGTTTGCCGTAGAAATAACCCTACAACTTTATTTATACTTTTAACAGGATAAACATATATTCTATAAATTTTATTCACTTTTAGCAATAAAAATATATAATATAAAATTATATGAATATAGAACTTAATGTGCCATAGACAAAAGTTCTAAAAGAATGCTAGATTCAAAAATAAACAAAAAATTTCTGATAATTAATTAAAGATAAATTACATTTCATTAAAAATACTTTAAATGCATGATATTTTTTTAATACTTCATAAAGTGTATCACATTTTCTGTATGATTTTTAAATACATTTTAATATATAAATCGCAAAATGCATGATGTTGAAAAAACCAATTTCAAGGGTGCTTTTAAAATAATGTGTGATAAATTAGGTGATTTTATCCGATTCACAAAAAACTGGAATTGCTTTGACGATTAAAGAAAACTTGCGAGTTCCCCTCGATTGCTCTATTTGACTCCTAATTAATTGATTTAAAAAATACCCACATTTAAGTTGCAAGGGTAATTATCGTCTGCTTTTGTGATCAAATATAATTCTTGGAGAGATCTTCTAATGACGTTTCCTAGGTTATTCATATGACGACATTTTTACTTGGATCCTTACCAGTATTGTATTTAATATCTGGATCATCACGGTTTGTTGTTTCACTCTTCTATTGTGGCTTGTGTTGTGACTTTCCAATCAGTTCTTCAACGTTTGTCAGCATTGCTGCAGCTTCTTGATGTTCTTCAGATGGTCGCGGTTATCCAGTCTGTTCTCTTTAAAGCCTGCTTCATTAAACAGCCGCCGATTACTGAAGCCTGCTTTCAAATAAAGAAAAAGTTTCTGGAAAAAATATTGTAAAGTGATTTTTCCACCACATCTATAGATTCCTGTCGCTGTAATGGTGTAATGCCCTTTCGAAGTAAAAGAATGCGACTCTGAATATTGGGGCAAATGAGTCCTGCAAGCTAATCTGTGTTTCTATAAGGGACGAACATTTCAAACTATTTTAACATTCACCGTCTAAAATTGTCGTAATCAAAATATTTAAAAATATAACAATTTCTTAAACTGTTCATTTATTAAACTTTTTATATGTATAAGCTTTCAACATTTTCAATTCAGATTCATTTGTAAGCTAAATATTCTATAGGTTAGAGCTTTGTTTTTTTCAAATTCTTAAATATATTCAATAAAAAAATCTCCAAAAGTCTTCAGCATGATTTTTTATACTTAAATTTGTGGCTTTGTATAAATATAAAATTTTACTACAGAATAAAATATTCAAGTGAAATTTATAATGAAGAATATAATAATATAATTCAAAATCTCACATCTGGCTTGGCTCATTTTGTCTGAATTTTAATTAAAATACAGTTTTTGTAGTGCACATAATACATCTGTAGTAAATACAGTTTAATATGAGTGTATAAAATGCTAGAGGTATTAAATGCAGATGTATTAATATTGAGAATCTTGCTTATGCCTTTTTTTTTACCTCGTTTGCCCACTACTTTAAGGAAAACTGAAGAACTGAAATATATTGAGGAGATACTAGCTGGTTTATTACAATCCCTTTTTTCATAAGGTCGTATTATATTGGATCCTTCAATTTAAACTCAATATATTCTTAACCACAATAGAAAAAAATTCATATTAAAAAGGAGAATACAACTCTTTAATGGGTAACGGAAAACAGAACATCAGCTATCAGCTCAAATTAAATTTGATTTGTTTTCCCAATCGTCATTATTGTATTTTGTGGGCTAATTGTATAGGAATCCTCAGTTTAAATTGGATTTCGAGACACCACAAACATCAAACCCCAATGTTGGGGAATCGATCCCACAATCTATTGAACTGAAGGACAAAACGCTAACCTTTCAGCTATCAACTCAAACGAAATATAAATTAATGTTTTAAACAAGTCTGTATAAATTTCTGAAAGAAATTATTCGTTTTTAAAATACCTAGAATGAATGAATTCAAGCAAATCTTTTAATAAGATGCTTTCACTTCGAGAAGAAGAAGACAACTGAGGATGGAAAAAGTGGCGATTATTTAAATATCTTCAATACGTTCCAGCAGATCTTTTGAGACCCACGAAAACTGAATGCATAAATAAAAATGTTTTTTATCACAAGTCCAAATTCAAGTGCAATTCTAATTTCTTTTTCTCTTCATTATACCACGAAAACGATAAATACTAATTCACCAAAAATTACTGTGTATATTTCATTAAATTAATCAAAACTCATTTTTATTCTAAATTCCCTTTAAAAAAAGTAAGCAGAAAATTTCGTCAACGAGGATCCGATGGCATCATATGTAAGTATATAATTATATGTGATAGCTGGACTACAATACTAAGACAATTTTGACAGGAAAGAGTTCTCTCGGTTGTTGTAGACCAGCCCATTTTTATTTATGAACTTTCAAAAAGAACGGAAACCAACAGATTATTGGCTTCAAGATTTTCTTCTTTCAAAAACGAATCGAGAGACCAATCCGCCTTATTCGTGAATACATAAATCCACTGATCAAATTCATTGAAACTTAATTCATTTAAACGATCTTGCTACAGATGATGTCACAGATGTCATCTGTAGCAAGAAGATCACAGATGACGTAATCAATGGATTTGTAAACACTTAGTTTCATTTTAATGCTCATCTAAACTCAGCTCTTTTCGACTTATCACAGTGCATCAGTAAACTATATTGGCTGGCCTTAACTGAATCAACAAAGATTTGTTTCTCTAGAGAAAAATCAGTGAATTCATTGTTGTCTAGATTGATTCATGTGTATCCACAGCAATGATTTCACAAAGAGCCTCCTTGATTTAACTTGGATTTTGCTTGATTCAGCTGTAACCAATAAATGAAAACATTGCTGAGATCAAAAGCTCATAATGTGAAGGAACAAGTGAAATTGTTAAACAGAATCAATTGAGGCGACACAATTTGTTCAATGAAAATTTCTGGAATATTGAATCACTCTCCGGCTTGCAAGTCCTAGTCATTGAAAAGCCACAAGATGTCGTGACCAACTATTAATTCAAGAAGCTGGAGAAAATGTTACTTGTGGTCAATCCAATTGAGTCTTTGTTTCCATAAATCGATGATCTTGTCTGCGCCCTTCTGAAGAACATTTTTCAACCAATGAATTAAACGCTACGTCTTCTTTATTTTTAAGATATTTTGCTTTACAATCGAACGACTTTTGCCCACAAGAAAATGCTCTCTTGATTTATGCAAACGTCAGTCGTATGAGAGTTGTATTTGAGATCTCCGGTAAATGATAGCAGAAGACATACAGACACAATCGATTGCATTTAGACACAAGAGATAAATTTCGACAGACATAATGATTTTTAAAAAATGAAAGTATTTATTAACATGCAAGTAATTTTGAAACCTAAAATCAAACTATTACTTAAAATTAAATATAAATGTAGATAAATTTATTTCAAAGAAATTCATTAAACTTTATTGATGCTATTTATCTTTATAATCTCATATAGTGAAGAGTTTTTGCAAATGAGAGAATTATGCATTTTTCAAATAATATTCTTACTATTTCAATAGCAATTATTACCTGTAAAGCTTTGTTCAGTGAAATAAAGTTGATTCTGACATATTTAACATTATTCACGGGAAGAGATCGCTTAAATGACACTGACATTTTAAATAAAAAATGAGAAAGATTTGACACTGAAGTAATTGATCAATTTGTACCGTCAAAAGCAAGAAAATGTATGCAGAGTAATAATGTATGAATTTATATTGTTTATAAATATATATATATATATATATATATATGTGTATATATATATATGTATATGTGTATATATGTGTGTGTGTGTGTGTGTGTGTGTGTGTGTGTGTGTGTGTATATATGTATGTGTGTGTGTGTGTATGTGTGTGTGTGTGTGTACTTATTTACATTTTTCCATTGCTTAGAAATTGTACTTTTATTATAATTATATTAATATATAAAATAAATAATACTTTTTAATTAATTCTAAATCACCATAAGGTTAATTTTTCTCCTGACAATTGTGAATACTCAATTGTATAGTTTTTATTAAACTAGATTTTTTGTTTAAGAATTAAATGTATAATCTTAGCCTAAAATTTAATTTCAGATTTTAAAGTAGGTCCTTTTTGTCATCTTTGCATTGCATTCTTTTATGAATTGTTCCTGCATCTTCCATTGTTTCTTTTTTCGGGAGTAGGAGCCCAAAAAGAGGTAATGTTCCCGGAGTCAACTTATCTTCGCTACGCCTTTGTCACCAGGAGAACAAAGCCCTAAACTTATCACACCTAGCAAGATTGCTCAACAAATGTGTACAGCAATGGGGCGACGTGAGTTACGGTTTGCTGTGTGTTCCACAAGAACTTATTAAAAAATAAATATTTAATTTATATTTGTATTGAGATGTGTGTATAAATAGATAATGTATACGGCGCACACTTATCTTTTGCTTTTCGAATATATTGTCTAATATTCGAATATAGCTTAAATATTCATTACAAAATAATTCAAAAACACTTATAAATATACTTATATACACTGTCCATAAATTTAAGTCCATAAATTAATGTCCATAAATTTAAGATAATTCAGAATCACAAAGAATTTGAACTCTAAAATAAAAATTTCACTTCTACAATTATCACACACATCTTGAAGAATAATATGCAAACTACAAGAAGCCACCAAATAGCGCTGTAGTATATCACAATGACGAGAGTGTAAGAGAGGGGCACATCAAGAATGGCTGCAATAAAGTAAAATTGTTCACAAGAGCTTTAAAAGCCTTTCAGTGCAATAACCGCAGAGTTATAGCACAAAGGAAGTATTTGGATATTGTTTTACGTGGTAGAATTATCGCCCGTCTGGAATGTGGACGTACCCAGCTGGAAGTATCCGAGGGACTTGGAATCATTCAGAGTGTAATTTTCAGACTTTGGCAATAGTTCCAAGATGATGGTAATGTGAGTAGACGTTACAGCACAGATCACCCCGAGTTACAACACCGAAGGAGGACCGGTATTTAGCATTTACTACAAAAAGAAACAAACGGAGCATAACATCAGACCTGTCTCATCAATTCTCTTCAGCTACCGGTACGACAGTTTCAATGAAGACCGTGTACAGACGCTTAGAGCTCATTGGTCTATATGCCCGTAGGCCTGTCAGATGTGTTCCACTTACCACAACTCACTGTAATCTGAGGTTAGCCTGGAGTAGAGAGCATGCATTGTGGACACCACAACTGTGGTCTTGTGTGATGTGTTCCGACTAGTCAAGGTTTAGCTTTTAGTCTGACTCTCACCGGACTTTCATATGGAGAGGGCCAAGTACCCGTTACCACTAAGAGAACATCATTGAACGACACTGTTACGGTTGTGCAGGATTGCTCGTTTGGGGAGAAATTATTCTGGATTCCAGAACTAACCTGCATGTTCAGAATGTAACCATGACAGGCCACATCTTTAGGGATGTCATTCTGGAACAACATGTAAGTTTGTTTCGGGGCGCCATGGGTGCAGAATTTCTGTTTATGGAGGACAACGTCCGTCCTTACCGTACATTGTAGTCGAATGCCTTCATTTGGAGAATATCACCCGCATGGACTGGCCAGCATATCCACAGGACTTGAATCCAATAGAGCGGGTGTGGGACATGCTTGGCCAACGAATTCCAGCCCATCAACCCCCTCCCACATGTCTACCGGAACTTCGAAGAGCATTGCTTGATGAATGGAGAAATATTCCCCAAGATCAGATCGATAATTTGATACTCAGCATGCCTAGGTGTTGTTATTTTTCCAGTGGGAGTCTTGCGCAAAACAGAAAAATACCGAAAACTTGATACTCGATAACCCGCAGTCCAGATTACTCTTTCACATCCTGGCAGGGAATATTACATCGTCTGGGGGCATACTATGTATTAACCATTATACCAACCATGTTATACTGATTTTGTAACTAGGTCCTTTTTTAAAATTTGCTCCAGTGAGTAAAAATCGCAATTTTTATTAATGATGTTAAGCATATAGCATCATTTTTGCTCTTTACCTTTGGTTTAATAAATAGACTTTACAAATAAGTCACATTTGTTTCGCTTCTTTCTTTCATAGTCTGAACTTGCATTATCCTTAATTTATGAACTCGAGTGTAAATTATTGATTGTATAATAACAAAGAATTTGAGTATAAAATCAAAGTAAATTAAACATGTTGAACACTTTTTTTTATTTCATTGCATAGAGATTCTTCATAAGTAATTAAATATAACAATAAGCTTCGTAGTGTACTGATTAAATGAAAGATGCACCCGACTGACTTAAATTGGCATAGTCAATGGCTTGGTGATCTTGGCTGGTTCAAGTGTGTTATAAGTATAACATAAACACAAACTAACATCATAAATAATTTTTGAATGAGTTAAAGCTTATAATATTTCGTTTTTCCTGATTATTTATCTAGTGTGAGTCTTGTATAATACAGGAAAGTACTGAAAACTTGATACTCGATAACCCGCAGTCCGGATTACTCTCTCACATCCTAGCAGGGAGAGAAAAACCAGTCACATACTTAGATAAGTTGTGCAATTTTCAAAGAATGGCCCCATGAAGTATTTGTTGCATTGGTAGAGCAGTTTTTAAAAACTAAAAACCTCCAAGGAAGGGTATTTTGGTTTTGGTCAACATGTCTTTACATCCAGACATTGATGAATTAAAAATGGGGGACATACGAGCAATGCATTTACCGCCCAATTTCAGAGTTATTCTAATCAATTGGACTAAGGAATTTTGTTTATAATTTTAAGATAATACACTGAAGTGCCACTGAATAATGGATACCTATTTAGTAACGAATTGGGCCTAATTTGGCTTTGATAACGGCTACCACACGACGAGACACAGGTTCAACAAGTTTTTGGAAACGTTCCACGGGAATGGCTTGCCAAATATCGACTAAAATTCTCCATAATTCAGTAAGGTCCATTGATGTTGTGTGCTGGCCTTTAACGCTATTTTCCAATATATCCCAAGTATGCTCTATAGGATTTAAGTCTGGGCTTCTATGTGGCCAATTTATGACAGAAAAGTCAGAGGAATGCGCATCTAACCAGCCAGTATCCAACCGGGGCTTGTGAGGGTTACAGTTGTCTTGTTGGAAAACTCCGTTACCATGCGAATAACAGAACATCATAAACGTATGGAGTTGATCACCCAGCAACTCTACGTACCGAATTGCGTTGAGGGAGGGTGGTACATGGACCAAAAATTCATACAGTGCCACGAAAAAACACCCCAGACTATGATTGAGCAACCATGTCCTTTTACAGTTCCAGCCTGGCAGGCAGGATCCATAGTTAGAATCTCGTGACTCATCACTCCATCCTACTCGTTTCCAGTCCTCTACACTCCAGTCTCTGTGCTCTCTTGTCCAGCCAAGACATCCAGACCGATGGCGAGCATTGAGCAATGGTACTCTCGAAGGTCGACGGCTCCCGAAATTCATACGGTGAAGCGAGCGCTGCGCAGTCCGTTTACTGACAGTATAACTGGCACCGTTATTCAACTGGGTGGTAATTTGAGCTAATGTTTGTCTTCACTGGATCCGTACAAGACGCCTGAACCGTCTCTCACCACGCACTGTCAAGGCTAATTGTCCTTTGCAATTTGCCGGATCGATAGTTTTTTTTCCACCATCCATGTATTATTGGTATTTCCTTGACACTGTGGACCTTGAAAATCCTAACTGCCTGACGATTTCGGAAATTGAATGTGTCGCTCACCTACGATTTGTCCGCGATCGAAAGCGCTTAAATCAGGCAGTTTACCCATACTGGCAAATTCAACAACGAATTTAGAACAACCACAGTACGAGCTTATATGTAGTTACCACAGCACCATCACTTGCGCTAAATGATGCGCAGCTCTACACAATTTTCATAGCCCTTGCTATCCCTAATTCAGTGGCACTTCAGTGTATATAGGAGAAAGTTTTTATACTCCCTTCTCTCTGTAGACGATGATACTCAAGGTCGTATAAAGGTAACTTTTAAAATAATTAAAAAGAAAATTAACTGGTTTTTAATTGGTTGGTGGACTCTTAGAACGATTTACTTATATTAGTTCATTCCAGGTGAACCCTATTTGATCATGATGCAAATGAGTTTGTTGAACCTGCTGTGTAGAAAATGTAAAATCTCAAACACCTGAAAAGGGTTCTTGGATATGTAGAAGCCGATAAAAAATTGCGTCGAACAGTGGTTCCTGGATGATTCCGAATAAATTACTTTGTCCAATCCAGAAACTACTTCCACTGTTGCAGTTAGAGGAAAAAATGGCTGAAAATGAAGACATTGGCAATTCCCCAGTACAAGCTCCAAAAATATCACATAGAACTAGTTAATTTTAATCATAGAAAATTTTTACTAAAACATATTTTATTTTTATTTATTTATTTATTTATTTTTTTTTTTGAGATCTGACTTATGTATCAGATAAATTATTCTGAACTGTTTAACTAGATTCCCGATATCCTGGTGTTTTGGCAAACTAGTCCATTCTTCGGTCTACATTAAGCCGAAATTTTAAGTTCTTTGTGTTAGGAAATTTGAGTTGCAAATTAAAAGTTGTTTTTAAAATATCAGCAAAAATTGTCTATATATTTAAACTTTTATCCATTATGCAAAAATATAAAATAGTTTATCAAAAATAGCTGATCTTTTGTTAAACAACCGTTTTGCGAAGTAATCCTTTATCAAAATCTCAATTAAATGAAAAACATATCTTTACTGGAGTATATCAATAAATCGAATAGACAATATTAATGTATTAAGATATTATAAAACATTATGCAGAGATACTACACGCATGATTGCAATATATTAAATGAAAATACTAAATTCCAGAGAGAGGGGCCTTAAAGTGCTGTGCAGCCAAAAACAAGACCTCTTTTTGAATAATATTTTTTAAATACATTTTTAAGGAAAATTTAAATGTGACTAACAAAAGTAAATACCTAGTCATAATATTATTAGTTTATACATAACAAAAATAGATTGGGTTTTGGAGCAATTGGCTAGTTTTGGTGGAAATAGATTTTCTTCATTGTACAGAAAAATTACTGCTGAATAAAAAATTTAACATTGCTATAAACATAAAATATTTTGATTTATAGTTTTAATCAAATAGATAAGAAATTTTCATCCTTTATGGTAACCAACCTTTGTTACTTAGATATTATTTACATACACAAGTCTTTTTAAATATATATTATGAATCGTGTACTTGCGTAGCTGTGTCAACGTAAAGTTTACTCATACAAGCTTGATAAGCAAGCTTGAAATCTCAAATCACATATGAAAATAATATCAACCAATCTTAGAATATTTTAACGCAATTTGAATACACAAAACATGTATGTTTATAAAAGGCAAATATTAACCCTACAATAAATAACAATTTTGAAAATTAACATTACTCCTTTTATGTATCACCTCCTTTACAAAAAATATTTTTTTAATGTAATCAAACATTAAAATGTTTAGAAATGTGTTTAAACACAATTAAGTATATTTAAAATATAAAATCATATATGATAAATCTGATAA
This sequence comes from Latrodectus hesperus, assembly GCA_037975125.1. Classification (NCBI taxonomy): domain Eukaryota; kingdom Metazoa; phylum Arthropoda; class Arachnida; order Araneae; family Theridiidae; genus Latrodectus; species Latrodectus hesperus. Next base: position 54,920,206 of record CM075855.1, read on the forward strand.
AATAATCTAATTTGTGTTCAACTCTATTAGCCTTTTTAAAAAACCTAACCATTCATACACAATTACTTTCATAATATAGAAAAATAAGTATTTAGACCATGTATTTAAATAGTATTCAACTATATATATATTTACAAGTTTTAAATTGCAAATATTAAAATTATTTACAATTTAAAACTTGAATAATTATTAAAATTTAGCATACTTCGATATACTAAAAGACGATTACCTAGGTTTAAATAGATATAGTATGTATTAAGAAAATTGGCTAATAATTTTTTAAAACTTGTACAAATATAGAATTTACTTAGTTTGTGAGGGAGTTATTTGTTCTCATAGAAAGATATCAATAAACTTACTTATTAATTAGAAAATTATATTTTCTTGAAGTTATTAATCCCACACATGTTATAAAAATAGTTATATCAACATTTTTAAAATTTTATGTTAATAGTGAAAAAAAGATTAGACATTTTTATCCTATTAAATAATTATGTATGAAAATAACTTCAAAATATCAACGTATATTCTTTGAGTTAATGAAGGAATTATTGAAAAAATGGGAACATAGTTATACTTTCTGGATTTTTTTAGTAGAAAGATTAAAACTTATGGCTTAAGAATTTACATTGAATAAGAGAAAAAACATACATTCTATATATATAAACTTTTTTATTTCTCATTATAAAATTATGTAATATGATAAGATTACAAGAACAGAACTTAATTTGCCATAGACGAAAGCACTAAGACTGTACAATGTTAAAAAATGTAAGAGTATTTCAGAAAATTATTTAAAGCATAGCTCATTAAAAATATACAGTTCCTTTTCCTTTTAAATTTATAAAATATCATGGAATTTTTAAAACCTTCTCGACTTAAATCACTTCGAATAATCCTACAGCATGATGGAGACAGTCAGGAATTGCTTTGTCGACCAATGCGATCATGTCTATTCTCCTCATAGGACGGCCAGTTTGCCTACCAATTAATTCGTTTAAAAACATTCGACATTTAAGATGTGAGGGTGGTTCTTTTCTTCTATTTTTATGATCAGTTAATTCTAGGTGAAAACTCTTTAAGATTTTTTTTACATTAGGGAACACTTCTGTTTTACTCGGATCTACCCTAGCTTCATCTTGAATATCTGAATCATAAATTTGCTGATAATTTTCAAGCTCTGGTCTAATGTCTTGTAGGTGTTCAGCCTGTTCTTCAATGCTTGCCAACATTGTTCCAATTTCTGGTAATTCTGCAATCAATGGCTCTTCTTCAGCTTGCATTTCAATATCACCTTGTCGTCGTTCTTCAGCTTGTTCTTCCTGTTGCAGTTCTTTAGCTAGTCGCATTTCTCCAACCGGTTCTCTGTTTATCCTGCTTGCGCTAAATGTTGCCACTAATTGAAGCATTGCTTCGAGTAAAAGAGTATTTTTGGAAAACGTATTGTAAAGGTATTTTTCGATGATCCATGCAGACCCGTCAAAATGTTCATATATGCCATTTTGGCGTAAAAGCAAACATCTCTGAATATTTCTTTGTCGAATATAAGTCCTGCAGGCAATTCTGTTTCTAACAGATGAGCATTTTAAGCAACTTCGACATTGATAATCTAAAAATGTAGCCAACAAAGCCCCTAAAACGTAAAAAAAACAAATAAATTTTAAACTGCTTGTTCCTAAAATTTAGGTAAAAGCTTTCAACATATTCAATGTCAGGTTTAAATATAAGCTAAGTAATCTATAGCTTAGATGTTCGATATATTTTTCTCAGAACCTTAATTTACATTCAATAAAAATAATTTTAAATAATCTCCTTAACCATACAATTAAAAATGTGTTTCCGTAGTTCTTTCATATACGATTTTTAATATTTAAATCCTGCTCTATATAAATATTAGTTTTACTACAAAATGAAAAATCGTGCATACCGAAGATAAAAATTGACAATTCTTATTTTCAGATGCGTTAATTTTTTAAGCAGTATTAAAAGAAAACATGTGAGGATTTCCTAATAAAATTTTATACTGACTTTGTAATTATTCAGAATATCTATAATAGAATACTGTGATAAAATATGCATAATTTGACATTTTGCAAATGTAAAACTTGTAGTTATTTTTGCCATAATTCAGCATCAATTAAAAAAGTAAAATAAGTTCGTTTTCCATTATCTAAGAAATAATACTGCACAAATTATTCTATTTTAAGAAACATCTCCTAAATATGTTTTTTCAGTATCTACTCTAGAATTTATTTAAGGTAGATAGGACTCTAAACAAATTGGCTGACAATATAAAATATATAAACAAATTGAAACTTGAAGCACATCAATCTTTGTTTCATTCTTGAACTGCAGAATTTAAAATATTTTATTAGTGCACTTTTTTAAACATTGATCATTTAGTGTATTTATAAATATGATTTTAAGTTTTAATTATATTAAGAAGGATAATTTAAATTAATTAACAAGTTAAGTTGATTAAAACATTTCCCAAAGTTAACTGGAACAACTTGATTTTCGTTGAAATTTTAGCATTTTTCGATATTTTCCATTTAACTTTTTATCCTAATATACTGGTGCATGTAAAGTCGTTTTACTGATCAATATACTTAAATGAACATCTTTTGAAGTTTGATTTACTTGCATATTAATAAATGAACAGCTTTTTTAAAGTTTAATTAACCTTGTCAGAAATTGTCACCTTTCTGAGCAAAAATATTTTTCGCAACAGCTTTATGACAATGAAATCTTAATTTTCGAAAACATTAACTCTAGTTTTTGCCTCAGCATTGTTTAGTGGCAAGAATGAACTCTTGGGAATGTATTAAATTCCTGGAATGTAAATAATTACCAGCCACATTTGGACGAGAAATTTATATTTCACTTTTGTTTTCAGCAGGGATATCTGTTGATGAGGGTTTTGTAAATTTTAAGACTTTTCTGTTTTATGACATACGAATACATGAAAATATTACGAAAAGAAATTCTTAAAAAACAGACATTATCAATCTTCTGATAATTTACTAATTCTGATTAAACCAGACACCTTATCATAAACTTAAGATGTCCGGTTTAATCAGAATTTTTAATCGTCACTTAATTGATATTTTTTGAATAAAAAGGCTAATTCTGACCTCAATGCATAAAAGGCCAGGTTCTACAGAAAGCGGAGTTAAAACCCCTATAAACATTCATAACTCATGTGGGAGTTGAATCTACAAACTGTTGATTCAAAGGTCAGAGTAATAATTTAGACATCAATTCTGCGATAGGTTGTAAGCTATGCTTTATCAGATAGGTTTGCATGCTTGTTTTAGAGAGTTATTCATTGAATTAAATATTTATATAAAAAACAATCACATACTCGGATAAATAATTTATCGGATATATGCAGCTATTTTACATTATTTATGCAAATTTTACAACTATTATTGTAAAATTCACTAACTGAATGAAAATTTAACTACCTAAAATGGAATTATTATAAAAATATAAATTTCTTATTGTGAGATCATACCTATTTTTTAATTTGGTTAAACATTTTCAAAATGAATGAAATCTCAACGAATGCTTAAAAAATCATATGCGTGGCAGTGCTCCATTAAGTTTATTTGTCGTTCACATACACAATGAACATTTTTTAAACAAAGAATAATAGACCGAGAGATCTACTATTAAGTGATGATTTTAAACCACTAAAAGCATAATTCCGATATGGAATTCGAACTCACGAACCCAGCTGTTGAACTGAAAGCCAGTGCACCAACCATTGCTTGCCAGCACGGCTCCGAAAAGACTGAGAAAGCTTTTGTTTATAATTATATACTAAAAATTATAATGAAATATCGTTATTTCTTGCTTAAAATAATTTTTTTATAATGCTGATGCTTTTTAAATTTACACATTGTCATGCATTTTTAGATTTGTTAGCAAATGAACATCTGAATTTTATTAAAATACTCCAACAATGTTTTAAAATTGTATCGCGACCATAGTATATATATATAAATATCATATGTGGTAATGTTCTTTACGCATTAAGATAATTTTTAAGCTTGAAATTTATTCACCTGTGATTAGGACTGATCATCTGCAAAAAAAGTCATTTTATTCTGAAAGATTTTGTACATTGTCTAAAAAATTGTTGGTGGAATGAATCAGGTCAGAATATATTTCTTATTCTCGAATAAAATACAATATTTTTTTAAAAAAAAAGCTCTAATCTAGTAAATATTTTTAATAATCGAAACTATCCAAACTTTCATCAAAGTTTCTAATCATTTTAAAATGATCTAATCGAATCTGAGTTAGGTTAAAATTTTATATTCAGCTAAGAACTTCTCATATTATAGTTAAATAACATTTGTGTATTTACACTCCACAAGAATTATATTAGAAATTTGTCTTGAGAACGTTTAGTAATAGCCTTACGGCCGAAGGTCTGTCTATATATAAAATTTTTGGTAAAAGTTACCAGATGGGTACGAGATTGGCGCGATTTCAAATTTTGGCACCAAGCGCTCTACAGCTCTGTCGCCAACCTAAATTACGTCACTACGCGCGATAAATGTCAACCAATAACGATCGCGTTCGAACTTCAGCTTTGAAATCACGCGTTTTTTTTGAATTCCAAATATTAAAAAGTTGAATATTTCATTACAATTAAATACTGTAGAAGTTTTAAAATTCGAATAAATAAAAAGGAAATTTTTATCACTTGATTTTAAATATACCGAGCAATGCCGCCCACCTTAAAAAAACATCAGTGTAGCGCTACCTACTGCAGTGCCAACCGGGCAGTAAAACTAAATTTCAAACGTTAACAAATTTCACTGTTCGTTTAAACTCGAATTTTAATATACCGAGCAATGGCGCCCACCTTAAAAAAAACATCAGTGTAGCGCTACCTACTGCAGTGCCAACCGGGCAGCAAAACTAAATTTCGAACGTTAACAAATTTCACATTTTGTTTAAACTGGAATTTTAATATACCGAGCAATGGCACCCACATAAAAAAATATCAGTATACGGCACATTCTAACACCAACATGCAATACACACAACTTAAAAATTCATATACTTACTTTCTTACTACCATCACGCTCTAAATAAAAAAAAAACGTAAGTTCAAAACATTCTCATCCATAGTTAATTATTGTTAGCAACACACAAACTCCAAAATTCGAATATTGAAACTCAATTATTAAATATTATTCTAAAATAGTTTCAAGGGTTACATACAAAACGCGCATGTCACGCGATCACGTTACCCAATAAACAAAAAGTAGGTCATACATACGTAATCCGAACCGTTAAACCAGTTTGACGAACTTATCGCACCACTTTATCGCCTGCTTGGCACATTTTACCCTTCGTACCCATCTCTTCACTTTAGTGAAATTTTTAATATCCATTCAGTAAATTGCCAGAACGATTGTTTCAGTTGTAACAACAACAATTAGCTTAAGTTCCACTGTCTATGTGCGAATGGTTATTTGCTGTTATTACAAATATTAAATATTTTGTGGATTTTGTTTCGGTATTTCCAAGCTGAAAAATTAGTAAAATAACTAAAATAATGATATTTGATACATTTAATTGAACGTATTTTCAGTCAATGAAAATAACAGTATCCTATAATGTTATATTTTCATCTCTTTCTCTCGAAATTATATTTCTCTTCAAGTTTTATCTCAAAATTCTTAAGGTTTTAAAATAAATACTTAAATGTTTATTTTGAAAACAAGTCGCAATCAAATAAAGTTTGGGATAATGCTATTTGGAAAGAAATCATTTCTTTGCAATAAGTTTCGTTAAAAACATCCAGAGCATTTGAATATAATTTATTGTGTTACTTTTTCTTACAAAAAAATTAAGAACATTAAACAAAAAATATGAGACATCTCTGAAATTATAAATTATTTTTCGATAGATTAATAAGCCCTCCTAAAATTTCAATTTTATAAGTTGACTGTTTTTAAAAATATAAAATTATTGGTTAAAAAATATTAATATTTAACATATTATGTAAGACGTGACCAAGAGTGTTATATAATAAATTAAAAATATTCTACTAAGCACAAACTTCAGATAAACATTTATTTTAATGTATTCCTCTTTGGCCACAATAATTTAAATTTCTGAGATTTATATTTTCTTACTTTACTTACATGTTCGAAATGTTCTCTCCTTATTTACTCCAGTCTCCATTTCAATCTTTACAAAATTAAGTCTAGAAAATATCGTTCTTATTTTATGTTTCCAAAGTTTATCATAGTAAATAGGCACACATAAACTAATTAAATTTGTCTTATTGCTTTCGTTTCTGGATGTCAATTTCTGTTGATCAAAGCTAATAAAATTATCAATTTCGTTACTTAAAGGTTGGGAGTAAACCCGTCGATAATCGCAAGTGATATATCGTTCGTGATGATGTAAGCATTGCGCGTAAATAGCATCCGACGGAATCACGTCATTTACGTTGTAGTTATGTCAGAAAATGGTGGAGCACACGACTATTTTGTATTCCAAGTAGGCTTGAAATATCTGGCAACGTTGCGCGCTGCAGCATGAATTGGAGTTTTCAACCAAGAGTCATAGGCTTATTTTCCTTGTGCTAGAAATTTGAAATGGTGCACTAATTTTATTCAATTTATATAGACTATCAATGGTTTTGGGACTCTAAAGATAGTTCTGTTGTTCTTGTTGCATGCCTTCAAAGGCCAGCAGCGCTAGACCAGGTCCATGACGTTGTACACTATACAATAATCCAAAACCAAAAGAGGGTCGTCAACCAAGTCCTGCCTGGAGAGCCCTAGGAACTCAAGGATATGTTCAGACGAAGCCTGCTCGGTAGAGCAGTTAGTACAGGTTTCAAAGGTTCGGGAATCCCCAGAAAATTTTAGGGTCTTAAGATGTCCACTTCGAAATCGCGCGAGAATAGTTTGTACCAGACGACTTAAGTTGTTGGTCAGGGAGCCTCCGGGACGGGAACTTTGGTACCAGTAATGTACTGGAGGGACAATCCAAGTCAACCTGTTCTTAATTTTTTCTCTGGAGTGAATCTCCGTGAAAGTGAGAGGAGCTAAATTAACGGAGGCCTCGCCAGCACCAGCTTTCGCCAGAGCATCCACAATTTCATTTCCCTTAATATCAACGTGGGAAGGAATCCACTGCAGATGAATCTGATGAGATATGGAAAGCCGTTTTAACTTGTTAACTATTGTTACTCCAACATTATCTCTAACACTTTGCCAATTGCATAGGTGCTGAATTGCACTTCTGCTGTCAGACAGAATCCAAACCTCCTTTCCATAAGGAAGAGATGAAAAACCTCAAGGGCCTCATCAATGGCTATCAGTTCACTGCGAAAAACCGAGCAGTGATCGGGATTTCTTCTCTGAAGCTTTTATTCATGATCTTGAGATTTGACGAAAATACCACTGCCGGATCGGAAAAAGTCATCTCTACTGCCATCTGTGTAGACTTGAACAGCATCAAGTGGAATCCTCCTCAAAATTATTTTCTCCATTATTTTACAGCCTATACTGGTCAAAGCGATGGGTCGGTAACTCTCAGGGGAGCCGTCGGTTTTGCCAGATTTTTTAAAGGGAACTACGGTTGCTCTCTTCCAATCTCGAAAGAGTTGCCCTTTGTTCCAGGAATTATTTATAATATCCAGGAATCTCTGTCTTCCAATCTGGCCAAGATGGTCTAACATTTGACCATGAATACCATCAGGTCAAGGAGACTTGTTAAGACTAGTATCTCTGATTGCAGATTCGAGATCATTATTTTTGTAGTCCTTGCTGAAAATGTAGGTTCCACTTTGAATATTGCTGCGACAGCCATGGACTATATCACTAGCCTTACTTTTAACATTCCTGTCTTCGATAGTAAAGTTGAGCTTGCTGATTTTCTGATAATGCAGACCTAATATGTCTGCATCCTGATCATCATTTTCGGCTAATTTTCCGTCATCATTCATAATTGTGTTACATTGCTCTGTCTGTGGTTGTTCTTTACTGATGTTTTTAACCAATTTCCACAGTTTTCCATTAGATGTTCTTGAATCAAGACTTAAGCAAAGTTCATTCCATTTGTCTCTCTTAATCTGAGCATAGTCTTTTAATTTTTGCGTTAATTTTATTCAATTCAATTCTTACTTGATTGCTATTACATGAATCCTTAGTTACGAAGATTCTCTTTCGTTCTTCCAAAAGCGGTTGAAGCAATGGTGCTTTACAAGTTAAGTAGGGTTTTCTTTTTTTAAATTTACCTCTTGGAATAGCCTTTTTCGCTGCTTTATAGATGGTTTCTTTCAAGGAACTCCAGTTCGTTTCCACACTATCACTGAAAGGTTTTTTTTCCCTATCACACAGTCTACAACCTCTGTGAAAAACTGCCAATTCGCTTTTTTGAAAATCCATTGTTTTCCTTTACCAATGGGCACAAGTTGTCTCTTTTTTAGTTCGAATAGAACAGGAAGATGAAAAGACAGTTCTTTTTTCGATAAGTACAAAAGAAGTCATAATACATATACATCATACAAAATAAGCATAAATGAAGAAATTTCAGATGTTTGCTGAAACTTTTCAAGACTTACAGATGTAAAATTTATATTGACTGTATATAAACATACGAAATTTATAGAATATATATAAAATTATAAAAATATATATAAATTTTTATATAATTAAACATTTGCTTGCTGTTGCGTTGAAATTATTAACAATTTGAATTGTTTAATTGCAAATATTTGATAGTTTAAAAATTTGAAATTTGCTATTGATATAATAAATTCCATCAATTGAAGATCTTGATATTGAAATTTGATTTTGAAAAGTGAAGATCTTGAAATTTGATCTTTTATATTGGTAAGGATGGTTATGCAATTTCTTAAATAATGTGTTGCACAGAGAAATTAATTATTTGTAAGCAATGAAAAATAAGTAAACAAGATTTGGGACGCGATCGGAAATGGAACCGGAATACAGGATAATTCTCATTGGTTTAAAATATATGTGATGTTAATAACACGTTTTATGAACGTCACAGTCACATCGCATATTGATATCAGAACGGCTATAATCCGACTGCCTAGTCAGCATCGTGTATCCGATCATCGAGCTCGTTTCCTCCCAGCCAAAAGTATAAACAAGTGACAAAAATGAAACTTTACATAACAATTTTCTCCAAAATTACTCACCAAAAACATTATTCTTATGAAAACTTAAGTGTTTTGCTCTTTTTAACTACTGTGACTTTTTTTTCTAGAATTATCAATCTAAAAACGTAAACAATTTCGTTATCTAAAAACGTAAACAAGTGTCAAACATGTAAAACTTTACTTGGCAATTCTCTCCAAAATTCCGCACCACAAATGAAGGAGACATAGATCTAATGAAAACTTAAGTGTAACGCCGTCTTTAATCGTTTATTCAGTGTTAAAATAATGAAGACTTCCCAGAATCATTCAATGTATTATTTACATTTTTATATAATTGTTATTTTGGGTCATATAGAAATTTACTCTTACAATTCCTATTTTATATACTCTTGAGTATTGTGCTTAAAAAACTTTTAGAATTAGTTTAGTTTTTTATTTACAAGATATTTTTAATAACTCTAGAAAATGAATGTTGAAATGATATTTTACATTTTACAAATATTTTAGTAAAAAATGCTGTATTTGTAAAGATCGAAATTTCTGCAAATAATAAAAGAAAAAGTGTATAATATTTTACTTCCAAATTACCTAAAAATAGTTTATATGCATACACAAAGAATATCTGATGTCTCAACATTGTTTTGTTTAATTCACTATACCCTTCTGTTTAGGAGCATTTATTAGGTTACCTGAACCATTTACATCTAGCTTATTCTGTATGTATTATATAGAGTAAAAAGATCTACATTTAAATATTGCTGCTTTCTGTTAAAAAAATTTTCCATGTAGTCAACAAACATTTGAAATTTTATATAAAATGTTAGGAAATAGTAGCGTGTGTTCATAACATTTCCTTTCTTTAAGTGATTCCGTGAATCTTCATATGTGTACGACGGTATCTCGTCTTTCTGGAAAATAAAGTTTTAAAAAAGCTCCTTTATTGATAATCAAATGTTAATTATTGTTCAAACATTTCTCTGCACATATTAGAATACATATATTTTATAATGACCTCTAAATCATTTTTTTTACTATTTCCCGAAATTCATGCCCAAAACATAATACAGCTTGTTCAAAAGCAACTATTTCTACCAATGGCTCTTTATTTGCACAATTCCTTCCAACAATCACTAAAAGCATCAAGTCGGATTAAATTTAAGCATTTTCATTAAATATTGAGAAGTTTTTTAAAAAATGTTCAGAAAGAGTCATTCTATGACGATTTACGTCATTAATATAAGATTTTATGACATTTTGTTGAAGACTAATATCAAAATGTTGAAGACGCAATTAAAAACGTTACCGGCAAAGTTCAATATAGCTGACAATGTAAGAGTTCTTTTTGAGAAATATGACTAAATAATTTCGCACAGAAGTTGTAGAATTCGGAATCAACAAAGAATTTCCTTTTGCTGACTGCAATCCATAGATACAGCTGTCAGAAAAGTTAGTGTTCGTATAATTTACACGAATATATTTTAAATATATACCATGAACTGTGTACTTTAGTAGTTGCCAATGTAATGAATACTCATACCAATACAAATTTGATAACCATTTAAATTCTGCTCCGAAATCTCGTAGAAGTAAACTAATAATCAATCTCCTTGGAGATTTAACATAATTTGACAACTCAAAAATTTGCCTCAATACAAAATAAAATATTTTCATTGAATGTGTCGTTTTAATAACAATTTATTCACTTTATGCTTCATATGCAATACACAAGAAAAAATCAAAATTTAAAAATATCAAATATTAAAATATTTAAGTAATATAGTAATATTTATAATTTAAATTTGTTTAATTGTTTGAAATCATAAATGAGCTAAATCTAATATTAGCAATTCTGAACTTCAAAGTTGTTGTCTTCAAAATTATAAATATTCAGAATAATATATTCATAACGTAGAAAAAAATCAATGTTTAAACTATGTGTATTTAAATAATATTTTAATGACATTCAATTAATTCATTATTTAAAAATTAAACTTATAAAAAGAAAAGTTATACATTCGATTCTATTGAGCTTGTTAAAGTAGTGATTAAAATTATAAACAATTTAAAATTTTCGTTGATGTGAAAATAATTGGGAAAATTGTATAAAGTACAAGAGAAAATTAAACAATAACCTTAGTTTAAATACATATAACATGCATCAAGAAAATTGGCTTATGAATAAATTTTCAAATTATGAATAAAACTATTTTCATACAAAGTAAAATAAATTCTAATTTGTTCTCAGCAAGACTAACAAGTTTGCTAATTAACTTAAAATGACATTGTTGATCTTCAAATCATAATGCATCTGAATCTACACTAGTAATGGAATAAAAATCTTACTTTCCTTAATAAACTTTATTATTTTTTATAAAAAAAATATCTATAGCTTTTATGCCTAAAAATTAATTTACCATTGAAAAATGCGTTAAGAGATTAGTAGTTTAAATTACTTGAAGATAAAGAGTACACAGACATTTCATTAAAAATATAAGATTTCTTCTTTTAAGTAATTTAAAAAGGCATCACATTTTTTATGTATATTTTAAAACATTTTGCAATTTAAATGAATATATAATTAAAAAAATATATAAGGATTTCTTTTGAAAAATACGTGATACAAATAACGTATTTACGTTATTTACACTTTCCTTATTTTAATAACATTTAACTATATAAGGAACATAAAACAATAAATAAAAATTTTAATGTATCAATATCCAAACAATTAGGAATTGCTTTGTCTATCAATGCGATCAAGTCAATTTCCCTCATTGGTCTGTCAATATGCCTGCCAATTAATTCATTTAAAAACATTCGACATTTAAGATGCGGGGGTGGCTCTCTTTTTCTATTTATGTGATTAAGCAATTTTCGAAGAGACCTTCGAATCTCTCTCTCTCCATCATACACCACTTTTCTTAAATTTGGATCCGCGTTACTATAAAGGTGAATAAATGAAATCACAATTTGTTGTTCATTTTCATGCTCTGATGCAATGTCTAGTTGTGACCATTCAGCCAGCTCATTTTCTGACATCGCTCTAGCTTCTCGTTGTCCAGCAATCAGTTGCCCTTCTTCAGCTTGTCCTTCAATATTGGCATTTTGCCGCCGTTCTACAACTTCAATATCAATTTCATACTGTTCTCTAGCTTCATCATAGCTACTTTCGTTAATCAAATAACGTGTTTTTTCATCTAACCATATTCTTCCGTCAATATATTCATTTCTGCCATTTTGACGTAAAAGAATGCTACTCTGAATGCCGCTTTGTGACAAACAATTCCTGCAGTCAATTCTGTTCCGAACAGATGAGCATTTCAAGCAGCTTCGGCATTCATAATCTAAAAAGGTTGAATTCATAACCCCTAAAAATGTAAGAAAAAAGTTTTCTTAAGCTCTCGTTAGATTATTTTATATACAAGTTTTCAACATATATATTTAATGTCATACTTATGATAATTTTATGTAATATATATATATATATATATATATATATATATATATATATATATATATATATATATATATAGAGAGAGAGAGAGAGAGAGAGAGAGAGAGAGAGAACACTGTCATTTCTCTGAGTGTTGATTTTATAACATCTTACAATTTATATGAAGTAAAATTGGAGTTCTACAAGCATCTATTTCTGAGGTTCTAAATCAAGCTGACGTACTTTTGAAATGAAAAAAAACTTCGGTAGTTTTTTAGATATCAGATCAGCGGGGTGTTCTAGCCCAGAGCAATCAAATAATCTATCATGAGACCAACTTTGACAGCAAAATAGATTGAAATAATGCTTGAGGTCGGAAAATAAACGTGTTTTGACCAGTCTGTAGCCCTGTAACCACATTTGATATACCTAATTTGAATTCACTTGTTAAATTATGTAAATTATTACTAACAAAAACTTACAAACTCTCTGAATGGTAACATCTGTAAATTATGGAATCGCATAAGAATTAAAAAAACTCCGTACTTATGCATTGTTTGCTTTGTATAGACCCGAATATTTTGAGCATGTTAGTTTCAAAGCACATGCTTCATTAAATATTATTCAGATATCATTCTGGAATGTTTTAGAAAGCTCGAACATCTATATAGTTAAGCTTTGAGTCTAGCACAGTTGAACTTCCCTTGTGATTTTAATTATACTTCATTTTTTTATCTTTATGAACAAGTAATAAATCCCATTTTCTCTTTTGCGTTTACGCTACAATGATTTTCTTTCTCCGTCAATATGAACAAGGAGTAATTGTGGTCTGGAAGATTAAACAAACTTGTAACTTACAACCCTACAGTGGCTATCAGTGAAAAATGCTTCAAAATAAGCAAACTCAAAATACCTTTTTCCCCTTTTCTTAATCTTTCAATAAATAAGACAAGTATTTCTGATTTACCATTCCTGTACTATTTTCAGACATTCGTTGACTACTGCTGAATGTTTGGAAACTTCTATCTAGGACACAATAAATATAACTCTGCTGATTACTTAATTATAAAACTGTTAAATATTTTGAAAACTATTATTTGAAACTTATGCCAAAGTTTTTCAAGTGAGTAAACAAAAATATTTCAAGATTTCGATTATAATATTATTTAAAAACTTAATTATTTTAAGCCTCTATGATAAGAGTCGAATTCATTAACTGATAACGGAAAACAGAATTTTCAGCCATCAACTAAACCCTAGTTTGATTTGTCCGCTCTGTCGGCATTTTAATAATAATACATCAATTTTAACAAAGTGAAATAAGTATTAATTTTCCCTTATATAAAAAATATTACATAGAAAATTTTAAGATACTAAAAGAATGTTTCGGAAGTGTATTTATTCTAAGATGTTTTTCAGAAACAAAATAAAAAAAGACATACGTTTCCGATTGTCTTTTTTATAAACTGAAACTTGTTTCTTTTGCAAATTGATCATATAGCTCCATTCTTATAAACAGTAGAATTTAAAAACTTATCATACTTGTTTAAGTATTCAGGTACTTATAAATGACTCTTAAGAGTTTTAATCTTATATAAAGAAAAGCATTATTTTATGTTCTAAGTTAATTAAAAATAAACTTTTTGCAATATCAAGTGGAAAAACTAAACCTGAATTTCGTTCAGGTTTTATTTTTTAGTATAATTTTATTACAATAACAAAAAAATTATATTTAAGATTTTTATTGCATATTTATTCTGATATACACAGTCATTTAAAATCCTTTACTTATCAGCACTTTGAAAAGAGATTAAAATATAATATTTTCCCTAAACTTATCAGAAAATTTTTAAACATAAATATCAATTTGGGAAATAAAAAATCCATTATTTGCCGATAGATGTTTGTAATGACCGGTGTCTAATAAAGTATTGTAGCTCAAACAATTTCAAATTCATACTAGTTATAAAGGAGGCGTTTGAATTAAAAACTGTTTTGCAAGTTTTTTTTGATCATTCATTTGTGAGTTATAGAATATTTAATATGGAGTCAACAAAGTAAAAATTTGGTACATTTTACTTTTGATAAAAAAGAAAATGAAAACCAGATAGATATTATTGCGAATGAGGTATGCTGTCGTGAAAGTGTAACAGCCAATAATGCGGGTTTTTTGTTTCGTTTATTCCCTTCAGATACTTTTGATGCTAAGGTTAATATTACTAAATTATAATATATTTTGCCTAATAGATGATAGCAATAAAATCTTTATCTCTTCAAAATGTTTTATTAATGCTGCGGCAACAGCAGTCTTTTTATGTTCATGTGTCAATGGCAAGCTATTTGCTGTCATTACAAATATTAAATATTTTGAGGAACTTGCTTTTATTTTGAACTCAAATATTGGTCACATAGTATTAATGAGACTTCACATACTTCATTGAATAAATTTTAAATAATGATACTTTCAATCACTGAAAAATATGCTGTAATACGAAAAACAGTTTCATCACTTTTTTTGAATTTCTCTTCATTAAAATTGTATCTCATTTTTAACTTTTCTAGTTCTTTATTACATCAAAAATTTGTGTATTTTTGAAACAAGCAAAAAAAGAATTGAGATGAAGCTATGATAACATAATACGAAAATGAATTCTTAATTTGTTTTTTCATACTAATATTATCGGGGTTAAAATTACTTATTTGTAATAAATTTTGCTAGAGATCGAATGAATTTCAATAAAATTTCTTACGTTATATTTTCTTACAACAAAATTAACTTTACAAAAAATCAATCATAAAACTTTAATTTTACAACTAGGCTATTTTTAAAAATTAAAAAGTAATACTTAAAAAATATAATGAAATAAAAACATAACATGTTAATTAAAACATCTTAACAATAATGAAATTTGTAATGTGTATTTCGGACGCAATGCCGATTATATATTGCACACACATTATAGGTAAATCAAAAAAAACATTTCAAAATTTATTTTACAACTTTACATTATTTAAAATAATTTTTCATAGAGAATTTAATAAAAATATTGAAATACAATTTTCGGGTTTTTATTGTTAAGGTAATATTTTATTGTAAGGTTTATGTTTTATGACAGAGAAAAACTTAATACAACAAATTCAAAAAATTCATTTGAGCAAATTGCTGATAAGCATTCCCATGCATTTATTTGAACACAATTTAAATTTAGCAGATTTCTATAATTACTTACATCTTCGATACATTCTCGCCATATCAGTTTTTGGCTCCACAGTTCTTAAAAAATATGAGTCTCTATATAAAGAACATTTTCTTCACTTATATTTGTATGTTTCTACTGTTTAGTTTAGTTGGAAAAAATCAGCAAACATAATCTCGAAAAGTTCCACTAAATTTGTTTCTTGCTTTATTCACTGAGTACCTATATCTGTAATGATCAAATGCACTAAAAAAATAGTAATCAACAGTCATTACTTAAAACCATACAGAAATACTTATTGCTTTATTTACTGAGTATCAATACCTGTTATGATCAAATGCACTAAATAAATAGTTATCAACAGTCATTATTTAAAACCATAAAAAAATACTTTATTGCTTTATTTACTGAGTATCTATACCTGTTATGATCAAATGCACTAAATAAATAGTAATCAAGAGTCATTACTTAAAACCATAAAAAAATACTTTATTACTTTATATACTGAGTACCTGTATCTGTGATGATCAATTGCACTAAATAAATAGTAATCAACAGTCATTTTTTAAAATAATATAGAAATACTAGATACAATTTTATTGGATATAAACCACCAAATAAAGGAGAGTCATTGGACAATATGAAAATTTGAGTGCAGAGAGCTCTTCAATCATTGTAACTTTTTACTGTGTTGTGCATCAAATTTGCTGCCTTTTAAAGACGAAATAGTTTCCTTTCTTCTATACTATTCCCTGATGCTTCAGTTGTTCCCAACGTCACACTTCATTTTATCTGCTTCTTTCTGCCGAAATGAACTCTCAAAACACAGTCGAACACACTGCTGCTTTCAATTTTAAAAAAATGAAGTTAATATCGGACTTTCTATTTAACTCTCTAATCCACAAAACAGTATGCAGGGACAATGAAACCTCTGAGTGTTTTACATTTTTATGTGCTCACCGCACGGTAGTCTTTCGTTAGTCAGGTGAGGTGTCTATTGGTAGCAAGTGATAGCGCAAGTATCATTGGTAGTAAGTGATATCTCCACTATGTCCCTTAGTCGTCGGGACATAGTAACGATATCACTTGCTACCAATCTAGTATTTCGATTTGAGTCACTTGCTACCAATCTAGTATTTCGATTTTTCCAGTGAGCAGTAAACTGATGAGATGGATTTCTGGACTTTCATTCTCTTCCTCAAAATGCACCATAACATCAAAAAATAATTAGGCTTTTGCAATTAAGCGCATAAACCAATAAAATTTGCAAGTTCTGACCATGAATATTTATTGATTTTACCTGTAAAATCAAAAGAAATCCCTTTCTCTTCTTATTAGAAGACCCCCAGAAGTAATCCACCATTGTATTTTTAAGAGAATAAACATTCTCTACGAAAATAGTTATCATAGTTAATAATTAACATGTGTGTTGGTGATTCGGAAAGGAATCTTTCCTTAATTGACTCTTAATTTCCCTACTTGTCTCTGCTTGTCGATATTTAATAAATTAAATAAATTTCCATTTAATTTTTTCCAGCGCAAATGACGCTGTGTATTTATTGAACTCGTATGGTATAGTTGTTTAATCTCTACTGCAAACCTGAGGTTTGCAATAAGTGTCTAGTGCAACGATGAGGGGGTTGATCCAGAAATTGGTGGTATTCTACTCCCCAATTCCTATTTCTATAATTATTCAATTATTATATATTCAAAATAAGTTCCTATTTCTTTCTGAAAACTTCCTTTTATGCTTTGTCCAAAAACACACTTTATATACGTATCACGCTGTTAATGTATAAATTAGTAGATGATATCTCACATTATGAAACTTTCCTTTGTATTCCTTCCCACAAGTTTTTAAAAAACCCTCCTCGTATACAAACGGTTCTTGCAGTTGAAATTAATTTGATTTCATAGTGACGTAATCCAAAAATTATGCAGGTATTATTGTAGCAAAATGAGTTGGATTTCATTTCAAAAAATTAAAAATAATATTGATGGTGGAAACTATTCTGAACGTGACTGAATTTGCTCCAGTGAGTAGTAGGTGATAATACGAATAAACAAATGGAAGATCATGCCACTTATATAAAATTAAGTACAGGGTGATCATAATTAAACTGCAAATTTAAAAACGCTGTAAAAAAAGAACTACGGGTCAGAAAGACCTGAAATTTCACCAGAATGTACTTCAAACAGGGGGATTTTGTTTGACGTGGGAAAAAATATTAGGAAAAAAAGTGGCCTATAGATGGCGCTACACAGGTGGTTATATGCAAATTAACGTCTTGTATAAAATGCTGAGTAGCTTGAATTCTCGTTAATTGTCGATGGTGACGCAACGCCATTTCGGAAATGACCGTATTATCAGCTGACATTTTCCAACTCCCTGGCCGCCACGATCACCGAACATCACTCCCTGTGAATTTTGACTCTGGAGATTTCTGAAAAATGTTGTGTACAGTGATCCACTAGACACCTTAGCAGATTTGAAATGCCGCATTACTCAGCACGTTAACAATATCAGCACTGATACACTCCAAGCTGCTGTGGAAAGTACCGTTTTACGTTTACACCTCCTAACAGAAAATGGTGGACACCATATTGAAAATTTCTTGAAGAAGACTAAGGACAATTAAAACCGAATTATTGTTGGCTTTTTCTACGGTTTTGGCCGCAGGGCAATAAAAAACCCATTTTTTCCTATTCGATGTGGCACCACCTTGCCGCTCTGAATAGGCTTTACACCAAGAGTGCCACAACATCTGCCTGACTTACAATAGCACAACTGGTTTAACGTTCAGCTTACAGCCAGAATTGATTATCGTTTATGTCAGAATTCATGTAATTAACCTACAGCCGCCTGTGCAGTGCCATCTATTGGCCACTTTTTTCCTAATTTTTTTTCACATGCCAAACAAAATCCCCCAGCTTGAAGTACATTCTGGTGAAATTTCAGGTCTTTCTGACCAGTGGTTCTTTTTTTACAGCGTTTTTAAATTTGCAGTTTAATTATGATCACCCTGTATGTTAAGTTCTCATAATATGCCTTTCCCTCTCAATTGGGAAAGAGATGCCCTCACGAACTGTTTTCGTAATTTTGAAGTAATTTAAAATAATGAGTTCTGACGGCATTCCTAAATGCATGTAATCGCGTAAGCTATGAGAAAAATAATTACTTTCTTCCAAATTAAAATGTATGATATTTTGTGTATGCATAAATAAAATTATAAAATTCGTATTAATATTTTATTCTGAATTGAGTGTCTACAACTTGAAAATTCCATTATTTAATATATAATTTTTTTTGTAGAACATTTTTCCTTATTTGCTTTCAATAAGCTTTTAATTGTGTGAGGTTATTAAATGCAGAAATGTCAAAAGTATATTTGATGTAAAACCTTTCCTAATTATTAACCTAAATTTGAAAAATGCAAAATTAGTTATGTTTTCTTAAAGAATAATTTTGTTTGGTTTGTCAAACGAGAAAAATTAATTTTGGTTCCGCTATTATTTTATTAAATTATGTTACCATTATATTAATAGAGTTATGAAATTTAATCAAATACAATTAAATGCTGAACCTAGTAATGACAAAGGAATTTTAATTGAAATTTTTGAATATAATTATAGACATTTTTATAAAGGTGTTGCTGTGTTCTAGAGACATATTATATACTCTCATTTTAGTTTTCCCTCTGATAAATTGAAAAATTATTTTAACATCAGTTGACAAAGTGGCCGCTATTGTACTTCAACATAGGAGTAATGAAGCCAATTCGGTACAATTTTCAACTAAAAGTTTATTTAACCTAATTAATCTATACAACCTTCATACGGAAGAAAAAAGGGAACTTCTCTATTCCTATAAATCAGTTGATGTCTCGAATTTATCCAATTACTAATTTCTTGCAATGTAGCCAAATAAAATTAACGCGGTGCCATTCTTAACTATTGATGTAAATCAACCCGCAAACACCTGCTAATAAGTAGCAACAACAAAAAGAGCTTGGCAGCAAGTGCAAACTACGAAATATTGATAATGGATTGCTTAGATGCCTAACGGCTTATAGGGAACCTCGAAACGACTATCACATCGACATGGTGGAATGTACGACCAATATTGATGTTGCCTGGCTCTGTTTAATCATTATTGACTATAACAATTTGAGGTTCCTCTTGCGTGCTCTGTTGATTACTTCACTTACAGCAATGCGTTATGCAATTACTATACATATTTTTAAAATAAACAATTGTTTTTATAAAAATGATGGGAAATGTTTGTTTAAGTGAATTTAAATCACCTTTAAAACTTCCATCAGTTTTTGTAAAAAAAATGAAAATTTAAGAGGTAAAATTGTATCTGCAATTTGAAATTGAACTTTATCATATTTAAAGATTTTATCAACTGCTTTCTAATTGTATGTGCATTAGTTTTCTGTTCCTAAGCAAAAAACAAAGATTATAAAATCTAAATATTTCAATCCAAATATCTCAAATATTGAGTTCTTGTCTGTTTCATAATTTATAAAGCCCAATACTGTAATATTTACCTAAACATTTTTTTAACCAATTTTTTCCTATATATAAGTATTCTAAATATATGAAGTTGTTATGTCTTTCTTTGAACTTTCTTCGAGGGCAACAAGATCTGACAGTGCCTCCTGGAAAATCCTTCCAGTGCACCACTGGTATCAGGGAATGAGACCTGGAGGGATTTTCTCACTCCAGTCTAGCGATCACATAACCATTACAAGATTTAAAAGTGGACATTTAAGATCTCAGTGTTACAGTAACGGAAAACAGACCTTTCCTATCTGCGTGACGTGTCGCAGAGAACAGACGACTTTTGATCATATTTTGGATTGTCTGGAGATTTCCAGACTAGAGCTATACAAAACCCCAATCACGGTTTGGGACTTTTTGAGAGTGAATAAATTCATAGACCTGGTTTAGCTCTGTTGAACCCGAGTGATAAGTGACAACAAAAACAAAAAATTTTGAAGATTTCCCAAAAGAGTTCAGTGCTACTCACATTTCTAGAAAAGTAATATTAACCAAAATGATATAAAATTATCCTACTTCATGATTTCATCACAAGAAAATATCAAGCGTTGTCAAATTTTCTGCTTCAGTGTTCTTTTCCAAAGAAAAAAACTACAGTATAAGATCTAAATTTTTCTATTATATTATCTCAAATATAGTATTCATGTATATTTCATAGCTTATGAAACAGTACTGTAAAATTTAACAAAACAATTTTACCTACAAATTCACTATATAGAAATAGCTTTTCTAAATGTTTGCATGAAATTTTGAAAATACTTCCCAAAAATTATTCAGTGTTACTAAAAATTTCGATAAATAATATTGATGATGATATGTAAATTTACTAACTTCTGTTTTCTATTTTGTTGAATGTTGTGCTTAAAATATAAATGCTTTTGAAATTAATTTAAGCAAGATTTTTCTTATACAGATGAATTTTTTAGTAACTGTTGGTAATGGATGTTTTTTGAAATGAATTTTTTATCTATCTTTATAAAAAATGGTACATTTGGAAGTATCGCAATTTCTATATATAAGAGGAAAAAAAGATATCATATTTTATTATATTTGCAAATTACTAAAAAACATTTTTATACATTTTCACAATGAATATTTGATGCTTAATGGACATTTTGAAATGTTTTATAAGCTGATACACAACTGTTTTTTCCCCTCCTCCTTTGTGCAATTATGTTACGAACTTAATATGCTATCTAAATAATTTAAATCTAGTTCATTCCATGTGTCATAAACAAAGCGAAAAGAGCTTTTTTTAATATTGCTTCTTTCTGCTTAAAAAATTTTGCATGTAGTCAATAAATATTTCAAATATTATTTAATTCATGAAAATTCCGTGGCATGTATTCAAAACTTTTACTTTGTTCAAATCACTTCAGGAGAAATGGCATAATATCCTGTTTTGCCAGAATATGAAATTTAAAGCTCCTTTATTAAATATCAAATACTAACACCTGGTATGGGTAAATATTGGGTAGAGTAATATGGCAGGGTAGATGAACAGTTCTGAATCAACAAGAAAATCTTTCCGCAAGCTTGAAATGCCTTCAAAACCATAGATACATAGCAATAGAAAGGTTGGTTGCAATCCAAAAATTGCTTCTTTCTTCAAATAAATTCTTCAAAACCATAGATACATAGCAATTGAAAGGTTGGTTGCAATCCAAAAATTGCTTCTTTCTTCAAATAAATTCTTCAAAACCATAGATACATAGCAATAGAAAGGTTGGTTGCAATCCCAAAATTGCTTCTTTCTTCAAATAAATTTGTTGAATTGAAACCAAACTACGTTCGCTATTGCTGAGAAACAGTGTGCAGCAATGTAGTGACAAGTGTTACAGCTTATTGCATTCCATACGAATTTTACATAAAATAAACTTTTAATATATATATTCCTGTGTGTATATACATACATATTCTATATTGAATACCAATGTATTGCTTTTCGAATACATTGTTAATGTATAAATAATTTAAATCAATAAAATTACAATTAAAAAACACATAACAGTACCGATATATTAGTTTTTATGATTAACAAGGTCTTCAAATCTATTAAAGTTATTAGCGACGTTTTACGGCATATAATAAAACACATTCAGAAAAAAAAAAGTTGTATCAGACAGATAATGAAATTGAAAACTTGGCTGAACCAACCTCTTTCTAAAATAATTGTTACATATTAACGTTTTTCTAGTTTCACATAGATATTATTCACACAAGTCTTTCCAAATATATACTTTGAAATGCATATTCTCATAATTGCCAACGATCTTTTGTCAATAAAATTTCAATGAATAATTTTCAAAATAAACTTTATCCACTTTACGCATTACATCCAACAGACAAAAATACACGTATTTTAAAAGTAATCAAATACTAATATTTAAGCATTATAATATTTTTAAATTTTCATTTTTTAAAGTGATAAATGATAATTTAAATCTAAAAACATGATCATATTTGTACTTCACTATTACAATTGATAAATTATAAATATTCAGAATATTATCTTCATAATGTCGAAAAATAAATGTTTAGACTACATAGTCATTTTATAATAATATTTTAATGGTTATCAATTAATTCAATTTTTAAAATTAAAAAAAAACTAATAAAAAGAAAAGGCTGCCTTGTGAGTCTTCTCAACATTTAAAATTAGTGATTACAATCATTTACAATTTAGAATTTTCATAGATATTAAAAATGATGTCTTAATGTATATAGTACATGACAAAATATACTCAATTACTTAAAGTTTCAATATACATAACATCATTTACATAAAACTGGATTATGAAGGCATTTTTTATTTATTTATTTTGAATATATATTTATATACAAATATTTAAAATAAATAAATATTTGTATATGCAAATATTCAAAATAAATAAATTCTGGCTTTTCATCTATTTTGAAAATGTATTCATGTGATTGTTTTCTTAATGCATGTTATATATATTGACATTTTAAGTAATTTATTATATTTTGTCGTGTGTACTATGTATATAATTAAGACAATATTTCATGTAGTGTATATAGATATATTTACTTTGCGTGGAAATAATTTGTTCTTAGAGAAAGATTAATGACTTTTAAATTAGCCTTCAAATCATGTTGCAACTAACTTTACACTAATAATAGGATGAAAGTCACTTTCAATAATACATTTTATTTACTTATTAATAGTTAAAACGTTATGTAAGCTTTTGGGAATTGAATTAAATTTGCTATTGACAAAAATTTTAAATGTCTACTCGTTTCAATAACGCACAAATATTAATAATTCTATTCAAAACTTCTAAAAATAATTAAAAGTACAATTCATTAAAAACATACGATTCCCTTTACTTCTTTTAAATGATTTATAACATGTATCACATTTTACTGAGCATGTTTTAAAACATTTTGCTATTTAAATCAAAGCATAATGCAGAAAAAAAATATTTTCTAAAGGTTTATTATTATTTATGTATAAGAGAAATTTTCTAAAAGTGTGTGTATAAGGAAGGTAATGAATGTTGACCGAGACAATTAGGAATTGCTTTGCCAATCAATGCAACCATGTTTATTCCCCGCATAAGACCGACAGTTAACCTATCATTTAAAAATATTCAGCATTTAAGTTGCAAGGGTAATTCTATTCTGCCTTTGTCATCAAGTATTTCTAAGAGTCAACTTCTAATGACGTTTTCTATATCTTTTATCACACATTACAGAACATCCACCGATAGCTTCACCTACTCATTTTGTTGCCACCACCCAACGAAACAAAAGAGACGTGTCTGGAGGCATCGTTGAGAAGTGTGTCTCTATTTGCACCGGTTGTCCTAATATCTAATAAAAGTAGGACTTATCGATTCTGTCAATTATCCGAAATGAAATACTATGACGAAAACAGATTCATATCCTCTTCTCATTATTGACAATTTATTACATGAATCCCGAAACGCATCATATATATCTACCACATTCATTTATAATCTGGATATCATAAGTTAACTAAGTTAAATATCACTAATGACCGAAGGTAGCATCCTGGGCCCAATTTTTTACCTATTATCAAACATGACTTCCCCGGTTCGGACAATAACTCAATTCAAATTGCTTTCTACGCAGATGGCACTGCTATTATAGCTGATTCTATGAGGCCGAATAATGCTATTCATAAACTTCAAAATGCGTTAATTAACATCGAAAACTGGTGCAGTAAATGGAGAATAAATATAAATGCTGATAAATCCCAACTTATAGTATTTAATAGAAAAAAGAGAAATAAAATAAAATTACTTCAACATAATAAACTCTATCTATTCGATAAAATCATTCCGGAAGTGAAAACCATTAAATATCTTGAATTAACATTTACTACTCAACTTTCATGGACTGCACATATCAATAACGTTAATAAAAAAGCCAATCAAGCTTATGGATGCCTATTCAACTTAATTGGAAAAAACTCAAATTTAACACTAAAACTCAAGAGACTGCTCTACCTTACAATGTTAAGACCCATCATCACCTATGCTTCACCTGTGTGGAATACTATTACGCCAAGAGACAAACACAAACTTAGAGTGTATCAACATAAAATACTTAGAAAAATTACGAAGGCGCCCTACTATATTCGCAATAAAAACATTTCAAAAGATCTGAAATGTATTGATATTCTAGAGCATATTGCTAACCTAAATAAGAAATTCTACGATAAAGGAATTAACTGCACAGATGGTGCATTTAATCAAGTTTTTCGCTATGAGTATCTCATAGAAGACTGTAAATATAGGCCAATCGCCAGACATTATTTAGATGAATATATTTAATATAATTTTTGTATATAGAGTATATAGCCTTACTTAACTTCATATTACTCTTCATTATTCAGGATAATTTCTTATTTTTTCTATTTTCACTGTATATAACAATTTTAATTTTTAACTTTATTATTTCCTCTATTCTCAAGTAGAATAAAAATGTTCAACTCATTAACAAAAAAAAATTCAACTCATTGCTCTGCCTCTCAACTCTCTGCTGATTGGCTCTCACCGCCAAGACTCGGTTCTTCACGCTTCAAGACTAGCGTTCCCTGTCAGTACCGCAATGCCTTCCTTCAAGGATTTATCACAGATGAAGAAGTAAAGGCCTGCTCCGCAGGCCGACACTTCATAAACGAAACTAGATACAGATAGATACACTAATGACCGAGAAGAAATGGCGTTTGTTTATCCGTATGGTACCAATCATTTCGTATAAATGCCTTTTGGTTTGGTTGGCTGGTTGGTTTGTCGCTCAACGGTCAATTTTTGCACACGAGGGCTAATTAGACCGGGACTTACGGTTTAAAGTGGATTCTGAACCACTACAAACATCCATACCCAAGCGAACCCACGAACTGTTGAACCGAAGGCAAGAGCGCTAACCATTCGGCTGCCAGCTCGGAGAATGCCTTTTGGGAAGAATGCACTTGCAACATTCTAGACTAATTTATCAATATTTAAATGAATTATGAGGTATTCTCTTAATATCTTACTTAGACGACATAGTCATCTGTTCTGAAACATTCGACAAGCATTTAGAAAATTTAAAGGTAATATTTGAACGATACAATTATTTTAAATTTCATGTAAACTTAGAAATATGTAAATTTTAATTATTCGAAAGTTAAATATTTTGGACACATAGTAAACCTTTTTGTCCTGGAAATTGATCCTGAAAAAAATTCAACTTAATAAATCTATCCAACTAAAACTATTAAATAAGTCCAGAAAACTTCGAATCTGTTACTGGTACAGACATTTTCTTGTAAATTTTTCTGACACTAAAAGTCCCCTTACAACCTCACAAAAAAGGTTACTCTTGGAGATAAGGAAGACAAAGAATTAAAAGCGTTTGAAAATCTAAAAAGAATGTCGGTTAAACTGCCGATTCTCAGACAAAGTTATTCTAGTATATCATTTTTCAACTAAACTGATACCAATTATGCATTAGGTGCAATTCTACTTCAAGGTGAACACAGGCACCTTGAAATAGCACTGCGCCAAATGCAAGGTCGCAAAAGAATTTGCCCATTTAATTCTGACTCTAGAGCTGAAAGAATTTATTCAACCACTAAACA
The DNA here is from genome assembly GCA_037975125.1 of Latrodectus hesperus. Taxonomy (NCBI): domain Eukaryota; kingdom Metazoa; phylum Arthropoda; class Arachnida; order Araneae; family Theridiidae; genus Latrodectus; species Latrodectus hesperus. Next base: position 54,946,686 of record CM075855.1, read on the forward strand.
AAAGGATTTTGCTGTTATTTGCGTTCTGGGTATATTCCGTGGCTATCAAATGGTAATAAGATTCGCGCAGAATTGAATACATCTCAAAGACTAATCTTCAATAAAATAATATTTACAATATTTTGGAAGTATATTTAAACTTTTCTCAGCAAAATGTACCCATGAATTTTTTTAATAAATATTACTCAAAATACTTCCCAAGAAACCTCAGCAATATACATATCTAAAAGTTTTATTTTTTATCAGCTATATATATAGTTTTAGTCTATTTTTTTTCAATAATATTAAATAAAGTGCATTGTACATTTAAATGTAGAATATTTTCTGCTGCACACACACACACATTATCTAGATTAATTTAAATATGAAAAGATATTGAATTTTAATTTAATTCATTTTCATGAAATAAATTTTACATATATTTAGCATTAATACAAATTATAATTGGTCAGAGATTTCTCAAATATTTGCAAAACGTAGCTTGTATGCTTGAGTACAGCATCTTTTTTCATTTGTCAAAAAGAGTTTTATCTCTTGAGACCTTTATTCAAATTCGATTTTCATTATTACATAAAAAAAATAGTAAACTTTCTAAAACCTAACTAAAAAGTTACAAATATTAAAAAATTCTTTTATTTCCCCTATAAAAATTTATTATGTGTTCCTCTCGATCATAAAAAAAATTTGATAAAGTCAATCCCAAACATTATTTACTAGGGAGAAGAAAAGGCATATAATTTTCTTTGTATCTGAAATATTGCCAGATACTCCTCACGCTCTCGAATACTTGAATTGTCTCTAGGAAAGTCTATTTTATGACTACTTCGCAGACTTCACTAAACAGGCGAATTCATTCGCATTTGCTATAGGCCTGACACAGCTAAGTATTTGAAAGGAAAAGTTATAATCCTCTTTCAGTGGTTAAAGAATCAAAGTTGAGACTATACCGATAGCTGATTGATTCTGTCAATGTTTTCAGAGTCAACGCGAATGCCATTTCCATAACGATAGTTGATAAGAATATGCACCTTAAGGAAAGAAACAAGTTCGGGACCCAGATTGTACCTGGGTGCTTTTCATGCTCACTACACCATTGAGTGCAGTAGAAACGATTACGAAACTAATCAGCAACTTTGTATAGTAATGAGGCAAATTTTGTTGTTCAGTTATTTCATACGAAATGATTGAAATACTCTTTTAGTGTACATGTATTTATACACACACAGACTATATATATATATACTCTTGAATATATTGTCTAATATAAAAATACCTTAAATATTCACAAACATTATAATCCAAAAACACTTGTAAATATATTGGTATAGTATTTGTTTTTATGCTTAAATAGACCTTTAAATACACTGCCAGCTCTCGTAAATGCAAAACCTTGAAAGAAGCATCCAAATAACATGAAATTTACAACATGCATTAGCGGAAATGGAATATGCAAATGATTAGAATTTCAGAGTGGACGCACATCACCGGGCCCGTCGAGAACATATTTCTCTATAGAGAAAAACAAATTCGCGATGGCCCGACATCACGCGCGCCTGTAGCGCCACTTCAAAGCGCTAAGGCTTAGAGATTCAAGGATTTCAAGTTCGGCAATTGTGTTTTTCTTGTGGTTTTTTCCCCCCAATAAAAAAAGATCAATTATGCCTTGTAGAAAACCTCCATGATTGCTCAACGATTGACCCAGATTACATCCCCATCTACCACACTACATCATATTTGTCAATGTTTGGAAGTTGCTTGTTCTGTCTTACCCCAATAACACATATAAAGTCTCTTTGAATCAATGCTGAGGCGTGTGGCAGCAGTGGTTTCTAAAAATGTCGGCTAGTCTGGCAACTAATTTTGGCAGGAATCATACTTCACAGAAGTCTATAAATTTAATCACTTGATACTTGGTCAACTTGTAATATACAATATAAATTTTGTTGTGATATCTCTTGCTTTTTTGATGTTACAATTTGGGTGGCCAGCAGTGTATTAGAGGTGTTCTTGTTTTACGGTATAAGATAAAGCCCATTCACAAATAAAGTTAATTTTTAGTCACACATTAATTAAATCTAAATTTTAGCTTAACTAGGCTCTTTTTAATCCATTAATTGTTGTACAACAGCGTCGTTCTAGGTTAATGCAGATGTTATTTATATAAGGCTTTCTAAATATTTAATGGAAACAGTGTATTTGCGTAGTTGTCAATGTAAAGTTTATAAAAAAGCGCTTTCAATCTGACATAAAATTTAAGAAATCACATACAAAGACAATACTAACCTATTATGAAAATTTTAACATAATTTGAATCCACAAAACATGTATGTTTACACGGAAAAAATTGCTTACTTACAATAAATTTTTAAAAATAATTTTATTCATCACATCGAATACAGCCAAAAAGTACAATTATTTCAAATATAATCAAAATATTTAAATATATTTAAGTACTATAATATGAATTACTTTTATTTTTGTAACTTTATTATATTATTTAAAGCTATAGAACGATAAAGCAAGAAATGGTAAATCAATTTGTTCTTGTCTCTTAACTTTTAAAAGATTTTTGTCTGTACTATAAAAATCTAACCATACACGCTGTGTGGCCTGGGAAATTTATTCTCTTTCTCGAGATAAGCGGCAATATCTCGATTATTTTAGGATTATTATATATTATCTTGAAATTATAAAAGGGATATTTTTCTTGATGCTATAGAGTGGTCTAAAAGAAGTTGCAATACAAAAATGTTTTTCCTTCAGGCCGAAAGAGATTAAAACGGTTTTCTGCTGGTATTATAATTGGTGTTGGAACAAATCTGATCAAAGAAGTTCGGTTTGATGTTTAGTCCAGAGACTATGAACCACACACTGCGAGATACAAAGGCGACTAGAAGCAGCAGACTGATATATCATTTATCCGACCACTTACTAACTTAAATAATCGCATACTAGCTTCTCGTAGACAATTGCGGTACCCTAATTCGCTATTTTCAATGAATCTGCTAACGTAAACTGCAAATCAAAAGTTACTTCGAATTACGAATGCTTTATGCTTGCATCTATTTCTCTCACTTATATATACCTTTCTTTTCTATCAAAAAAGTGGTAGCTAGAGTTTTTCATAAAACTACATAAATAAGTTTTCATCTAATCTACAAATTTTATAGTCATAGCCATTTCAGAGTATAGTTTTTGCTTTGAAAAACATGTTCTTTAACTTTTGGAGAGTTATGCCAATGTAATTCAGTTTTTTAAATTTTTAAAAAGAAAACGATAGTATAGATTCCTTTAAACATCAAAATAGGGAGATTAAAATCATTAAAACTTTGTTGGCTATTAAAAAATTAGCGCATCATTAGCTATAACACAAGACTAAAATTAAAATACTTTTCAACTAATATAATATGCATCAAGAAAATTGTGATTTATGAAGTTTTTCAACGTTTCGGAAAGTTCAGAATTTTAGCTTGTGTGAAAATAATTTGTTCTTAGATTGAAAAATTAAAAAAAATTACTAAATTGTAAATCAGATTTTGTTGGATATGGAAATCCTGATAGAAAAATACATAGCGATTTTGAGATTAATTTGTTAATATTGAATAAGCAAAGGAGTGAAAAAGCATATGTTTTCCTATTAAGCAAATTTGTGTTTAAAAAAATTGCATTGATATTTATGAATTAATCAAGAGACTTTATAAAATTAATGAATTACTGAAGAAACGTGAAATTATTTAGTTATACTTACTGGAAATTAAATTTTCTTACATTTTAAGTGAAAATTAGAAAATACTTTAAGAATTTACGTTGAATAGGTTGAATATCATACATTTTAATATATTTTGTAAATTTTCATTATAAAAATATATGATAAGATTTTGTGATGAGAACTTAATTTGTCGCAGACGAAAACACTTAGACAGTGTTTTAGTTTCAAATACGCACTATTAATAATTCTATAAAAAAATTTGAAAATTTAAATAAAAATCCAGTTTATTAAAAATATAACTCCTTTTTCTTCTATTAAATGAGTTATAAAATGTATATTATGCACTTATTAAAGACATTTTGCTAATCAGGGTTAATGCAATTAGGAATTGCATTGTCGACCAATGCTATCATGTCTATTTCTCTCATAGGACGACCATTTTGCCTACCAATTAATGCATTTAAAAACATTCGACCTTTATGATGTGATGGTGATAATCTTCTTCGTCTTTGGTGATCAAATAATTCCTGGACGAATGTGCTAAGAACTTCTTTTGCCTTATCCAAAATTACAGATTCATTCGGATCTTCCAAAGCATCATCTTGAATATCTGAGTAATTGAATTCTTGTCGATTTTCATGCTCTGGTCTATTTGCTTGTTGTGACCTTTCAGCCTGTTCAAAAATGTTTTCTGCCATTTGTTCAGCTTGTTCTTCCTGTTGCTGTTCTTCAGCTTGCCGTGGTTCTTGTGCTAGTTCTCTGTTAGACTGGATTACGACAGCAGCTGACGTCATAGGACACACTTGGTTAGAAGCACTGTATGTTCCAGTACTTATTGGATTGAAAGTAGAAACGACTCTTAAAAGAAGACAATAAAGGGAGAATTCCATGACCCACAAGTCGCCTTCTATATATTCGTACATGCCATTTTGACGCAAAAGATAGCGTCTTTGAATGTTCCTTTGCTGTAAATGTGTCCTGCAGGCAATTCTGTTCCTGACAGATGAGCATTTCAAGCAACTTCTACATAGATAATCCAAAAGAGTAGTCATCAAAGTCCCTGAAATTTTTTTAAATATTGTTAAAATTGGTTCTTTACAAAATAATTATACCTAAAAATTTTCGAAATACTAAATATCAGATTCATCCATATACAGTGAGTGTAAAAAGTATTCGTACAGTTCGACAATTGATTTAAAAGAGATCCGTTCATAAAAATTATAAACATAAATTCCATTTTAATTAATAATAAATACATAGTAGAACATATTCTCACTAGTTCCATGAGAAATTTACACAAAAATAATTTTATACATGAATAAATATTTACAAAACTGTAACAATCCAACATCTTGTGGTGTAAAAAGTATTCATACACTAAAAGAAATGCAATTTTTTTAGTTATATTTTGTGATTGGTTTAGCCATTAAGATCTAGTTAATTGACATTATCTTTTAAGTTACTTAAAAGGTTCTTCTGAGAAAATTTCAATGCAATGAGAAACTAGAAATTCTGTAATGGGTCGTAAAAGTAAAGAGACAAGTGTTTCCAAAAGAGAACTGATTTTAAAGCTCCGTAGAAATGGTAAATCGTACAACAAGATTTCTGATCTGGTTGGTAGACCCCGTTCCACTTTGCAGTCAATCATAAAAAAGTTTGCTGCCACTCTAACGGTTCAAAACAGTTCTCGTACTGAGCGACCATGTCTATTGACATCATCTGACAGGCGATTTCTGATACATTCATTAAAGAAGGATCCCAAAATAAGGGCTCCTACATTGAAATTAGAACTGAAGAACATGGGAAGAGCAGTCTCCGTAAGTACAGTTTGAAATGCTTGCAGAAATGAAGGTTTCCATGGCCGTGTTGCGAGACGAAAATTCTTTGTTAGTGAGAAGAATCGGAAGCTGCGATTGTCTTTCGCCAAGCAATACGTTATGAAAGCCCAGATTTCTGGAAAAAGATTATCTTTACAAACGAAATTAAATACAACATATTTGGATCGGACGGGAGACGAATGGTATGGAGAAAGCGCAATACAGAAATGCATCCTAAGAATTTAGTGCCAACAGTGAAACATGGGAGTGGAAGTCTACTTGTTTGGGGGTGTATGAGTGCTTCTGGAGTGGGCAAATTAGTCTTTATTAAAAACATTATGAATCATCAACTTTATATTGACATTTTAAACAATAATTTAAACCTAATGCTACAAAAATGGGCTTGAATGGTGATTACGTTTTCATGCATGATAACGACCCCAAGCACACAGCCCTAAACACGAGGCTCTGGATACTATATAATACCCCAAAGATCATGAAATTTCCTCCTCAATCGCCGGATCTCAACCCCATCGAAAATTTATGGGACGTTCTTGATAAAAATATTGGATCCAGACATATTTCTAGTAAAAATGTTTTGGAATTGGTTTTTAATCAAGAATGGGACGCCATATCTAGCTCAATAACAGCATAATTGGTGGAATCGATGCCAAAGAGACTCAAGGCAGTTATTTGAACTAAAGGATTATCCTACAAGGAATTAGCTGTAATATTATGATTGTGTTGGCCAATATATGCCTGATGTACGAATACTTTTTACACCACAAGGTGTTGGATTGTTTCAGTTTTGTAAATATTTATTCATATATAAAATTATTTTTGTGTAAATTTCACATGAAACTAGTGAAATATGTTCTATTATATATATCTAATTAATTAAAATGGAATTTATGTTAATAATTTTTATGAACGGATCTCTTTTAAATCAATTGTCGTACTGTACGAATACTTTTTACACTCACTGTATATAATAGTTAGTTCTCTTTCGTCTTTTATCATTAAAATTTATTTGATGAACTTTAATATTTGCCTCTAACTTTTCAACCAAAGATTTTCAACGTTTGCAGTAAAACTAAAGGATTTGTCAAAAAAAAAAAAATTAATTAATGCAGGGTCACTAAAACTCAGGGGTTTTGTATGCAAAAAGTTCGCATCCAATAATTCCGACTCTCCACAAATATTAACTGCTCTACTACGTAAAATTTTCTAGATAAAGTTTAATGAAATATTAATATATATAATTCATCACACTAAGTTTATATAAACAAGACCAAAATAAAATTTTCTTGATCTATTAAAGAACAAAGATATTTTTTAAGATCGGAAAATTTTCATTTTAAATATTAAATACATAAATTACGGAACAAAAATTATTTTCTACTACTTATCAAGAAAAGTTACTTATCTATTATTCATTACTTACGCTGTTGAAAAGAACTTAATTACTAAGTGAATTAGGTTTATTTGCCAACTTTTGGTGAGTCTAGCACGCTCATGATTAGGTTTTACAATTATACAAAATCAATTTTGAGCAACTACCTCCAAGATGGAGGTCAAATTTATGAACTATTAAAAGCAAACTCACTAATTATATAGTTACAAATTCCTTAACTTTGTTTTATGTTGACAGCATGATTTTTTTTCTCAGCTATTACAAACAAAATACTCGGGTAATTGTAGGATGGCAGAATACACAAACGTTTAATCTCTCATCTACAATCACCTTGTCTGTATGGGAAAAAAAATTGAAAGAATCAAATTTCAGCTTTTTAAATCTTTTAATGCATCAGGCTGGGCATTTGATTCGAAATTCCAGTTCAACACTCAGCTATTTTCATACTATATTTCCTATGGAAGTTTGAAAATTTGTGATATTCAGTATAAATATAATACTAATTATAATTATAGTTGAAACAAAGAATTTTTTTTATATATTAAACTATTATTTTGTTGTAAAAATCTTGATTTAGTTTTTAAAATGCTTAAACATAAATATTTCAACATTATTTCAATATTAAGCCTCTATGCTTTAATGCCAGTCACACTGGTAATTCTATTTTATAAAATCTTAAAATTACAGTTTATTAACTTTAGAGAATACTTTGAGTAATGTCAAGATTATTACTAAAATGAATTTTTAACCACTGGTACTGTTTAAATTGCTAAAAAATAATCTTTAATTTTTATAACACTAATTTAAGTTGCTAAAAATCAGATGATTTGATGGAATTTTTTTTAATAACGAATGTAGAAGTTAAAAAAACCTTTTCAGAATCTCATTTGCCTTGATGGATTAAAATATTCTTTTCATTGTATTAAATGATAAATGAAGTACAACTATTTTACTGTATATAAAGCATCAGTATTAAAAGTAATTTAATACGAATCTATAAAAAATGTAGGAGTAAGTAGGTATATTGAAAATTACGTTTGCCTTTTATCTCGCTCACCATCCTTAACCTTAATAAAAAATGAAACAAGAAAAAATATAAGAAATATTGCTGGTTTCTCATGAACTTTTTTATAGGACATTTTATTAAACTCTGAACTTCCGTTTGAACTCAATATTCTGGAAGAATACAAATATCTTTAGCAGAATTGAGAATCGATTTCTTAGCTGGTAACTCAAAATGGATACTCCAGCTATCAATTCACCCAAAGTTTGGTGTTTTTTGTTTGCTCTTCGTTATTATTTGCTTAAGAGGGCAATGCTAATTGAATTGGTACCAGCAGCTTAAATGTGATTTTGAGCCACGAACATTTGAGCCTAGTGATGGGAATCGAACAAGGAAACTGCTGAACTGAAACCCAGAGCGCTGAGTATAGACAATTTGAAATTTATATATTAGTTTGACTACCAGCTTATGTGAACCAAGATATATTAATCTTACAAGTCTGTCCCTGTAATCCCGACAAAAAAAATCGGGCACTTTTATACAGGATTTGAATTTTCATAGCTAAGAAAAAACGCAACAAGTGGTTGATAGCAGAAATAGTTTTTCATTTATTTTCAATTAGATAAAAATTATACGTTTCTATAAAAATGCATGAGAACACAAAAGAAAGAAAACAGCAATTAAAATTTTACTAACTTACTGTTTTCAAACTGTCTATTCAATGATCACATTTATTTCAAATCATCCCATTTATCACAAAACCTGAAAATGAAATTGGCTTGATATTTTTGGTTGGATGTCCGATTTCGCTTCAAATATTTTGTTCCAAATCCACTGTTTCATATATCCACTTGTTCTGGTCATTTATTTTTATAAAGTCATAAAAAAAAACGGTACTAAGGTATGACTCTTTAGTATTAAGGCTCCTAAAATGTAGTCAGCATAATGAAAACAAGGGCATCGCATTCATTAACTATATGCCATGCTGTTATGTATATTCCTTATAAGCTATATTGCTATAACACTTTCTAAACCATCTTGTTGAAAAAGTATCCTTATTGGTTAGTTGGTCTTTTTTAAAAAATGGTTATACTCTGTAGTAAAGGTCTATTATTCCTCTTGTTCTTTGAATTTCACAGCCAAATTATTACAGAAAATTATTTTGCTTACGGTTATAGATTCTTTTGAGAGGTTACAGTTGCTTACGCGCGCGATTACAATCATTTCATTCTACCTATTACAAACTAAACACGTTCTCTAATCCATCTGAACCTTACAGTTTTAAACGTATTTCAAATGATTATACAATATAAATACAAGCGTATTATAATTTAAAGCATAGGTTCCCAAACTTATTTCTCGTAGACCTCTTTCAAAGTTTTATTATTTTCGGAAGAACCCCTGCTGCTACACATTTCTACTGTATTTCCAAAACTCCTAAAAATTATCACCCTAAATTGGAGGTGCTAAGAAAATAAAAAGTAGCATATTTTCTTGTGTCATATTTATTAAACTAATACTTGTGGTTGTACAAAACTGTAAGCATTTATTATTGCAAACAATCAACAATGAACTCTGAAATGTAAGTCAACAATGAAAAATAGTCACTGTAATAAAATATTCGTTTTTGAGGCGATTTTACCAGAATATGCCTATTATAACAGAATAGAATTATTGTAATTAAAAAAATGCCCGTGGAAACACCGCTCTTTTCATGAATCGCCGTCGTAGTGTAAATCTTCGCTGGTTTGGTTTGTTTGTCGCTAAACGGACATTTTTTGCACAAGAGGGCTAATTAGACCATGACCTACGGTTTAAAGTGGATTCCGAACCACTACGAACATCCATGCCCAAGGTGGGATTCGAACCCACGAACTGTTGAACCGAGGCATGAGCATTAATCTTCCCTGGCTTTACTACATAATTACTTACACTTAAAATTACTACAACACGTAAAGCAAATATAATACAACTGATAAATTACAATATACAAAAAAAATATTTATAACAAGTATGCAGATACTTTTTCTGGCAGTGCAAACACTGACATTGATTCACTTTTATGTTCAAAATTCCAGAAACAAATGGGTAACGTTTTGTTCTTGGCATTCGTATTTATACTAATGCAAATTGCAAGCACAGCGCAAATCGCATTTCATCCCTTTGCAGGTCCAAACAAGCATCCCGGATGAGCGGCACTTTGCAAGTCTCGACATGTGGTGTACACTTGTACTATTATCTACTGTTCTATACAGTTCTGTGTTTGAACTGAGTCTCGAATGTTTTTGAGTACCTACTTAGTGAATGATACTATCTGCCTACGTTGATAGGTAAATCCAAGCCAAAATTTTTATTCTTTATTTTGAAGACAAGAAAATTTTTTCGTGGGCCCCCACTTTCAATTCGTGAACCCCCGTTTTTTTCATGTCTATGTGGACCCCGATGTGGTTTAAAGCATAGAGGAAAATTGACCATTGATTCCCTTAATGATCTGATGGGTCAAATTTATAATGAAAATTCATGAACTTTAAAAATTCAGGAAAGGAAAAATGTTTTTAAATAATTGCTGAATAACTCCGCTTTGTGTATATTTGTCGATTAATCTTTCAAAATTCTGGCTCGCATATATGTATATAACTAAATATTTATTATTCCTGAAACGCGAGTGAATAATGTTTACATCAAAGTATAATAAAGTAAAATAGGATCATAATTTATTTAAGTTTAAAATTAAATAATTTGCTTAATATATGATTTATGTTTTAAGTATACACAAAACAAATATTTTTCAACATCAACTATTATAAATAAACATGATTTTCTTAGTGAATGACATAGTGAATGATACTACCTGCCTACGTTGATAGGTAAATCCAAGCCAAGATTTTTCTTTATTATGAAAACCAGAAAATTTTTTCGTGGACCTCCACTTACAACTTGTGACCCCCTGTTTTTTTTTCCTGTCTATGTGGACCCCCGTGTGGTTTAAAGCATAGAGGAAAATTGACCATTGATGCACATAATAATCTGATGTGTCAAATTTATAATGAAAATTCATGAACTTTAAAATTTTAGGAAAGGAAAAATTTGTTTAAATAATTGCTGAATAACTCTTGTGTATATTTGTCGATTAATCTCAAGATTATGCCTCATATATATCATATAACTCATAACTAAATATTATACAAATTTATTACTCCTGAAACGCGAATGAATGTTTATTTTAAAGTGTAATAAAGTAAAATGGGATCATATTTTATTTAAGTTTAAAATTAAATAATTTGCTTAATATATGATTTATGTTTTAAATATATACAAAACAACTATTTCTCAACATCAACTAATATAACTAAACATTATTTTCTTTCGAGAAATTTTAACTATTGCTTGTATATTTATTTTTACATATTTGTTATGCTTTATGGTAATGTACTCCCTTTTTACTATTTTATTCGGATATACTCGGAGCATTTAATGATATTTTACTTATCAATGCACCCAAAAATTAGCTAAAAGGTTGGTTTTTTAGAAGTTTTATCAAAAGTTATATACTTTTTGTGGGAAAATAAAGTGCAATTTTGGAAGGAAATTAATTTCTAAGATTTTGACTCACCGTAGTTTTGAGAGAGAAATGCAAACTTTGGAATGGATGGTGCTGGATTTAATTCCAGTCACTATTGTCCAAGAAAAAATAGTTATGTTTTCTGCACACCTATTAGTCGGAGAGTTTCTTAGGAATTTCAAGAGTTCTCTTTAATAGCATACGATTATATGAAAAATATGTATGAAGTCAACTAGGTAAATAAAGACATGGTCGATTATGCTCCCGGTAACCTATTGATTGGACAGCACTCTTCGGAGCAAAAGGTCTCGAATTCGATTGCAGCCATTAATAAACAGAAAATGGATGTTGCACTTCCGACATATATATCGGAGTGGTTGATTAGGAACACAGGTTTCTTTCATGCGACTCGCGAATGCACCTCATTATCTTTAAAACGCGCCCATACTGCTCTCACAAAGCAATTTTTGCGGTTAGAGTTAAAATGTCTTACAACAACCATCGGTCGTGATGTTTTCCACTATAAGTGGTCATTTAGCAAATAAAAAGTTACAAAAATATATCACAGTCTAATATATGAAATTAAGTATTGTTAAATTCGCTTACAGAAGGAAAGAAAATTTCTTCAGCTAAAATTAACTACAGAAATGGTAAGGTCTTTATTGTGAAATTATAAAGTAACATATATATTATTTAATCTGATAAAAACATTAAACGAATGCAAAATTTATGATAATCTAACGGGAGCTAATAAAAGTGCTCATTATTTATCACATAAGCTCTACTTGTTAATGGCATGATCTAATTTTTTTTTTTTTTTTAAACACACGACAGCTAATTAAGGCTGCACTTAGGGTTTGAAATCGATTCCAAACCACTTCAAACAGGTCCGATATGCGATTCGAACTCGCAAGCTAATGTATTTAAAGTCAGATCGATAACAATTTGATTCTAATTTGACTTCAGATGCAACTTAGAAGAATTACTTTTACTTTCATAATTATTGTATTTTAAGAAAAATGTCTAAATAATTATTTCTTGCTTATCATAGATTTTTAGAATGCTTACGATGTTTAAACTTGATTAATAAATTTTTTATATTATAACAAATTAATTAGGAATTTTGTCAAAAAAATTCTTTCAAAATCCTAAAATTTGAACTATATTGTAAAATATATAATCATTAAATATGGTTACAAGCTTGTTATTCTTTAAATGTTTTTTTCGAGAGAGGTGGAATCAGTTTTATACTTTAACGTTTTTCTTTGTAATTAATTATTACTGGGTTAATAGGTTTTTGTGTTTCTTGTCAATGGTCATTTTTTCACATAATAGACGGTTAAACTATGACCGACGCTTTAAATTCCGTTCCACTGCGTATAAACGTCAAGGCCAACGATGAGTTTAAAAACCACGAACAGTTGAACTGTAGGCAAAAGCACTAACCATTCAAATATCAGCTCAATGGCTAAACCATGTCAGAAAATACAAAATTAACTTTAAATTTTTTTTATTTAGTAAAAATTGTATTAATGTTAGAAACTAGAGCTTTCTCATTAAAAATTTTTAATCGTTTTAAAAACGTACTTAAAGAATCAGAAATAAACTGAAACAGGCTAAAATTCTCTGCAATAGTAAATCGGAATTAATCTAACTTTTATAATAACATTCCACTAGTTAGATTAGAAATCTGTCTTTACTTCGTTTATTGGATAGCCTAACGTCTGAAGGTTTTTGTGAGGCATTTTAAAAAGATTTTTCATAGATAATGGGCCGCATTCATGTGTCACTAGAGAACAAACCTAGAAAACTCCCAAGTACCTATCGCCCAAACGTGCATGGAGAAAGTAGAAACAAAATCCACCTCACATTGTTCAACAGATTCTAGGATGGAACCCGAGATCATATGCTCCAAAGATCACTGATCTACTAGTTGTCTACCTATGGTGAGCCCTATAGTGATTATATGAAGTGCATACTAGATTTTTCTAGAGATCTCTTAACTGTGTTACACAGATATTGAAGCAGAACTAGTGATCACCTATTAAAATTTTTAGATAGAAAAAAAGATACGCTTTAATCTCTCGACGACTACTTTGAGTGTTGTTTAAGTCTATCAGGATTTTCATTTTTAGAATAGAATCTTAATCACTATAAGCAATTACATGAAATACGAGAATAGATTCTGCAAACCGTTGTAAATGAAGATCAAAGAACGAATTGACTTCTAGCTCAGTATATATTATGTTACGAAATGTTTAAAAGCTTAAGGTTTGGATAGAAATATTAATCACATAAATCGTACGCTGCAATCGAAATTTTAAACGCATGAGCTAAAGGTTCACTATATCAAAATTAAACCAATTTTCTTTTAGATGCAAAAAAGCACTTTTCTCTCTAGCGGAAATTAATAACTTTATTATAAAGTGTCCAAATTATTTAAAATTTATCAACCTTTGCAATAAAGAAACAAACATAATTTTCAGAGTATATGAACTTTTTTAGAAATTTATATTAAAATCAGATCGTAGGAATGTTTATTTCTCAAAAAATATTTTTCAGTGAATTATGAAGATTTTGATTAATTAATCTAATATCTTAGCAATAGTTTTAGAAGTGTTTTAAAGCAAAGTAACTGGCTCTCTTTTGGAAGTAACAATGAGCACTTTTTCTAGCTTAGAGAATTTATAATTAAGAGACCGCGATTTCTTTAAAATTCTTTTACCCATGTAATGCATAAGAGAGAAATTGAAATAATTTTCAGAGAATTAGTTTATAAATAAGGTATAATATATTATACATATATATTTTATTTTGAACACTTACAATTTCCTCGAGCACCACAGATACACAACACGTCTTACAGAAATTAGTTAACTGAAAAATTACATGCTTAAACAAAGCGAACAAACGCAGAGAACAAATGTTTGAATTTTTTCTGAATCGCAAAAACAAATACGTTCTCCGGCCTAATAATGTCAAAGATTTTCAATTCTTTCTGCAAGAATAATCTAGGACTATCAAATATAGGGCATGAGAAAATTAAATATTCCCCATCTTGAGGTACTTGAACATTCACATAAATAATTGGATTTTAGATTGAAATGGAAACGATAACTTTCAAATTTACCAAAACCAGAAATATGAAATCTTAAAATTTAGAGGAAAGACTCGGAATGCAGTCCACCGGAAACAGTAGGAATTACCTTAGCATTACGAGAAGAAAACTTTCTCATATCATTCAGCAAAAAAAATTATCAAAAATGGACTAATAGTTTTTGGAGTGCAAATGTATCACATCCACTGGTAAATTTTTGACATCTTCAGCTACAAAATCAGCTTTCATTTCCATAGAATCCGTTATTTGCACAAACATAAGCAAAACAGATGTCAATTCCGCTATCTGTAGGCGAAATGAGTCAGTAGGGTTTCAATTACTAATTTGTCACTACTGGTAATACTGTTCAAAAAGTGGAGAGAACAAATGGCATCAGAACAACTCATATCTTCACAATGCTGTTAAATTTTCCGTGATCCACTTGACGGCAAGATAAATACATAGAAGTTATGCTTGGAAAACAGTACATACATTCCGTAAAAGCTGTTTAAAAAATAACAAACTTCAGAATTATCTTCAAACAGAACAAATGCAAAGACAACTTAAAATTTTTCAGCTTGCTACCATCTGTAAAGAAAACCTTATCGAATCTCATTTCTGTAGTCTCTTTATAATCGCAGAAATTTATGGACTCTAAAGTAGCTGGATAAGGAAGATCAGGAAAGGGAACATTTCCATTCATGGGCATAAGTAAATTAAAATCTTGTCTTACACAAAATTACTTTCGGGAAATCATTTTAAATGAATTCAAATGTATGTACTTTTGAAATTAAAGAAATAATCGAAATCATTTATTTTAAACAAGTATTTTATATAAAAATAACTAGGATTATTTAAAAACGTATTTGGTAATATTTTTAAATATTGAAAAAAATTGAGTTATTTCAATATATGATACAATATTTGGAACCTTATTATATAATAATAATATAATTCATAATATATTCGTTCTAAAAGATGATAGCAATATGTTCTTATCTCCTTAAAAATTTTTTTCAGGTTGAGTAAACAACAATTATCTAAAGTTCAATCATCAATAAGACGTTATTTGCTGTCATTACAAATATTTAATATTTTGAGTAGCTTTCTTTGGTTTTTGAGTTTAAAAATAAGTGACATATAGTTATACAGATTTCATAATTGAACATATTTAAAGTAAGAATTTTATTAACTGAAAATGAATGTGTCCTGTAATACAAAAGCGACATATTGTGATGCCTTTTTCAAAATTATTTCTCCTTATTAAATCGCATCTCAATATTCTTAACATTTAAAATAAAAATTTGAAGTATTTCAGCATATTTTGAAAACAAAAAGCGAGTAAATAAAATTTTAGATCACGATGTGATATTATAATGAGGAAAAGAAACAATTTCATAACTATTTTATCATTACATTTATTATTTATGCTGTTTGAAAACATAAGATTTATGTGAAAAAAAATTTTAAAAGATGTCAATAAAATTTGCTAGGTTACACTTTTAAGAAAATTATTATTATAAGATGTTACATATTTAAAATTATAAATTTTGATTTATTAATAAATCATTATAAAATTTCAGTTTCATAAAACCTTAACGCTTATTTTTAAAAATGCAGATACATTAGCATTATCTTAACACGTTATGTAAAATAACATTATTATTTGTAAACTGTCAATACCTATTCCACTCTGCATTATTCTAAAAAAAATTATTTCAAAATTTTAAGTTTGTAATTTTTACTAGAAAACCTATTAAATATGGAGAGTAAACATTATGCATTGTTATTGTTAAAGTAATAAAATTTATATTTTATAACCATGAGATTTCAGATAGCAATTAAGAATATTTTGAGCACAATTTTCTTGTCAGCATTTCCGTCTTGATCATTCTGACCACAATTTAAAATTCGGAGATTTTTATATTTACTTACGTCTTTTACATATTACCTCCTGACCAGCGATGGTAAACATTTCAGCCTTTAAAAAAGTAAAAATCTGTGGAAAATGTTGGCTTTCCTATTTCATATTTCTAATGTTAATATAGTTTAAAATAATAGGCACTCATAATCTCGAATCTCAATTAAGTTTAGTTGTCTTACTGCTTTCAGAACAAAATGTCTGTATTTTTGATGATCAAATCCTCTAAATAAACATCAATTGCGTAATTTAAATGCAGAAGCAAATAACAAAGATGAAAGTTTACAGGGCGTATTTTTTTCCAAAATTATACACCAAATAACGGAGACATAATATCATAGAAAGATGTGAGTGCAGAGTCATTTTTAATCACTATGACCTTTTGCTAGATTAAGTACCAAATTTGCTGTCTTTCAAACAGGAAGAAGATATTTTTTCCTCTATACTACTCACCAATATTTAGCTTATCATGATTTTTTGCATCTTTTTTATTCCAACATAAAATCTTAGTCAAGCACAATGTAACATTTAATTTAAAATAATATGAAGTCAATATGTGACTTTCCACTCATCTCTCTAATCTACCAAACTTTTGAAAAGAATATTAGAACCTGCGAGTGTCCCATATTTATATTGCTCTCAGCATAATACTTTATAGTTGTTCAGGTTCCTAGTATTCAACCGTCGAAACGCACAAACAATATGATTCTTTACCAATCTATTCAACTTCAGTAGTTGATTATAAAGGTGAATTCGTGAACTGACATCCTCATCTTCAAACAACACAACATTGTGCAAACAGAATTAGGCTTTTGCCTATAAGCATATAAGTCCCTACTATGACTATTTTAAATTTTGTCATAAAAAACCAAATTATATCAACTTTTCAAGTGATTGGACATCCCTCAGAAGTAATCCTAAATTCTAATTGAAAGGGAATAAATAATCTCTTCAAACTGCTTATAACATAATAATTATTGGTTTGTGAGTTGCTGATTCTGATGCGATGTTAGCTTAACTATTTATTTTGCATATTGCTCCTGTTTGCTGACACTTAACGAATTAAATAAACTTCTGCTTAGATTTTTCCATGGTAAATGACGCAATTTAAGCACTGAACTTATATGTGTTGATCAATAGTTAGTTTTCCCATGAAGACCCTAGTTTTGTAAATTCCAGAACATTGATGAAATTGTTGATTTAGCAATTGTGATATTCAGCTTCTTCT
>CM075855.1:58604936-58699936 GCA_037975125.1 Latrodectus hesperus
AGGAAATTTGCAAAATATTTTGTCATTAATTAAAATTTCATGCAATTTATAAGTAATATACCTATCTTCTCATAGTATGTTACCAATTAATGAAGATTTACTACCTTTGGAAGCTATTTATACGTAATAAAATAGTTTTTCTTCACAAGAATTTTCTTTAATATGATGGTAAGAAATGGGAAAAATCACAAGAAATGTGAATTTTCTATAGTAATTTATTCATTATGATTTATATAGATTGTGAACATTTTATCATTCCACACATCGTAAATAATTTACTATTGTAAATACATTCATACACGTTATTAAACACAGCAAAACTAATGTTTGATTTTTATGATATATGTACAAAGAAATACAGTTAACTGTATCATAAAATTAATTGTATATAAACTGTATAGAAAATTGATTACAAGTTGCCAAAAGCATTTTCTGTGGGAATAAAGTCAGATTTTTGCAGGATCTATTTACAGTGACAGATTATAGTCTTATCAACTTATTACCATTGCATACAACAGGCATATTGTGTGCTTGTTAGTGATGGATTGCTCATCTACATCACAGATCATAGCACCGCAGATTTAGATTGTTACTCATTTGCTGTTTGCTTGTACTATTTGACTTTCTTAATGTAATTAATGGCATCAAATTGTTCAAGCAGACAAGTACCAAATAAATTCTGTTGTGATATTTCTTCTTTTACTTTATTTATTTATTTTTTGGGTAGTTAGTGGCATAGATTCTATATATACTGATGATTCTGTAATGTGTGACAACACATTGTTTTCATTTATGGTTGTTTCCTTTGAATTTCAAATTTTCAACATTATCTTTAAAAATTTAGATTAATTTTTTTAATAAATCTCAATTTATTAAAAAAATTAATTGAGTTCATGTTTTACTTTTACAAACACCCGATTTTCTTTCATAATTGATATTAATTTATGTGGTAATTTTCTGTTTTGGGGCCATAAAACAAATGTTCAACAAAATCAACACACTTGGAATATAAAATTGTCAACGTATAACATAATAATACTCTCAGTCATTTTAAAGAGTCTTTTTTTTATTCATGACTAAGCATACATGTTTGAAATTTCGTTATACCTGGATTAAGTGTTGGTATTGATTTTTGCTGCTTACTGTTTCTTATTTGTTCTTGTTGCTTGGATTTTGCTTGAAATAGATTTAAATGTTTTGCAATTTTAAAAGTTTAGATTATTCATAAAAACTCTTTTCATTTGGAAACAAAGTTAATATTTCATCGCGTATATTTTGCATGGTGATTTAGACAAAATCTTTTTGCTAATAGTCTCCCACTACTCTGAACCAGAAGATCACAATTTATTTATAAATTTAATAATTTCTTGCAGGGAAAATTAATATTTACAAATAGAATTTTTCTTAAATTAAAAAATTATTAAAAATTAATGTATTATTATTTATATATTGCTAATATATTTAGTATATTTATTTTATTAATTTATTTACAGAATACTGGTAAATTTTCTAAATCAAATGACAGAACAAGTGAAAAAATAAAGAATTCCCCAGTCACAAGTAATAGTGATGTTTCAAATCGAAATGATGTATTAGAAAATAGGAGTAGTCCTCGTTATCATCGTACATCCTCTCAAAGACAGAAGGATAAAGATCATCATGAAGGTAAAAATTTTCTTGTTTTATACTTGAAAGAATAATTTATTTTTATAATTTGTCATGCTTTTGTCATTGGTGTTTGGAAAATGTTCTACATTATTCTTTTTCATTTTGAAAATTTTAAATTTTATTAGAAGAAAATGTAAAATACATCTTAACATTTGTAAACACTTATTTTATAAGACAGCATAAGAATATTAAAAAATATATTCAATTAAATTTAAAGTGAAAGTACTAAATATGTAATACTAATCTTTTTCTAAAATTTGACTTTCTCAATATCTCATTGTTAACTCAAAAGTGGTGTTAATGTTTAAAATTCATGAATCTTAAAGTGGAGGGAACTATAATTTATATCTTGGAGCTATTACAATTGTGTGCATGTTTTAATTTAAAGAAAATAAAGTTACTAATGCAATTTTTAAGGAAAACTCGTTAAATTATTCAAGAATCATTATTATTTGGTGTATAAACTTTCTTGATTTTTTAAAACACAAATTATCATATTAAATTTGATTCAGGAATGGATAGCCTCTTAAATTTGTTTAAATTCTTATTTTTCATTGATATTCCTCAAATTTTTTAAAACTCATACAAAAACCAATTTCCTATAAAGTTATCAGATTATTTTTTTTATAGGTTATATATTGTTTCTGCTACTTTTCCTTAACAATTAATATAATTATCTTTTCAATGTCACAATAGCTTATAGCAATGAACACTTATTGATCAATATTGCCTTTTACTAAATAATCTATTTAAAAATTCAGCCAATTTGAAGCTTTGTAGCCACCATGTACAATATAAAATTATGGTCATTATGAAAAAAAAAATCTGTTATCTAATGTGTTTTCCCTCTCTGTTTTATGATTTTTTTTACAAGACATGTAAAGAGTCTATTAATTTTTTAAAAATTTATTTACATCTGCTTTCAGTTTAGTTTAATTACTTCTATGCATACAGAGATATCAATTTAGATTTATAAAAATAAGTAAATGGTTATTTAAAGTAAATATTTTAGTAATTTTAAATAACTGTATCCTTTTAATGGTATGGACATAGCTATGATATTTGAAAATGCAATCTATTTGCCTCATTGCTGTTTATTTCAATTAAACTTAATCAAATTGATTGTTTTTGTGAACAAAATTGATGCATGGTTGTAATTTTCATTCTACTTCATTCATCATAATTATACCAAGTTTCATTTAAGTGAAATTCATATAATGATGACAGAAAGTCCTAGATTTTACAACAATTACCTAATTCCAAATTAGAATTATCATTTTACCAATAAAAGGAATACACATTTTGTAAACTTTATAAACTCATATATTTTTTGGATTTTAGTGATATGTTATAGTTTTTAATTGCTTCGTGCAATTTTACTAAGACAATCAATGATTTTAAAACAATATATATATATATATATATATATATATATATATATATATATATATATATATATATATATATATATATATTTACAACTAAAATCATAAATTGGGAAAATATAATCTACTCTAAAAGCATTGTGAAATGATGTATGAACTAGACTTTTTTGAGAAATTTTTATAAAAACTGAATCAGTCCCACTGCTAATGATTTAAAATTAAACTGGTCAAAGAGATTCAATACTTTTTGAATATGTCTAAATTTGACATTAAAATTTTGGTATGATAACTATTTGAGTTCCTTAAATTAATTCAAGAAATTTTTGCTGTACTTACTTTCAATTGTATCTCTGTTATACTTTTTTAATTAAAATTTTTTTCAATTATATACTTAAGTATGTGTGTTTGTTCAGCATGCTTTCATATACCTAGGCCTGAATTAGGTTCTGCCAGTTGGATGGAAGCAGCTAACTTTTCTTTTACGGAATAATTTATTAGCTAAAATTAATAACCATGTTTTTTATTTGGCATGAAAAATTGAATTATTTCTTCAAGTCATTTTATTTTTGTGTGTGTATATTATGCCTTATTTTTATTAACAAAACTCAACAGTTATGTTATTCCTTAACAAAATTTTACAGTAAGTGAACATTTTTTGCAATTGGTATAATATCTCTTATTCATATTCTTATTCTATAAATTCTTCATAACAATTCTTATTCTATAAAATTTTTAAAAATTTAAATGTTTGCAGTCATAAGTGTTGTAAGATGTTAACCCTTTAGCCGGCTATCTCGAGTACACTCGGGAAAAATTTCTGTGCGTTTTCCGGCTATCCCGAGCCCCTTGGTAGGGGCAACTGGCTTCACTGCAGTGCTTTAAATTCAACCCCCCGAATTGATAGATTGCCGTGAAATCGTGGCTTGGGAACTTACTGAACGGTCATGGTTGATTTAACTAATGTGAGCGGAAATCGAAAGTATTTCAAGAAAGCAACAGTTTTACTTTTCTATATTTATTCCCATTTAGATTTTCATAGTTGAAGACTCTCTAATTATTGCGATTTATAAAAAAATATATATAGTACCAATTTTCATTACATTTTTTATCAAGTTTTTAAATAAATAACATTATTTAGTTTCGTTGTATAGTACATGTTATGTATGTATATATATATATATATATTGTTTAACTATCAACTAGGTACCAATTACGAGCCCCAGATCATCAAATTCACTATCCGTGTCCGAAGAGTAATCTTCATCATAAAAATAAAATTCTTCTTCACTGCTTGAATCAAACAATGTTTGTAAAACGGTAATATATATATATATATATATATATATATATATATATATATATATATATATATATATATATTTTTATAGATGCAACTAACTGCTAGAATTTAGCTTCTAAGAATAAAGGTAAAAATTAAACCGCACTCCTATATATATAGATAGATACGTAAAAAAAGAATGGCAAGGTGAAAGTATGACATTTCAATAATTTGTTCTGGCCAGCTGAAGGCGATTTATTGACACGCTGACATGGAGTATATCATTAGACAGATGTTTTCAAGATAAATTTATTGGAAATGTGCATCTACTTTATCAATATTACATTTGTTTTCAATTTAAATTTATCGGGGTTTCCCACGGAATTTGAAAATTCTCAAGTTCCACAAATTTGTCAATACTATCAATCGTGATAATGTTGATAGCTTCACACCACTCAAAATTTCAGTTCGGATGTTTCAACCATTGTTTAAAATATTAAGATCACAAAGTAATTACAAAAACTGGAGGAATAAATTCTACTATATAAATATTTTCAAATTTTAGAATGGAAATAGTGTTACTCTTCATTCCACATAAAAAATATATTATTTTGTTACGATTACGGCCTATAACTTTACAAAGAAGCTATTATTTTTTGCAAGAAAACTTTAATTTTCAACTTTCACTCAATTCAAATTCACATTCACATTCAATTCAAACTTTTTTCAATTCACATTTTGGTGTAGGACTGGCAAATGATATTAAAATACATCAAGAATTCCGAGTTTTGGAAACATTATGAGAAATATTCCCTTAAATATTTGTTTAAGAAATGCATATCTATTTCGGAGACATTTTAGTATGATTTCACCATAAACTCTTATTATCGATTTAACTATTTAAAAAATGTTTGAATTCAGTAATCACAAACATTATTCCGTATAAGGAAAACAGCAGATAATATGTTAAACTGTTTAATTCTTTAATTATGAGGTTCAAAATTATTTTAGTAAATTTTTTTTATAAAATTAAGGATATGTTAAATTAATATTTTGTAAATATAGTTTAAAATCATTGAATAGAAGTTTGTTTCTTACAAACTCCAAACAATAGGATATTTCCTTTAGCATGTAAAAGAAATATTTTGTTTTACTAATTTAATGAATATATTTTAAGTGTTATGCTTTGTTTTTTATATACTTCAATATCTAACAGAATTGCAGTAGCACTAAATATTATACGTTTATATTCTTGAGACAGATTATTTCAAATAAGTACTATAAGTTATGACTTTTTTTATTCCTTTCTTGTAAACACACGAAAACAAACTTCAGTGTGACTTAATTCTAATATAAAGATAAATAATTCAACCCTCAATAAGATGTTTTTAACATAAGAAATAAATTTTATCTTTGTGGTAAAATAATAAAGATACGTATTTTTAATGGGTTAACTTTAATGCAGAATTAATGCTGTCGAAATTAGATGAAGTATTCATTTCTGGTTAATGAAATTTAAAAATAAATTTTGTGAATATTTACTTCTTTAATAAAAACTATTTACAAATATTTGTTTAATCTAATGAAAACTAAAGAGCTAAATATTTTTATTTTATAACCATCAAAAGAAGAAGGAAATCAAATCCTTATTTCACTAAAGTACTTTGAAAAAAAATAGTTCGCTAAATTTGCCACTGTTATGATTTGCATGTCAAAGCAGCTTTAGTTCAGTGAAGGAAAAAATATTTAATGCAGGACTAATTTGAATATTAGAAAAAATGTTATATTGACATGTTTTGTATTAAATATTCAATTATTAGAATACTATTGAAATAATAGCATTAAGATTTCCTTGCTTTTATTCTCCTTCTAAAAATTTTTAGCGTGAGATACAACATTTTATTATTTGTGCAAAATAGTTTAAGAAATATAAAAGATATCTAATCACAACATGAATCTTAGATCGAGAGATATTTCTTGCATAGTTAGAAACAGAAATCTTTCTGTACAAAGAATTTAATATGTATTTTAATACATGTTATTTTAATACCCAAAAAAATTAAAAGTTAAATTAATTCTCTATCTATAGACTTCAAATTATATTTAAAAAAATTTTGAAAGTAAAATTTATATTCAAAAAAAATTTACAAAATTTCAACTGAAATGAATAGTTTACAATATACTCTGAAGTCTATTGTTAAGCAATTAAGTTAGCTTTTTTATTTTTTAAGCTATTAAAATTTTGTCCAAATTCTTCAATTTGTGTATAAAGCAACAGAGCTGATTCTTTCATTAATTTTGAAAATTATTTGATGATTTTAAAAAATATTGTGGACTTTGAAAAGTATCGACAATAATTAAAATCAATTAATAATTAAATTGCAAATTAACGCGTTTTAACAGCTATTTAAATCATTACAATTTTAACTATTTGGGAAATTTAAAAAAATTCTGATTTTTTAATAAAGGGAAATGATTATATATATATATATATATATATATATATATATATATATATATATATATATATATATATATATATATATATATATATAAATTTTATGTATATGAACTATACATATATTTCATATATATATTTTTTTATTTAAAAATTTTAAATATAAAAACTGCATAGAAATACATTAAATTTATTGATAATAATTTTCAAAATAATAAAATAAAATTTATATTTATTGTAATTAAAAAATATAACAGACTTGAGGAAATTTTCAAGCAGAATATTCACAAAGAAAACTACTAGCACACCTGAGTTTCTTCAGCTGACAACGATTGATGATCTTTCCCCACTGTAAGTGATTATTGTGAGGTGGTCCAGGGTAAAACGGAAATACGCCTCATCAAGAATTAGAGGCTTTTGTATTCTTGACAAGTTCTAAAGGGGGAAAAACTTGCATTGCAGTGAAAGCCAAAACTATGTTGCCACCGCGAAGCAAAAATGAAGCACTTTCTTCACAGAACCCCAGACGGTTAAGGGGTTAAATATTAGATTCAAAGCATTTTATTTGTAGGAAATTTGATATGTACAAGAAAAACTATTTGCGGCTATGTATATTTTGAAACTTATTGAGAAATCCATTGTGGATTCATCAAGTTCCAGCCATTATAATTCTTTCAAAGAGATTTGATGGCGTTCCAATTCAAAATTTTTTAATACATGAGTATTTCCGTATTATACATTTCAAACACCAATATTAATTAAAAACTGACAATGTTCAATTTGAAAGCAGTTCTGTAAGTTTAACCTTTTTGCAATAACACTCCTTTGTTTGAGATGCTCCCTGAAAATGAAACAGAAGAGACAAAACAGGGATTTTGCACTGTTAAGCCTAGCTATAGAAAATATTCATAAAGTTTGAGTTTTAAAATGGTACCAAAAATTATAACATTAGATTATTACACAAGTTGTGATATACATTAAAATGTAATAACATTTTCTCTTAAATTCACGTGAAAATTTGTAAAGTAATAATATTTAAGAAGCAATTTCTGAAAGTGCTACTCAAAATTCTTAAATTAAAAATTTCTAAATTGACAAACACATTAAAAACTTTCAAATTAAGAAATTAATATGACAAAGGCTATTTACAAAAACAAATAAAAAAAATTTAAATAACTGAGTGTGGAAAATTTCAATGCATGAGAGAAATGCAAAGTCCTACATTGTACAATTTGCGAGCATAAAATGTTTATTGCATATTTCTTTGTAAAAACACAGTTTGTGAACAAATTATGCACTTTATCTTTTTCACCCTTTTTGTTCATATTAAGGGGAGGAGAATGACTACCAGACAATCAAATAGTTATTGATATAGATCTGATTGTAAATTTTTCTTCTTGATAAATTTTTAGGCTCTGCAAAATTTATTCAGTTAGCTTCATTTTTAAACTGGAGAAGTGGCATTTTAATGCAGTGTTTCTAAGGAAAAAGAATGTTGAATTCAATATTGTTACATTTATAAGCCCAGAAAATAATTTTTTGTACCAATACACTGATTTTCTAAAATATGAATATTGTGTCATAATTTTGTCTACACTAATCCTGTTTTTGTTATAATTTTTAATACATTTAGACTTTAAAATGTTCTCAAGTAATTTTTATCTTTTCTGCCAGATTAAGACATTTGTGGCTCGTGTATATGCTTTTGTAGCATAAAAAGGTGTCTTTTAAAATTTATTATTATTATTTTTTGATTATTAATGCTGTGTTTATGTTGCTGAGTTGCATCATATCTGATTCACCCTTTTTTTAGTTTCCTTTGTGGGAAGTCTTTGGGCATTCTTTTCCTTGTTTTCAAAACTGTTCCACAAATATTTGTTTTATAGAATAAATATTATCCATAGTAGATGAGGAATTGAAAAAGATATCCAAATATTAATTATACCTTTTTTCAAATTACCTGTCCATCAGTGTTTTCACTACACTTTCTGCTTAAGACCTATCTCTGCTTAACATTTCACTGTGTCATTACCACAGTAAATTAAAAAATTTCATACATAACTGGAAAATGTGCATCTTATTTCTTTTTATCCCATAAAATGATCTTTTTGATGGAAGATATTAAAGAAAATCAAGATGTGTCATTTCTAAGCAAAAAGAGAATCATATATGCAAATATTTCCCTAGGGAACGTAGTTTGTTTTAAATTTATTTTTCAGATTTTATTTTATGATTTGTCCCAGTTTTTCCAACTTGTTAGTACAAAAATTTTCAAATATTGAGAAATCTCTGGGATAATTTTATTGGAAAACAGAGTTGCAAATATCTCATCTCATCTGTAGTAAAATACATTTTACGTTAGGTTTTTGATAATGCCCATCAATATTATCATCGCAAAAACCTTTTTTTTTCTTCCTCTTAATAGTTAAATTTGGAAATCTGACTTAGAAGTTGTTGGAGTACTGCTTTGAACAAAACAGTCTGTTTCTTTAGTAATCAAATTTAACTAATCATCATCAAAGAAGAGATTAAAGAAATCAATTTCTTTTCTTATATATTCACTACAGGATTTGTTCCCGATATTCCAGTAAATGTATGAGCAGGAAATTCCTCAAGTTTTTAATCCAAAATGAAGCATCTTGAGCCTGACTTACTAGATGTGTAGGGCAGGCACTCAGCAAACTCTGACTTGGACAAAATATCTATGTCAGAACCATTAGAAATATCAATTTCTAAGTCACCAAAATGGTTCATATATCATATGAGTATACTCTTTCTCTGATATATAACACTTTCTTGCTATAAAAATCTGGAGTCAAGTTTTTACAAAATATAAAAACATGTGAAATATATCCAAAAGAATATATAATATATACCCAGAATGTATGGGAAACTGAAATAGAACTGTTGCCAAAACTTTAACCTTTTGAGTCCGGCGTCTCCGTTTAAAAAAACTGCTCCTAGGACGGCGCAAGAAGATGACATTTCCTACCCCGTTGACCAAAAGGAAAGGGTCATTTTTACCCCATCTAAGTGCTGAAGTTTTCACCATAACGAATTTTATCTTTTGAGGGAGATACGCCGCGCTAGGTCTGCCAAAATTCTCATGAAAATGTAAATGTGGTTACCATAAATACTATACTTATCGACCAGCTATTGATTTTTTTCTATTCGTTGTTTTACATACCACATTAAGAAATGTTTTAAGAATTTTAAGATTATATACATGGATTTGTGAAACAAATCTAGTCTGTTTCAAAAACTATATGGCGTACATTAATTTATTACAGAGAATTTTCTGAAATAATTATTTAAAATAATTATAGACTTCTTTAAAGTAATGAATTTGCAATTAGTTATAATAAAAATGATAAGCAATAAACTAACTAAATATTTCAAAAACATTCATAAAAGCAGCCTGCCTAATATTAATATAATAAATTAATTAATAAAGATATTTTGAACAAATATTTTCTTTTATGAGTAAGTACAAGCAAACTGCCAAAGTTGCATATGAAGAAGATTAAAGGTAATCTGTGTGTTAAATACAGTAATGATTCCAGTTTTCTTTTGATTTAAGTATTTTTATTTTTGAAAAATTTCTATATTGAATGGATTAAAATATATGCTTTTTTATCTTTCACTTTTAAGGAAAAAGCTTAAAAATGGAATTTTCCTTTCTGCGTGTTTCTGTAACTAAGTATGAAACGTTTTGCACAATAAATGTAGCCAGACGAATCTTGAGTTTCTCCTTTATATGTAGCATTCAGGTTGATTGTTTAATAAAATTACATTTGTTATACAATAAATAGTAATATTCGGTTCATTTCTCAATGACTGAGAATTTTAAAATGTTCATTCAAATAGTACATTCCAAAATATACTCGTATTCGTCTCAGAAAATATTTTTATAAAATTCTTATCAAAACATTAGCAAGAAAACATTAGCTTTATTTTGAGAATAAATTCTTATCTTCAGAGTGTTTTAAGCTTTTATGAAACTATGCTTATTAAATTATTTTTAAAAACCAAGATCATGATTAGTTTAATTTTATACAGAAATTAAAACTACGTAGAAGAAAGACTGGCATACCTAAAATGCAACTTTTTTAAATATCTACCGCATCTCAATATATGATTGGAAGTATTTTCATTTTTATATTTATTTTATTTCTACCTACATGTTTTTGTTGTGAGATTAAAAAATACAAAGTGGCCCTGGAATATTTTCCATAAACAATACTTCGAAAGCAAGAAATCATGAAAGTTGTCTAGCATCTATTCCGATATTCGTGCACGTCAGAAAAAAGATACGTTTAGTATTCATTATTCAACAGTGAGCAACATCGAATAAAATATATTTCACCTTGAAAAGCAAATTTTTAACACTAAATCAAAATTATTTCTTTGTAAAAAATTTATTTCATTAGTTCATATAAAAATCCAGAATATGAAAAAAGCTCTTATATTACAATAAATGCAGTTTCTTAATGAAAATGTTTCTAAGACTATTAAATCTTTGAATTGGGATTTTCCTAACACATACTTTTTCATGTGTAAATTATTATGAAAAACTTTTAATATAACATTAAGATTTTCTTTTTTTAACTGATAAAATATCATTCTCCAAACCAGCAATTTTGGTTAGGGTTAGACCCAAGAATAGTCATGTTTATAGGGATTATAAATGTCAATTGATTTTCTTTTCTAGCAGATCGCAGAAAAATTCCGTTGAAGAAAAAAAATTATCCATATATAATTTATGGCCTTTATTCTTCATGGAATTCGTTAATTTTGATACCATATTATGGGAAGCAGAAATTCCTGGATTCATTTTATTTCTGTCTTTACCTAAATACACTTCCATATCAAAAGTATAGCCATATTTGTCTGCTAATTTATAAAGTTTGATTCCCCTCTGTTTTCTCTTTTTAAGATTATATTGTTTCAAAATCACTCTTCCTTTGAATTTCATAATGACTTCATCAACTACAAGTTCTTCAGACAGATGATAGTGCTCCTTAAAAGATTTAAAAAATCAAAAGTCATTCGTATAATTTCCACAATCTGTTGTATTCTTCATCAACTTTTGTTTTATTCTTATTGTCTGTAAAATGTAAAAAAAAACTCTCAATACATTAAAAAAATCTATCACGGGACATAATTTTTCTAAAAACAGGAGTTTCAATCAATTCATCTGTCGACCAATAATATTTGATGTTATTCTTTTAATGGATCGTATAGATAAAGATAAGTCCTAAGAATTTTTTTTAATTCTGGTGCATCATTATTAGTCCACTTTGTCCCATGCTTTCTTTTATTATTTCTCGGATGTAATTCTAATATTTTGGAAACACATCTATTTGTTTCATCTGCAATAAAGTTTAAAATTTCTTCTGAAAAAATAAATAAAAAAACTAATACCCTTGCATTCAGATTCATCACAGCAATCAAAATCACTGTCTGCAAAATTTTCTTCTTCTAATTCTTCCAATAAATTTTTTATTTCTTCATCAGTCAACCCTTTATGACGTGAATCCATCAAAAATATTTTTCTAGTGATGAAAAAAGTAACTGATTACAATGAAAAAATTTGCTAAAGTTAAAATGAATATGCTTCCCTTTTAAAAAAAAGGAGCGAATAAAACCGTTTTTCGCTAAAATTCACTGCTCAGACAAGTCCCTAATTTTTACGACTTTCATGCACAAAAGAGCAGCAATTAAATCGCCCTCAACTGCCCGAAGAAAGTTTAGTGGGAAAAAGTCAGGCGCTTGAAAGGGGAAAAAATCCATGGTACAACTGTTGTACCACAGCCGTCTTCTGAGACACTCACTTTCGTGGTACAACAGTTGTACCGCCGGGAGGAAAAGGTTAAAGGACCTCACACACAGTTGCTGAGGGAGATTATTCAGAGAGCTATTAGAATTGCAAGAGTGCTTACATCATGTGAAGAGGTAAGATGCAGAGTTCTATATGGTTACAGTGTGATTCTCCCCCTTCCCATGCAACAGCTGGTGATCAGAATATTAAACACAGGCAGAATATGAACAAATTGAATGTCAGGATGCTAAAATTATGCATATTTCGATTGCAATAGACACAGGATGCTATCTAGAAGTTACTAAAAATTATTTCAATTTAAAATGCACTAGTCATACACTTAGTCAGGTCTTTTGGAATGCATGGGTAACTTGTCTGGCCATGTGTGACGTTCATGCAGGACGCATATATGATTCACCTGCTACAAAGAACTAAGTTACATTTGTAAAATATAATTAGACACTTCAAAAGTTATTCACAAAGAATTTCATAGCAGTATACTCTTGATTATATTCTAAAATAAGTGTGGAAATATTGTGGACAGTTCTTAAAATTATAGGAAAAAGGTAAACATCAATACAAAAATGTGTTTGAAAAATTTCTATATTTAATAGCTAAAAGGAACTCTTATTACTTGAAACAAAATAAAGTTGTGCACTGTACAAATTATTTCACAATTTTTTCGAAAAATTAGTCTAAAGTTCCTGTTTTGCATTATTATACTTAAAAAGGGGCTGAAATTTTTTTGGAATTTAGACATCATGGATAAAAGTTTTCTGTATTAAATATTCGTTGAAAGTTATGTTTAGCTTATTAGTATAAAATCTTTTATGTATAGCTTGAACAAAGAACTATTGACTAATTTGTTAATTTTACATGATTCGAAATATACCTTTGTTTGAAGTGGATTATCATTCTTCTGATCAAAAAGAATCTTGTGATTTAATCATTGGAAATAGTACATCTAATGTTGTGGCAATATTATCTGATGAAGAAGAAAAAAATTTTCTCTGATGTTCGAAAATATTTCACAACTTTTTGTGATTATATTTTAAACAAATTTCCTATGAAACAAGATCTTTTGCATCATTTGCAGTTGCCATAAGTGGATAAACTGGATGGGGCCAAATTTTCAAATGTAGGGTACTTTGTTCAAAAGTTTCAATTTTTGCTGCCAGTTAACGATGGTTAATCTGAGGATGTGGCTATGTATCTAGAAAATCAGTTTTCTTCATTGCAAACGGAAGACTTATCTAAGTTGAAAAATGAAAATGAAAAGATAGATTCTCTGTGGTTTCAAATTAGTGAAATTAAGAGAGTAGATAAGTGACCAATATGATAGAATATCTAAATTCATGTTATCTTTATTAGTGATACTTCATAACAATGCAGAGTGTGAAAAAATGTTTACTTTAGTGAAAAAGAATCAAATTTCGAAATTCACTATCTAATAATAATTCAGAAAATTTGCTTATTGTGAGATCTTTAAGCGATAAATTTTGTTATGAGCAAAAGTTCAGTAGAGTTTGTTAGAAAAGGCTAAAAGAGCCACTGTTACACCATTGAGCTCTTCCCGTGTATAAAATATTAAAGAAATGTATTTAATGAAGAAAATTTTGTATGGAGTTTTTTAAATCTTTAATCCAGAGTTTTTATTTTATTAATGACATTTTTCTAATTATTAATTTTAATTGATTGAAGAACGATTGTGTGTAGCAAAAGTATGCCCAGATAACTTATTTTTATGAAAAAGATTGGAATAAATATTTCAACAGAATATAATTTAGTCTCATTGTGGGACACAAAATGTTTCTTTGTAAGTATTATTTAATAATCAGAAAGCACAAGTGGTACTGTATTATGAATGCATTCTAGGATCTATGGATTTTAATTATTAAATCTTTAGATGAATTAAATTCTTAGCATCTGCATTTTCATTAGTTAATAATTTATTTTTAATTGGTATAAAATTAATAGTCAAGTAATTAACTTAGTTAATTAAATTACAAATATATATATGATAGATTTTCAAATTGGGCACCCAAAAAGTTTTACCAAAGTACTTTTGTGAGAGTTGGTAGGTATGCTTTTATTGAAACTACTGAAATCAATTACATTTCTAAATTGAAATGGATAAAGAGAAGTGTTAAAAGTGAATATTTTCCTCAGTGTAGATATAATTTAATGGCAACATATATAATCTTTCTTTTGCATCAGTCTTACTTTATCAATAGTTTTAATTGATTTCGATTGTCTAAATATTTTCATTAACTTTTTTCTAATGAATAATAGTAACTAATTGTTTTTTTTTTTTTTACTTTTTATGATTGTATGAATTGGTTGATATTGATATTAATTTAATATTTATAATTCTTTGATATTGTGGTATTGCAATATATTTTATATTTGAATTTTTCGTCACTAGAAATTTATATTTAGACAAAGTAAAAAATTAAGAAATTATTCTTCATCCATTATTATTAATTTGTTATATTTATTTATCAGTTTTAACATTTTTAAATATAAATGTTTATAGTCTAATGCTCTTATTGTGAAATAAAATATTGTCTATTATTTAATATTTTTATTTGTGGCCTTTGTTGAGAATTTGATAGTTAATAATAGTTATTAATAGGTGCATTTTAAAAGTGCAAATATTCTCGTTACTTAGAATTTTATATTTATGAATTTTCTAAAATAATAAAATTTGTAGTTTTAAAAATCATTTACTTGCTTAAAATGATAATGTTGATTTTTATTGAAAATTATTTCACTGCAAGCTTTGGAAAAGTCATTTAATTTGTTTGTTTAAATTTATTATAAACCAGTTTTATTTGAAGCATTAATTTGAATAAAAAATATTTACCTAGATTTTTAGTTTTCAAAGAAAATAATTCCACTTTTAAGAATTATAGTTTATTTATTAGGATATCAATTGTAAAAAGGACATTTTTTCATAACAATTTTTATATTAAAAGTATTACATAAATTTTTTTTGCTAACTTGAAAATATTTTATCGTTTGTAAAAGCGATCTCTTTAAATGTTCACTCGTGATAAACTCCTTTTTTTAAATGCTGAAAAATAGCTATTTTTTAAGGCAATGTAATTGACTTAATATCTCAACATGGAATAATTAAATCTGTAAGTATTGTTAATTTTGATTTTTCCATTTTTTTTATCAATAATTTATTCTTAAAAATAATATCTTCCCAACCTTTAAAATAACTTTCACAATTTGTCAGATAAATTTTATTTTAGGTATGTTTGTAAAAACTTTTTAATGTAAATTTATTTTCCTTAAAATAACGGTGAACATTTTTATATTTCAGACTCCAGCAAGTCACCTATTGTGAAAAATGATTCTAAATTAAATAAAGAATTTAAGTCACAGTCTTCCTCTGAGAAAGAAAGCTCCTCAGAGAGGTACCACAGTAACCATGATAGGAATGCCACTGAGGTAAATATTTGTGACTTGTGCTGATATTAATTTTCTAGATTTTTGAAAATTTCTGGGAGTATATTATGAAAAATGCTTTAATTTGTTATTTCATTTACAAAGCATGATTATGCAAAATATTATTTTCTGACAATTTTTTACATATTACTCAAAAAAACCTAAATTTCCAGAAATTCAGAATTTTTCACAATGTTAAGATTTTTTTTAAACTCCTACTAAAATAAGATATTCCTGTCAAATATAAATTGTTTAACGATTTAAAAAAGAAAAAATAATTTTGGGGTTTTTTATCCACTGTTACTATCTCTATTTTACTGTCATCTTCTTCTTCTACAGGTTGGGTTTGTATGTCATTGGCACCTCTGCTTTAATCAGATGGTCCGATAACCCTTTAATGGAATCTAGGTATAACTCTCTAGTATGGATGATACCTAAAAAAGTTAATCTATGGAGGGCAAGAACCTTGCATTTGTAAATGATATGCTTGGCCGTTTCCTCTTGCATATGACATTTCCTGCAGATATGGTCTTGCTGAAACAGTCCCATTTTGTGGAGGTGTTTTCTGAAATAGTAGTGCCCAGTTATGAAGCCTACGATTAAACGTATCTTCTGCCTAGAGTATCTTAGAATTTCAGAGGAAATCCTCGCTGATGATCTACAGATCATACTTTTAGCGTGGGTTTGACCAGGAGTGTTGAGCCAAGCTTCCTACATCTTCCGTTTTTCCCATCTAAGAACATTGGTTTTTGCGGTCTTCAAATTGATCCCACAAAAAGGTTCTGGACCAATGGGAACAAAAGACGATCCTTGTTTAGCAAGCTCATCAGCCTTTTCATTGCCTTCAATACCTTTGTGCCCTGGCACCCATACAAGGATCACCTTGTTTCAAGTTGCCAGTTCTGTAAGAAGGTTTCTACACTCCAAAATCATTTTAGATTTGATTTCGAAGAAATTAAGCACCTTTAAAGCGGCTTGACTGTCACTGAAAATGAGAATCCGCTTACCGTAGTAGCCCTTCTTCATATTTAGTCGCAGACAGTGGATAATGCCCAAAACTTCTGCCTGGAAGACCGAAGCGTATCGCCCAAGGCCTACAGACAAGCTGATTCTTTGTGACACGCCACAAACTCCCAGTTCTGAGAGGCTGTTCTTCAGTGATCCATCTGTGTACCAGATTAGATCTCCTGTTTTAGTTTCAAACATGTTGTTATCCCATTCGTCTCTAGTGGGAAAAGCTATTTCAAATGTCCTATCAAACATGTATGTTTTTCCCATCATGTCAGAAGGCATCAGGAAAGTAGGGTCTTGAATTTTCCTGGTGATGCCCCTGTGCCCTTTGGCAACAGGCTGGTCATACCTGTGGTTTTGCAGCTTCATTCTGTATGCAGTCATTCTTGCAACGCTGCAGATAAAAATGTCCAAGGTAGTCAGATCCAACACAACCTCCAATGCTCTGGTTGGCGTGGTGGAAATTGCTCCCGTGATGAAGAGACAGGCCAGTCTTTGTAGACCTCCCAGTCTGTCAATCACAGTCTTCTGTTCCACCTTACGCCACCAGATCACACAGGCATATGTGAGAATGGGCCAGACAAAAGCTGTGTACATCCATAACATCAGTTTTGGATGTAAACCCCAGTTTTTACCAAGCATTCGCCTGCAAATCATAATGCTTTTCTTTGCTCGGTTGATCCTATCATCAATGTGCTTATTCCAGGTGAGTTTCTGGTCTAAATAGATGCCCAGATACTTCACCTCTGAAGCCACATTGATTTCAACATCAAAAAGTCTTGGTATGAGAAAACCTTTCCGTTTCTTTTTGCGTGTAAAAGGTACAAGGTAGGTTTTTTGAGGATTAACCATCAGGTCCCTATCCATGCACCATTGACCTACATAACTTAGAGCATCTTGCATGAGATGACAAGTTATGTCAAAATCTTTACTAAGGATAAGGATGACAATGTCATCAGCATATCCCTGCGTATAATAGCCCCTATCATTTAGATGTTTTATAAGGCTATTTACAACTTGGTTCCTAAGTAATGGTGAGAGAACACCTCCTTGAGGACGACCTCTAGTAGTCTTTTTTTCAAATGATTCACTGAAGATGTTCAGTTGCATACATCTATCCGAAATTAAGGCCTCAATCCAAGTACACAGGGTCTGATTAATCCCTGCCCCTCTAAGTGCATTGAGGAGGGATGGATGGGAAGTGTTATCAAAAGCACACTGGATGTCGTGGAAAGCTGCCAAGGCAATATCCTTTTGATCCAGAGTGGTTTCAATCTTGGAAACTAGCTGATGTAGAGCAGTCTCAGTAGATTTGCCGGGTTGATAGGCAAATTGAAGAGCATGCAAGGGACTATTACTACCCAAGTTATCTCTAATATGCCGATCAATGATTTTCTCCATAATTTTAAGAAAGAATGAAGAAAGACTGATTGGTCTGTATGACTTGGCCTGGTCATAAGTGTCTTTGCCAGGTTTTGGAATGAAGACAATCCTAGTCTTTTGCAATGTCTTTGGTATATATCCCAGTGCCAAGCTAGTTCTGTAAATTCTAGTTAGCACTGGTATGACAACCTTCTCTGCCTTCTGGATCATGATGGGCATAATTACATCAGGTCCTGGGCATTTTAGAGGTTTAAAGGCAAAGATTGCCCATTTAACAATGTTGTAGTTTATGATATTTTTAGCAATGGTCCTTTGATTGCTATTGACTCTTTGCAAAGAGCCAATGCAATGCTCCCCTTCGTTGCTATAAATATCTCTAGCTCCTGGAAAGTGGGTTTTGGTCATAATTTCCATAACCTCTTTCCCGGAAGCGGCAAAATTACTCTCCTCATCCTTTAGGGTGCCAACCAAAATAGGTTCATCCCTTTTAAGGAGTTTCTGGAGTCTAGCTCCTTCAGAAATAGAATCTATCTTGTCACAGAACTTCCTCCAGGAGTTAATTTTGCTTTTTCTAACAAGTTTGTTATAATTAGTGAGGGCCGTTTTATAGTTCTCCCATTCACCATTTTTCTTGGCTTTATTAAAAAGTTTTCTTACATTTGCTCTTTCGGTAGCTAGAGAGTCATTCCACCAATGATATTGGAGTTTAGCTCTCCTAGTGCGAGTGGGGCAATTGTTATGATAAGAATCTAGAATACTACTCTGCAGAAGGTCTGCTGTAATTTCTAGATCATAGTTGTCTCTAATAGGTCTGTTCCCGAGCTGAACCAACCCAGTCAATTCCTCCTGGAATTTCTTCCAGTCCGTCCTAACTGGGTCTCTGAATATGCGATCCAGGCACACATTAGAGTGAATTTAAAAATGGATGTTTTGATGATCTGAGCCAGAAGGTCTGTCATCTACTATCCAATATTTGATATTTTTACTAATCAGCGTTGTCGCTATAGTAATGTCAATTACTTCAGATCGATTGGAAGTAATAAAAGTTGGTTCGTTGCCCTCATTTAGAATATCTAACCCATAGTTTAGAATAAATTCCAAAAGGTACTCACCTCTTTTATTTGTGTCCGTACTTCCCCAGACAACATGATGAGCATTACAGTCTACTCCTAGGACTACCTGTAAGTTGTTATCTCTGCAAAAGTTCATGAGCTTGTGCAGAGAATGGTCAGGTGGAGCCTTCTCTTCATAGGGCAGGTATCCAGATACAAAAACAATTTCCCTGTCCCTACCTCTATGTTGTGTCTGACTTTCACAGCTGTCATGTCCCTAAGGATAAATTCAGAGAGGGGAAGAACCTCAATGTTTTTATATAAGAGTATGCAAGTTCTAGCGTTACCAATAGTACAATAGATAAGCTTACCTTTAGTTCCTTAGAGACCACTGATTCTCCCCCTAACCAACCAGGGTTCCTGAATCAGGGCCAGGTGTATATCCCCAGCAAGAAACTTCTTACTGAGGTTAGTAGTACCACTTCTACTGTGGTGGAGGTTGGCTTGAACTACCTTCACCCCCATCAGCAGGAGCAGGTTTGTCAAGTACTTTAGTCTGCACTTGGTGAAGTCCAATTTGAAACTTATATCCCCTTACACGAAATGTGGCAGCATCTAATTCAGGCACACTAAGAACGATGGTCCGCCCAGAAAGGTCGTTCTTAATGTTAAGAACGTTCCACTCCATTGGAGTGACCCCACCGTTCTGAGCCTCGATTTTTCTCAGGAGCTCTTTAGGCTCCAGTTCACTACAGATTTTTGGCAGTTTTGCAATTATCTTGGTGGTTCTGACAAGTTTTTGCCTCACCCACCAAGAGTTTATGTTCCTGCCAAGGGCTTATGTCACTGACATTCTGTTCCAGCCACTTTGAGCTCTACAGATCTGCACTGTTGATAATAAGAGCCCCATTCTCAAGTTTACAGGATAGGAAGGTTGGGGCAAAAACCCTCATTCTTTCCTATTTTCCTGGTTAACAAGAGTTCCAGGTCGTAGGCCTGTTTCTCTGTTAACCGTTTTTCCGGATAACCCTCTAAGAGCACAGCCATCTTGATCACCGTAAGAGCCGCCCTGTAAGTAAATCCCTCAGGTCCTTCTCTCTTGGCAGCCTTTCCGACCTTGCCCTGGTTCGTCCGGTTGGCAGGACGCTTTTCGCCTTTGGTTGCCTTGGTTTTTTCAACCCAAGTCCCTCAGCGATTTTCTGCTCCTTCTTCAGCTTCTTTTTCTGGCCACCAGATAGTCTCTTTTTAAGCTTGATTCTGGTCAGAGAGTCAGTCATGCTAGAGATAGCTTCCTGACTCTCACCAGAAGAAGATGGTTTGGAGGTCATTTCTACTTCCTTTTAATAGTTTCATTGCTACCCCTTCATTAGATTGTCTCTGAGTTCCCTTGTCTTTTTCAGCAAGGTCTGCTTCAGAAGTTTCACCTGCAAATGCAGAAAGGTTTGTTATTTTTTAATGTCTTTTCAGCCATAGAATAACAGTTAATAAGCTCTGGTAATATGACAGTCCACCCAACATTGCCTGAGTTACTGGGCAAGGCAAATTACTCTAGAAGTTCGCCAGGCAACTTGAGGCTCCGTTAAGACACCAATACCGCGGTGCCAATTAGCTCTAGGCACGGATCGCATAACACCAGGGTTTGCGGGAGCTGGTTCGCGGCCTCTGATTCAATATTCAAGACTATCCTGTCATTACTGTAGGACATTCGGCTATCCACCACCAGCCAACGTGCCTGGTGGCTGCTCAAGCCCCAGGAAAGTACGCGTACCCCCTGGTTCCAGGATTTGACTGTCATACTGCTTATAACAGTCAGTATCATATCAGTTATCAGTAAGATAAACCAGAATGCTCTGATTACATGATCTCAAAAGTCTATCAATTTGGGAAGTTTGAAGTAAATTTATTGCTATGTTTAAAGTAAAATTTTTCTTCTACATTGTATGATTTAGGTTGAAGTTCTTACGAATATGTTTTTAGTGTTTACAAAACATAGTTTTTACTACTGTTATTTAATTTTTATTGGGAAAAATAACTTTCTTGTAAAAGCAGATATAGTGTGATATACAATACAATCACATTAATGTGACCAGTACACACTTTTGACGTCGACATTCAATAACCAATTGCAGAAGTCAGGTAGTAGTTAGGTCATAGAGCTGTTAAGTGTATATAAAAGATGTATTAGGACTTTGGAAAACACTGCAAGCATAATTCAAAAACAGAGCAATTTATCCAACATCCAAAAGAGCAAGATCATTGGCTTTTGAACCAAGGGCGCAATATTTCTGAAACTGCTAAGTTTGTGAACTGTTTACATGCCTGTGTGATAAAAGTATACCATACTAGGCAAAATGGGACAAAATCAGGGATGTGGCAAATGTACCATGGATCATAGATGCAACAACTCAACCCGCAGAGGATTATTTTCAGCTTAATATCAATAGAGTGTCCTTATCAGTAGAGAAATAGATCAATTGATTCCTGCAGATTAAAACTTCAATTGAGAGCCCAACATCAAAACATAGTCAATGGAGCTGTTGATGTTACCAATACAAGCTGTTCCAGCAACAGTCTGATTGATGCCCAATATCCTTATATTTGCAGGGAAAACTAATTTTTTAAATTAATGTTTTCTGGCTAATATATAATTATATTTAAAAAGTTGTGATGAATATTTTTTGGGAAATTGTATTTTTATATTAATCCATTAATTTTATCTTTTATGATCCATTAAATTGTAAAAATTTTATAAAGGGAAATATGGTTTTAAAAATGCTATATTTTTTTAGTGTTTCATTTTATAAATTAGTTTTATAGTAAATATTTTTTGAGGAAAACATGAATGATAAAATGATAATATTGCACTGAACATACATACATTTTATATTTAGTGCAATATCCTTTAATGATTTTGTTAATTAATCCTGAAAAATTTCATTTTTTTTCATTTATGTATTTGCATTTTAATCATGTAGAGTAACTAAGTAAATTAAATACAAGTTCTGCACTTGAAAATCAGTAAAAAGAATATAATTTGCCCCATTGTTGATCTTCGTTTTTATAAAACAAATTCTGATTCTATTATTGTGATTAAAATAATTTAAGGGTAATTAATCCAAGTTTAATAATTTTTTGTTCATATGGATTCCATACATTATTAACAACGTACAAGTTGTCTTAAAATATTTGTGGCAAGATGACTTCATTTCAGTTTTGATATTTTTATAGTTTAGCAAACTTATTAAGAAGTAAATTACAATTATTTTATGAAGCTTATAGTTGCATTCATTTTAATATGCATTACAGTGTCTATTTTTTTTAATTGCAATGTAATGATGAATTCACTTATGTCTCAAGACTGATAAACTAATCATCTTGAACTTCCAAAAATTTATTTTAATTTAAACACATACATTGTCATGTTTTTTTTATGTTAAATTTCAGTTATGTGATGTAAAATACATTTTTTTGTAGTAAATTTTTAAAATGTAGACTGTTTAATTTCTTCATGATATTTACACATTAAGTATTGTGGGAATCTGTTTGAATTTGTATTATGCTAAAATTCATTAAGTAAGTAAATTTTTCATTTAACTTACACATAAATTATGTGCTTTTCTTTAAAAAACATTTCTTTTTAATTTGATTTGAATGTCTCTTTTTTAAATCCAACAATACTCTGTTAAACTGAATTCTTAATGCTCTTGATTTAATTTCAACAATTTGGAGTTTCAATTCTCTTAGACAGAAATGCTTGTAGTGGTTAGAAATTCATTTTTAAACTAGACCACAGTTCAATTATGTACAAAAAGACAATTTAGAGACATTACAGAACAAATCAATCAAACAATACTCAGTTTTTTATATAATTATTATTAATTAATTTTATAAAATATGCATATTATATAATTTTATCAAATTATTTCTGGTTTATTAATATATTGATTTTTAAAATTTTGATTTTAGGAAGTTGAAAAGAGGCTTTCTGTTATTGATTGGTCAGAACATATAAGTTCCTCTGGGAAGAAATACTATTATAATTGTAAGACTGAAGTTTCCCAATGGGAAAAACCCAAAGAATTGATAGAATGGGAGAGGTAAGTAAAAATCTTAAGATTTTTGAAAATTCTTTTTTTCTAAACAATGTTTATTCTGTATTCAATTAAATATATATATATGTGTGTGTGTGTGCGTGTGTGTGTGTGTGTTACACTTTTTAATATATTTCATGCTGCAAGCTTATGTGAGTAGGTTTTCTGTTAAAAGGTTATTCTCATAATTCAACATCAAAATAGAATCACTTTTGAGAGTCAAATAAAAGTGATTTTAGTAGTTGTATGATTTAAGCTAGCAATAAAAAATAACTATTCAAACAGTACATATATGGAAATTTTTTAAATCTAAAAAGCATGAATTATTAAAAACCAAATTATAATTGAAGGAAAAAATAAAGAAATCACACACATTTGCAAAATTTACTTTAATCATATTCTTAAAAAGTATATTTTTCTCTAAAATTAATATTGCAGTCATTTTCATACTTTAAAATAATGCTTCACTATACCTTTGGTTGTGTTGAATTAAGATTTCCTATTAGAGAGTTAGAAAGTTTCTCTCTCTCTCTCTCTATTTATTTATTTTATAAGTGGTTACCTTATTTATACGTGTAATCAGAAGTGTCCAATCAATCACATTTTCATTTGTCTAAAATATCTTTAGTTTCTTTTATGGAATATTTTCTAAATTCGCTTGATTTATGTATGTTGTACTTAAGAGAATATCAACTTGCCTGAAGTTATCTTTTTAGATTTATATGTTTTTATTCATAATACTCCAAAAAATAAAATCTCATAATGTATTTAAATTTTTAACCAATAATTTTAATAATAATTTGATTTTTTCTTGTTTTCTCAACTATAGAAAATATTGATTTAAACTAAATGTACTATACATTTTTTTAAAATTTAATTAAAATTATTTTGAAACTGATAATGCATAAATTATTTTATATTTGAAAGTTCTTAAAATATTTAGTATATGTTAAATTTTAATTTTGAAATTATATTTCATTATTGAAGTTTCTATATACTATGAAAGGGAACCTGAAAGAAACCAAACTTATTTATTCATATTTTAAGCACCAACCTTCATTTTCCTTCAAAATATTTGCACTAATGCTTTTGTCTAATCCTTTATTCCACTTTTCAAATATTGTTTAAATTCATCGTAATATGCTTTTGCATCATGTCTATTTTCATTTTTGAATCATCTCACGACTCTCCCAAAAGCGTAGTATGCTTTTACACAACCTTGTTTTTGTTAAGCAATTGTAGTTTAAATTAGGTTGTCAATCTTTTCTTTCCTAAATCTTTTATGAAAATTCATTGCTAGTAATTCTAAGTTAATGCTACACATTTTTTTCTATGGTGCATTGTTCATTTTCAGTGATTATTACACTAGAGTTTTTTATGCATGTGTTCAGACCCTGGAAGGAATTTGTCATTAGTTGATGTTGACCAGTATGAAATTTGTCATTAGTTGACATTTCTTCATTTTTGAAATAGGGAATACTATTTAAATATATTTGAATTTTTCACATAATCACTGGAAAAGCTAGTTTTGATTTATGACAACAATCTTGCT
The DNA here is from genome assembly GCA_037975125.1 of Latrodectus hesperus. Lineage (NCBI taxonomy): Eukaryota > Metazoa > Arthropoda > Arachnida > Araneae > Theridiidae > Latrodectus > Latrodectus hesperus. Next base: position 58,630,093 of record CM075855.1, read on the forward strand.
CTGTGTAATGTCTTAATAATAAAATGATGTCTATCAAAAATTTTTGTTGGTTTCTTTTGGGTGCTCCTTATTTTTCTTCTATATTGTATTTTGAAAATTAATTTCATTATGAGCAATTATTAACAATATTAAAATAAGTTATAAAAATGCTTAAACTATGAATTAAAATTAGTATACCTTAATTTTTAAGACATTTTTTTTGGATTACGTAACATTTATTTCATTGTTTTTTAACAACTGATAATCTAGAAAGTGAAATGAAAAGTATTTATTTTTATTTTATTTGTTTAGTAGTTTTGTAAAATAAGCTTAACAGTAAGCTAAATTAAATGTTTGAATATTTTTTTAATTTGTTTCATAGTGACATCAAATGTGATAAGAAAAATGTTTCTGTAAAAAAAAATGATTAATTTACTTCTGTTGTTTTCATTTCTCTCAGTCACAAATTGACTGCCAATTTTTCATTTAGAAGGTTTTACACATGCTAAAATAACTACAGACCCAGAGCACAGGAAAGTTTGGAATAAGCTAGCCAATGCCCAGTTTGAATTGAAAAGTTTTGAATAATGATTTCATTTCCTGGGCTGGCAGTTAAGTGTGCCGATATATCACTATATAGTTTTGTATGTATAATTAAAAAAAAGGAATTACAAAATTTTTGAATTGAATGAGGTATAGTTGTGAGTATAATATTCTCAAAGTTATCATTTTAATACAATCCATTTCATATAGAATGGACTTTCATACAATATGATTATAAATACTTTAACAAATTCATTCAAGTAGAGATATTTTGTTTGAACAAGTGAATGAGAAGTGCTTAGAATTAGAAACAAGTGTTTTACTCAAGTTGTCAATGGATGGCCCAAATGTGAACTGGTCTGTTTTGACTAAAATGGCTGATTTTTTTAAAAAAAAAAATGAACATGGAAGCTGCAGCCTACACATTCTACACAACTCTTACAGACATAGATGTTCCTCATTTCCAGAAGTTGAGGTAACAGCAAGTGCAGTTTACAGACTATTTAAGGGCTCACACGCACATAGGGAGGACTTTGATAGCCTTGACCTAGCATAAAATTTCCTTTAAAGTTTTGCAAACATCGATGATAAGAAAATATAAGTGTTTTAATCAGAGTGCTTGAAATGTTATCTTATATTAAAACATGTATGTCATTTGTTCAAATCAAAACATTTCCTAATTCTAGTACCAAAACTTGCGATATTGTGCAGAAGTGTCCGAAAGATGTACTATTTCCTGCTAAATGCAATTTTTTTTATATTTATTGCTCAGGAAGTAGAACCTTTTCTGACACTTTATCAAACTGATAAACCAATGTTGCCATTTATTGCTGGAGATTTTCATGCATTGTTGAAAAGTTTGATGCAAAACTTTAAAAAAAATCTTAGCTATCTGAATCCATTGGAAAAGTCTAAAAACTCTAAAATTACTCATTATTTTATACAATGTATAATTCAGTATAATATAGAATGTTGATTATTTAAATAAAAATATTTTTATAGCTGTAAATTCATTGAAGGCTTTTGAAATAATCATTAATAATTTCAACTCAATTAAAAATAGTCTAAATAATGTTTGTAATTATTTATTTTTATTATTAACAGAATTGATTGAAAAATATTGCATGTGCATAATTATATGCATATTTAATTAAGAAAAATTTTTAAAATAAAAAATTATTTAACGTAATTGACGATACTTCCTGGAAATTTTTGATTTGACTCCTGGAATTTGATTTTTAGAAATATGTACGAACCTTGATAAACTTGAAATCCCTATCTAATTTAGGCCTCTTGTGCAAAAAATGACTGAGTGAGAAACCTTTAAATATTAGTGAGAAATCTTTATACATTAAAATGCAATTAGAATCATTTCTGAAACCACCTGAAAGAGTTACAAGAAAAATCAGTTATTTGAATACAAACACTCTTAAAATTACAATTATTTTTTTTTAAATAGAAATTCACTTTTCTAAACAAAAATAACTAAAACAGGATATTTTCTGTGTGCAGCTCATTAAAATTTAAGTTTCCTCAGTAGCTGCTTTCTATAAAAAGAACTTTATAAATTTTTAAATTTTTCACCGGGACTAAATAAAATAGGAGAAAAATTAACTCACATTTACTTATCTTGTATACCATATGTTTATATTGATTTGTTATACTGTATATATGCTATAAAAATTTGTGTGGAGGCAAATATTTTACGATTATCTTTAGGTGTTATATTATGATTATTAATTTTTTTTACTTTGATTTTAATTTTCCATTATTTTGGGAATTTATATGTTTTAAGTTTATTCATTTTATATTAACAGTTTAAACAGTAATTTTTTTCACCCTGTAATTTTTGAGACTGATTTCTATTTCGTGTCTGAATATATTCCGTGTTGAATAGTTTTATACATTGAAATTGCTTAGTGTTTAGATTTTGTTATACATTATCCTATAGATATTTTTATTTTTAGGCAGCAGAATTTAAGTCGACTATCTTATGATACAAATCGATCTAAAGATAGAAGTCATGAAAGACTTGGTGGAGCTGGAGGCAGTAAAAGTAAGTTGATCTGTAGTTTACAATATTTCCTTTTACTGTGTTCCTACTTTTATTGTTCTTTTCAATAGTAAAAATAATTTTTAATCAATATTAAGTTTAAGACAATGTATGTATATATATTTGTGTATGTGTGAGAGATTTGGTTTAAAGTATAAAAAAATAAATTATTACTAAATTAAGTAATTAATAATTACATTCTTTTAGAAATTTTTAACAAATTAGCATAAAGGAAAGAAGAATTTAAAAAATAAAAATAAATTTTCTAAAAGAACAAGATAAGTCATTTAAAATATAAAGAATATTGAGAGCAATAAAGAATATTTGATGAAAAATTGCTAGGCAAACAAATTGTTTCAAATGGTGGAATAAAAACTTGTTTCTTATCAGGGAACAAGAAGAATGGCATTTATTATTAATCTGTGTAAAATTTTTAAGAATAAACAATACACAAAGTAGCTATTCCCTAAGGCTTGAAACTCAAGGAAAGGTAAAAAATTAACGCAAATAAAAAGGAAGAAAAATTCTAAATTTTTTCAAAGGAAACTGAAATTTAAATTGTATGTGGTGATTGAAAAAAGAAATAACAGAAATATTTACAATGAATATATATATATATATATATATATATATATATATATATATATATATATAAATTAAAGAATTAATTGGGAAACATATTAAAATGGAAAATAAACTTATTACTAGATTTTGAGGGTGTATATTTATTATAGAACTAAATGAATAAATCAACCTGTTTAAAATATCAATAGATTAAAATAAACGACATTTTTAGTGTGTGTGGCAATACCATATGTTAGTATAGTAATATATGTTAGTATAGTAACTTTACCATCAAGAAAATGTTTACATTTTTATCTGTCATTTAAGAATGGAGTTTATTGGTAAGTATGCACATTTAACTAAAATAATATAGTATACGTAAAGGCATGTATATTGATCCACAAGATATAAGATTTTAAAAATTGTCATTTTAGTAACTTAAAACACATATAGGAAAAAACTTGTGCTGGGATATTGTATTTTTGTTTGAAAATTTTATTATACTTGAGTTGTAATAAAGAAAATTTTTTGCACTGTTGCAAAGTTTGTGAATAAGAGAATAGAATGTTTTGTTCAATTAATTTTTACAATTCTCTAGAGCAAGACAAAAAATTTCTTTTGAAATTTTGAATGGAAAACAAATCTGTTTTATATTCTTTCTGTTTAATTTTTTCTTAGTTTGGTAAAAAAAAAAAAAAAAAAAAAAAAAACACGAGGTCTGTTGACTTAGTAATAGTGCTTTGCATTCCCAAGGTATGTGTACTGAGGTTCGATCCTCAGGTTAGGCTGGGTCGAGACTGTCTATCATCCCTTCAGTTAGTCAATGAACTGATAAACAAGCGTGTTTGTGAACTAAAAACTGGTGGTTTAATGTTAAGCTAACCATGTAACTGGAACATATGCTTTGCACTCCATGGCCCTTCAATCAGGAAAATAGATATAAGTATTGTAGGCCTTGACCCATGTGTAGGCTGTCGGATCACTGGTTTAATTTTTTTATATGTAAAATAGCGCACTAAAATAATTTTTATTAAAGGCATTCTCTTTCTAGGGATTTTGTTTGTTTTGTTTTAAAGTAAATTTTTAGAAAAGCATCGTTGCAGATATTGCATGTTTTGTTAATTTCAGCAGTTTCTATAAAAAATTTTGACATGTTCATGAACTTTAGGTTAATTGTCACATAATTTTAAAATTTTTTAATTTTTTAAAAAACATTTGCTTTTTTAAAATTTTCTATAATTAATGGGTTATTTTTACTTTGATAATTTGTACTACAGTTATTGCACTGTTCTGATTTCTTGTTTTTTATTGCTTATCATGTTTTTTTTTAGTTGATTTAGTTCCATAAAGTTATTTGGTATATATACATATTTTTGAAGTCATACATGACCATCATATGAATTTTAAAACACTCTTTAACTTTATTAAACTTTATCTTTAACTTTATTAAACTTTATCTTTAACTTTATTAAACTTTAAACTTTAACTTTTTTAACTTTATTAAATTCTAACAAAATTGTTAGAATTACTCTCAAAATGGCTGTCAAGTTTTTTAAAAAATTAAAAATAAACCATGTTAATGTACTCATTTCTGAAAAAATAAGGTTCTATTCATAGAAGTAGACCAAAATCTTTACAATAAATTAAATACTTTATAAATTATTTAGTAATTAATTTTAAGATGCATAAAGAATATGTAAGATATTGTGGCTTTATATGAAACAATTACATTTTGCATAGTGCCAATAAGTTCTGAATGATTTTCAATTGTGGGTCAACCATAGAAATTGTAATCTTTTTGGTGAATTTTAATGTATATTCTCTATACTTATAAGATCAGATTTTATTAAACATTTTACACAATATTTACATGTTCCAGTCTGATTTTCTTGAATGTTTAAAATATAGGGTGCTCCAAAAACCATGATCAAAAGTATTTTAAGTTTTTGATTTCAAATATATGTATAAAAGTATAATTTTTCCTTCATGTAATAGTGTATGCATTGGAATTTTAGGTGAATACTTGATCATCCAAATAAATAATAAGAAATATGGAATCATTGACATTGGAAGAAAGATTATTTATCAAAAGGAAATTTTTTTTTTGAGAATAATCAAAGTAATGTCATCCTTCGGTAGCCATGTAGTTTAGATTTTGGGGAGAGAACTTCTGGTTAAAGTGTTAATCGGGTTGAAGCAATAATTACTTCCATGTTCAATGACGATGTGGTGTCAGGAAAGAAATACTGAGAGTACTACAGTTTGATTTTGTCTATGAAGCAGGCAATCTCAACATGACATGGAACTAGTAGTTTATGCAGGAAAAGTTTTGTTGTCATAGGACTCCTGAAATCTTCACATGTTTTGGAATGACATTTGTTGAATATTTGATTGTATTGGAATCAAATCCCAGAATAGAGTGTCACATACAGTACGGGCCGAGCTGGCATCCGAATCGTTAGCGCTCTTGCCTTCGATTCAACAGTTCGTGGATTCGAATCCCACCTTGGGTATGGATGTTTGTAGTTGTTCGGAATCCACTTTAGTTCTCGGTCTAATTAGATCTCGTGTGCAAAAAATTAGTGTTTAGGGAAAAACAAAAACAAATGAAACCGCATACAGTACCAGCTTAAATATGCTCAATTACTTTTAAGGTTATATCAAGGACAGAACCCATGGAGTTCCTTTAATTCACTGAAAGACCTAAAATTTGCCATCAGAATGTTCTGATGCTGAATCAAATTTACACAGGGAATTTATCACACAACATATTAGCAATCAATTTTTTTATTATTTATGATTGCACATAACATAACATTAATTTACAGGAACATTTTGTAATAGAAACTCCACCATTACATTCTCAACATGGCCGTTCTAAATCACTTTCGAATCCAGCTGAACAGCCTGCTATTATATTTCTTTTTTTTTTTAAAAAAAACTTGCGTTGCTGTCTCCGCAGCGCCATCTCAAGTCATGAAAATCATTACAAGAAGGATATTGTCCTTTTTTGGGGGAGGGGAGCAATGTCTGCTTAATTTTCTATTATGGTTTTTAGACTAAGTGTGTCCAAACACACAAAAAACTTGTGTGCAATCACTCTAATATGTTTTTTTCAGAGTCAGTATTTTAACAAATCTTAATTTTTTCATCTCATAAACATTAAATACGACATAATCCATATCCTTAAGTTATGAAGTTAACTATTTCTTATAAGTTAACTTATTTATCCTTAAATCTCTTATGATGAGTTTATTTGACCACACTGTTTGTATTGTATTTGATTGTATGCCGTTTTAACATTATACTTTTGTTATCTATGATTCGATTTCCCTCTTAAAAATTAAGTACTATTCTATTTTTCCAGGGCAAATCTCAGTGCTGACTTTTTTGGGGACAACTCATTGATAACATAAAAAATAGTAATTGTTAATTGAAAAAAGCATTTAAACCCATAACTTTTTTATTACCATATTTTCCTATATATAATCCGCAGCAATTTTTGCGCCAAATAGTCGAAAATTTATACTGCTGTTAATTTTGTGCCAAATAAAATAAAAAATGTGTTCATTATAATAAAAAATACAATAAATTCTACAGAAAAAACATTTATAATGATAAAAATCTGTTTGAATCCACCTCAAAGCAAAGTGCGATTAACTGAGGTGAAAGCACGATATCGATCCATGTCCGAGAAGATTCTAGTAAAATTTAATGATTTTTAGATTTTAATAACTTTTAAAACAAGGTTTAGAAATATTTTATAAATAAACTCTATTTGTTTCGTTAATAGTTAAATGAAAGAAATAGATTACTTTCTAACTGCACATGGAATACATTTTTTCTTTTGTACTGCACCTGCTTTGTTGTATCACCTTACATTACATGTTTGTTGACATTTTTTTCATTTGCCTACCTTGTAGCTTTCAATTTAAAATTTACTCTGTAACTTAATAATTTTTACTTCCCTTTGACAATATATGAAATTGAATGTTTTCAGAGTGAAATAATTCATGTCAAGACAGAATGCAAAATGACGTTAACAAATTGCAACTTTAATGACCATTCGTAAGAACTGAATTCATTCTTTAACGTAATTGGACAATGCTGATTATAGTTAAAATAAGTCAACTGAATATTGGTGCCATCTGTTATTTATTCTATGAAACATAAACAGCATTTCTTTCAAAACTTTATTGTAAACTTTCCTGATGAAAAATATTTTTTTGTCAGATTATCTGCGGCGGCATATAATACACACAACGAAATTTGGAATTTTTTAACACATAATCTGCGGATTATATACAGTAAAATATGGTACTTAAAATATTTGTGAAAGCTTTTTAGCTTTTTTAAAAATCATTATCAAAGCAGCGATTTGTGAAATTTTTTCCTTTTTTAAATAATATTTAGTGACATTATCACTTGTACTAATAAAATGGGAAAGTACAAAAAATTATTGCTAAAAATTTAGTGATATAACTTTAAAATCTGATGTTTACTTTAAATAATTTAATTAAAATTTGGATTTTATCATTTTGAATTATGTAATAAATTGTGAGTTTTCTGGAATAGAATTTTTTTAAATGCAATCTTATAATAAAAAACATATTTTGAAAATTGTTTAAAATTTTTTTTTCTTTGCATTAAGATGAAAATAGTTTAATTTGTATTATTTGTATTCAGATTCTCATTCCCAAGAGGCTGCAGAAAATTCATCTGAAAATAGTGATTCCCATTCAAGTCGAACAGAATCTGCATCTCACAATCGGGTGCAAACGACTGCTAGCCATTCCTCTTCTACAAATTCTTGTCCCAATGCTCAGGTATCCCATTTACCATCTCCATCTGAAGTAACATCATCAAACCTGCCAAAGGTGATCTCAGAACTTTCTGGAACAAAAGGCTTTCCTGATTTGAAAGGCCTTCCTCCTCAGGAAGGTGAGAATATTATGTTTGTTAAACACAACAGATTGCTATTCAGTTGATATCTAATTAAATTAATTATATTGGCTTATTTGTTGTACTTATCTTTAATTAGTTTAAAGGAATTCAGATTTATAAATTATTTACAAATATGAAAAGAATTAACTTTTATTAATGTCCAAGATGTTTATGAAAACAGGTTTTCATTTAAAAGAAATTATATTGAAAATTGTTAAACATAAGGGTATTAAAAATGTGATACTCTTTCATGAAATTATTATTCCATTATTTTTAGTCTATACTTTTATCTTTGATGTTTTTCATATCAAGACCATGATTTCCCAGATTTAATTATGTATACATAAATTGCTATCATTAATTTTTTCAACTTTGAATTATGTTCTTAAATAATTTTATTAGGTTCGGATCTTTTCAGGTTACAGAAATTCTGCATCAAATTGAAATTTGTCTAAAATCTTTTTATTTACCTTGGTAATTGATAATATAAAAATTAATAAATATATATATATATATATAGATAGATGGATAGATATATCAGATATATATATCAGATATATATATATTTCAGCTCTTTTCTGAATAAAATTTTCCATGGATGTATTTGTGTTAAATTTAAAAGTGTTAAATTCTGAAAAATATTAATAGAAAGAACAAAAAGATTTTAAAATGTATATTTATAAGAAAAGCTAAATATTAATAATGAATTTTATGCTATAAAATTAAGGAATTTCTTTAAATAGACAATTATTTACATTTTTAAACTAATCAACCAATAATGTTAATAAATTAAAACGTATTGAATAACTGAAGAAAATTATAAATTTTGATTGTTTACTTAGTTAATTTATTTGAAAATTAATTTTAATAAATTATTATTTAAGCTGAAACTTAATTTTTTTGAAAAACACACTATTTTATTCTATACATTGTTATTTTTTGAACATAATTGTCTTTTTGTTTTGAATACTTATTTGCTGTTATTTTTTGTGATCCTAATTATACATTTTATTTTCTTTAGCTTTGAGAACAATACAACAAGCTCTTCTATTAACTAAGCAAGTTACTAATTTATCACGGACTACAGGTATATATAAATAATTTTAAATCTGCAAAAATAATTATTCACTATTAAAGATATTTATTGGCAAAGTTAAAAATCAGTATTACAATTTCAACAGTTTTAACTTTTAAATAACATTTAGATTTAACTCTTTTTAATTTACAATTTTGTTTGAAATTTCACAAAAATTGTTCAGTGTCTTAAAATTAAAAATATTTGCTCTTTAACTTGTCATTGTTTTCAACAAATGTGAATAAAAATTTTAATTTTGAACACATTTTGAAAATATAAAAATCTGAATTTATATGTTACTGTATAATTTTCTATGTATTTTCCTATGATATTGTTATTTATTACAAATCTCCTGAAAATGGGCTGTGACGCCATTAATTCTCTGTCCTTCCAATATCTGTAAACAGTACATATTAAAACTACAAATGCAGGGCATGAGTCAAGGTGGTTAGTATCAAAAACTTCTGCTTTATTTTAAGAAGCATTTCTTCTCTTAATCAGTAATTTTACTTTAATGGAAAGAAAGGCTATTCAAAGGTCTGAAGGGCCCTTGCACCTTTTTTCGCAAAAATAATAATAAATAATAATCAGCAGTCTCATTTCCAGAAATCATACAGTGAACTAGAATGCACTGGAAAGAAACAGATATTGACCTTGCAAGATCTCAGCGCTGCAAAATGCAGATATTTTTATATTTATTTACAATAGATTAGAGAGCCAATATAAAGTCAGGTAAGAAAGGTCACAATAAACTCCAGCTTCTGAATCATCAAATATGGGTCCACCTGCAAACACATGTAATCATGAATCTCTAGGGTATTTGTTTTCAACTGTAGATAAAGCAGTTCATTGCATATTAGATTTTGTTTTATATACTTCTGTTCTTTCTAGTTTAACATAACTTTATATATTATGACTATTAATCTACATGTCTATCTTAAAACTTTTATATTCTAATTCTGACCAGACAAGAAAACTGAACTCAAAGAATAATAAATCAATTCAAAATGTAATTAAAGTTCTTGGAAATTGCTCTTCGCTAAGCTTATGTATTGAATTTTCTGTTTCTTAAAATAATCCCCCAACCTGCAAAAAGATATGAGAGTATAAGAAAGTAAACCATTTGACTTTTCTACTAATAGACTTGCAAATCATTCAGGTTACACACTAGACTTTTTGTGTATTCCACATTATCAATATATCATTTAATTCATATACTGATTTCAGACTTAGTAACATTAACAAAGTGATTTTTGTCATATAACTCTTATTGTAATTTACTGTTTTAATATTTTCTTTTCTTTTTTTTCACTCTTGATTTTTTTTTATTTTGTTTAATATCAATACTGAAATTGTGATTTTTTTTCCCCCATTTTAGATAATTTTATCAAATACACAAATGACTTAATATAAGTCATCATTTTTGTGAATTTAAACTTAAATAAGTTCAACAAAAATATTTAATATCTTAACCTAATTCAATGTTCATTTAATAAGAAATATTATGAATTGTGACAGATTAAAATATTTGCACTAACTTTTGCGATGAAATTTCAAAGTGAGATACAATTATTGCAAATAGTTGTATGAACTAATGATAGTGTTTTTATTCTCATTATGTAAGAATTTACATAAGTTCTCATTTTAGAACTTCCTTTTTATGTTATTGGCTTGCAAAAGCATCATTTTCTGATAAATTTCCAAAGTGAAGTTGAAACACTGAAATTTAAAATTGAAAAAAATAAATCTCAAAAAATTTGATAGTTTAACTGCTAATGCATGTTTTGAATATTTTTTCTTTCATACTATTAATCAATTTCACAGGTAAACTTTTATGTATTTAAAATAAAAGCTACCTATATTTTAAAAGTTCTGAAAGATAGTAATATTATTGTGAGTGATATTTCTGGTGTTTTCTATAAGTAGAAGGATTTTCTTCTAGGTGAGATTTCAAATCATCAAAACATTTCAGTTTCAGAAATCAAGTTTTGTAGTAAATGTATTCAGATATCTATTTTTGAAATCAATTTAGCTCTTGGCATGAATTGGAATTAAATTTTTCTGGACTATATAAAAGTAACATTTTTTAATAAGATAATACTGTTGTACATTTTTGTTATTTAATTTAGTTCTTAATATACTTTAACCATCACTGAACAGAAGTGATTAACTGCTTTCTTATTATAAACTGAATATACAGATTTATTTCTGAGAATTCTTGGTAAAAATAACTTTTCTTTTTAACTTGTGTAATTTCTGAAAAACTAAGATTTTGAATTTCAATTTGTCAGTTACAAAATAGATAAATCAAAAGTGATATTTTGCAGTTAATTTTTTTATTGGGTAAGAATTGTGATTCTTAGGGTAATACTTCTTTAAAAACTATTAAATCAGTATGCTTTAGTTTTAGCCAATTATTTGCTGAAGTGTTTCAGTTTCCAGTGTCTTAGAATCTAGTTCTTTGTCCAGATATTATTGCAGAAGTTAAGAAATGTATTTAATTTTTATGCTGATAAAATTAAATAATTTTGCAAAAATTCTCTTTTGAGTGATTCCTTTTGATTATTTAATGATTGATCCCCATATAGATTATGTGATAGGTGTGTTTTAGAATCTCACCCCATAAAAAGGAAATGTAATTGGGGCATGGTAGTTTACTTGGTTGTAGAGATCAAGGCCCATTTTAAATTAGATTGTGGTCATATTAGTTCTGTTTTGGAAAAATTATAATAGTGAAATAAACAACCTAATCCTGTTCAGTCACATTTCTTGGAATACTTTCTGTTTGTATAAGATAAGAAACATTGCCATGTAACTCCCCTTCATATTTTCAAATTAGATGAAATTAGAAGTTCCATACAGAACTTAGAAAAATTCCATACAGTTACTTTTTAAAAAAGAAAATGAATTTAAAAAAGCAGCTATTTTCCCATTTAGCTTTAAGCATCCATTATTGCTATGGATAAAATTTCAAAGCTTCTGAGATTCTTTAAAGATTTTGCTGTTGAAATACATAATGTAAAATATGCTTTTTGCCTTCAGCAAATAGTTAGTGAGTTTGACTCTTATAGCCATCAAAGATTCTTGATGTTTAGAATAGACTTAAATTGTGTGGATCCTGGGCAAATGATCTTTTTGTCCAAAACTTGTCTATAAATCAAAAAACCAAATGAGTTATTTTTCTTTGAAATAAAATATGATTCCAAAATAATTTATCTTTTTGACATAGGTATTTCCTAGTTTTGATTGTGTATTGAATTAATATTTGTGATAATTGTTTTTGAAAATTTAGTGCATACTGGTTGAAAGTTCATTATTATAAGTATAATTTGTCCTGCAATGTATACATAATTTTAAGTTCTGCTCTCTCCTTGACTATGCTTATGCACTGTTGATTATTTTATTTTGATTAAGTATACATTATTTTTATTACCAATTGACTAGTGTATCAACCATGTGTTCCACGGATCTGTTGACCTTAAAAATTTCAGTTTCTGAGAACTTTCAAATCCTTATTTATTTTTTTTTAATGACGGAAATTGATTTTTTTTATTTTTCTCATGAAAATAAAATTTTTCATTCCTAATTTTGTCAAGATTATCTTATCAAGAATTTATCTTCAGTGATGTAATAATCTTTCAAGCTATTTTACCTGTCTATTTATAATGTCTGCTTAAAATCTAATTTAATTTAGTCTATAAAAGTGAGACATTTAAAAACATGTTATTTTTTTTAAATTTTGCTGCACATTCTTAAATTTTGATACTTTTGAATCATATTTAATTCCTAGTTTCCATTAAAGTATAATAAACTGAATCTTGTCATATTGTATACTTGAAAAATTACTTTTTAAAAAAGAAAATGAATGTTATCATGATTTTATTATAAAATTAGTTTGAAAATTATGAACATTTTAAAATGTGTTTATATTTATACCACATAGACTCCCACCATCAAACAAAACCATCAGCTTCCTCTACCCCGTCCCAAAATCAAGTAAATCATCACCCTGTAACAGTTCATACAACTAGCAGTTTGTCAAGTAGTACCACTCTTCAAGTCAATTCCACAAGTGGTGCTAATTTTCCAGATGGAAAAGTAGAAGCCGACCAAGAAGGCAATTCTCCCGACTCTGATAGCAGCACTCATTCTTTGAGGTAATTACAAGCTTTTACTATAAGAATATTTTAATGTTGAAACTTGAGAGCAGTGTTACAAAATGAAATTTATAATACATATGTTTATGCAATATATTTATAAACTTTCATTGAATGAAGCAACTAATTACTTTCATTGAATATTCTTTTAATTAAAACTCCAAAACTTATTTATAAATTAGAACTAAAAAAAGGATTCTGCATGCAAAATATATTATACATTTAATTTTAATTTGCTCAAAGATCCAAGGTTACAGCATTCAAAGAAATAAATTGCTACAAAATAAAAATTACTATTTTATTGTGATAGTTTGTACAACCTCTCTGAAATTCATTATTTTTACAGATCCCTGGAAGCTTCTACAATCTTGAGTTGATTCCTAGGAAATAATATATTAGTCCATGATTTTTTTTCTTTTTACTTTTTTAGTAAATATTATCCATTTTATGAATTTAATTTATTTACTTTATCTTAAATTTCCGATAAAAAACGTAAAAAATTATGCTATTTTTTAATGTCAATATTAAATGTAAACAAAAGGATAACATAGTGTGCCTAAGATTTCCATCAAGAAAAATACATCATTGCCAAATAGTATCAGCTTTTGTAATTTTTGTGGTTAACCTTAATGAACAAAGACTTGACTGGTACTCTGTTGTAAAGTGAATTCTAAATTACTGTTATCTAATTTAAAAAAGAATGTTTTATGTAAATTTTGAGAAAAAATTTGTTTTTATAATTTGTTGAAAATATTTTGTTAATTTACATTTTTTTGCATTTATTAATTAAAAAAATTTATCTGTTGCATGTAGTCTAAAGAAAGTAAGTAAAAAAATGTCTATTATGGAATAAAAAAAATTCTCATTTTTAAAAGTTGCTGAAAAATAGACACATGTGTTTACTTTGCAAGCCTCATGTTAACTATGGATACAAATGTGTGCTCAACAAAAGTTTGGCTTCCATATGGTTATATTCTGAAATAGTTTTACTATGAATGTTGTACATTCACTAAAATTTCATACTTCATTGCTAAAATTTTTTCTTCTGTTGTCAGATTTACAATGGCTGCATTAGCATACTTATTTTAATATTACATTTTTAGTATAAAGGATTTTTATATTATTTACTCCTATTTACGCTATAAAAAAGTGTAATAATTTTCAATAATTTGTTAAGAAAATGACAGATGAAGAATATTAATATTTAAATATAAAATTTTTGAGTTAAAACATACTTTCCATGTCTCCCTTGATGAAAATTGCGTATAATTTGATTGAATCAGGATAAATTGGTTTATTAATGAAATAAAAACTGAAATTATTTAATATGCCCGGTGGAAAGTGTCTTTTCAATGACCAGTAAACTCCGTAAAAGTCATACAAAGATTGGCTTTTGTGTGATTCAGAAAAAACACATGCCTATTGTCTGTTTTGCAAGAAAGACTTCTGTATTTAAAATATGGGCGAATCGACAATTAAGTCACATATGAAAGAAAAAAAACATATATATTTATTGGAACAAGCTATATGTATCTGCTAAAAAATCTATTCATTTAAAAGATTTTTCACTTCAGCTGATCCTGTTAAAGAATGTGAACTCAAAGCATGCTCTGAAATTTTCGATCCATTTGTTTCTTCAAAAAAAAGTTTAAAAGGTTGAAATTCTATGGTCCCTTAAAGATTTAAACAATAGATTCAGGTATACAGTTCTTGTAACAATATAAATTGCCTGTTTCAAGCACTGTTTGCAGACAGTACTGTTTGAAAGCAATTCAGTTGTGCTAAAAAAGTGTGCTTATTTAACAGTTTTTGGAATTCTAAATTATTTTTCAAACTTATTGAAAGAAAAATTTAAGAATGTTTTTAATTAGGTGCTTCTCTTTGATAAAAGCTTAAATATTCATCTGCAGACAAAACAATTGGACTGCCATGTAAGATTTTGGGATACTGATACAGTTAAAACACTGTATTACTGATTCGAATTTTAGGTCATTCAACTGGAGATATTTTGTTTGAAAAAATGAATGAGAAGTGCTTAGAATTAGGAACAAGTGTTTTACTCAAGTTGTCAATGGATGGCCCAAATGTGAACTGGTCTGTTTTGACTAAAATGGCTGATTTTTAAAAAAATGAACATGGAAGCTGCAGCCTACACATTCTACACAACTCTTACAGACATAGATGTTCCTCATTTCCAGAAGTTGAGGTAACAGCAAGTGCAGTTTACAGACTATTTAAGGGCTCAAAACGCACGTAGGGAGGACTTTGATTGCCTTGACCCAGGCATAAAATTTCCTTTAAAGTTTTGCAAACATCGATGATAAGAAAATATAAGTGTTTTAATCAGAATGCTTGAAATGTTATCGTATATTAAAACATGTATGTCATTTGTTCAAATCAAAACACTTCCTAATTCTGGTACCAAAACTTATGATATTGTGCAGAAGTGTCCGAAAGATGTACTTTTTCCTGCTAAATGCAATTTTTTTTTATATTTATTGCTCAGGAAGTAGAACCTTTTCTGACACTTTATCAAACTGATAAACCAATGTTGCCATTTATTGCTGGAGATTTTCATGCATTGTTGAAAAGTTTGATGCAAAACTTTAAAAAAAATCTTAGCTATCTGAATCTATTGGAAAAGTCTAAAAACTCTAAATTTATTCATTATTTTATGTAATGTATAATCCAGTATTATATAGAATGTTGATTATTTAAATAAAAATTATTTTTTTTATAGCTGTAAATTCATTGAAGGCTTTTGAAATAATCATTAATGATTTCAACTCAAGTAAAAATAGTCTAAATAATGTTTGTAATTATTTATTTTTATTATTAACAGAATTGATTGAAAAATATTGCATGTGCATAATTATATACATATTTAATTAAGAACAATTTTTAAAATAAAAAATTATTTAACGAGAATGTCGATACCTCCTGGAAATTTTTTTGATTTGACTCCTGGAATTTGATTCTTGGAAATTTGTACAAACCTGAAGATATAACAGGTTTTATATAAGTCGGGCAAATTCCTTAAATTACTAAAAAAATTTTAAAGGGTTATTGAAACTTCTGGAATTTTGACTTGGCTCCTTGAAAATCATGAATTACTTCAGGAATTGATTCATTTATTTTTTTAGAAATACATATATATATATTCAATGGAATTATCCAAACCCTAATTGAGTACCACTCTTAATGTTACCATTAGATGGTGGCACAATCAATATTAAAATGTTGAATTCTTAACTGTTTAAAGATCTAGTTCAGCCACAATAATTTCATATAATCCAGTTTTGTAATATTTAGATTTGTGTGTGAAGTGAAATGATCCTTTAGCAATATTATCATGTTGTGTAATCAAACAAATGATTTTGATTATTTTTCTATTTGCTTTTTGTTTTCTTTATAGTGTATAAAATTTACTGAAAATTAATATTTAAATATAAAATTTTTGAGTTTAAATATATTTCCTTTGTCTCATTTGGTGAAAATTGGATATAATTTCAGTGAGTCATGATGAATTTGTTTATCATTGAAAAAAGGTTGAAATAAACTATTTAATATGCCTGGTTGTGGAAAGTGTCTTTTCACAGACCAGTGGACTATGAAAAGCGATACAAAGTTTAGCTTTTATGTGGTTCAAAGTAAAATAATAATTATCGCCTGTTTTTAAAGAAGGACTTCTGTATTTCAAGTATGAGTGAATCAGCAATCAAATCCCATATGAAAAGGAAAAAACATGTGTATTTACTAGAGCAGGCTGTATCTGTTTATTTAAAAGATTTTTTCATTACTGCTGTTCCTGTTAAAGAATATGAACCTTTAGTTCACATTTTCTGCAATTTTAGATTCATTTGTTTTTCAAAAGAACATTTAAAGGCTGAAATTCTAGGGACTCTTAAAATTTTAAACAGTGTATTCAGCTACAGTTCTTATAGTAGTATAAATTGTCTCTTTCAATCTACGTTTTCAGACAAGTACTATTTTAAGGCAATTCAGTTGGACTGAGAAAAGAGTGGGGTAATTTAACAGTTTTTGGAATTGCACCTTATTTTTTTCAACTTATTGAAAGAAAAAGTTAAGAATGTTAGTAATTATATGTGCTTTTCTTTGATGAAAGCTTAAATTATCATCAACCAAAAAATGAGAAAATCTATTGAATGATTAAAGAAATAAAAAAACGAACATAAATATGAAATTGTATAGTTTTAAAAGAGTTTGAAAGTGAACTTTAGAAATATTTAGAATTGCTTTTATTAAATAATAATTTGGGGAAAAAAAGTAGTCTTGGAAACTTAATCTATTAGTTGTATTTGTTTTGAGTAAGTATATATATATTTGAAAAGAGGTTGTTATACACATCTCTTGAAATACTAAATAAATGAATAGAATCTATTTAAGATGCTTAAAAACTCTAAAATTAACTCTTTATTTTATACAATGTATTATCCAGTAATATAAAAAGCATTGATTATTTAAAGAAAAAAATTTCTGTTATAGTTGTAAATTCATTGAAGGTTTTTAAAGTAATCATTGAATATAATTCTAACATAAATAAAAGATATTCTCATTAATTTTTGCAATTATTTATTTCTATTATTTATAAATATAATGAAAAAATGTTGCATATACATAATTATATGCCTTTTTGGTGAAGAACAATTTTTAATATAAAATAAAAAAATTAACATGAATATATCGATACCTCCTGGAAATTTTTTGACTCCTGGAAAACTCCTGAAATTTGATTTTTGGAAATCTGCAAACCCTGTAGTAATTAATTAGATAAATACATGCACAGTTGAAACAATAATAAAAAGCAAAGATTATTCCACAGATCGGGGAAAAAATTTAAATTCATTTAAATTGGGAAATTTTGATGCAGATTTCAAAACTTAATACATATATTTAACAATGAAAATTTTGGAGTAAATGGAAATTTAACTGAGAAATTCATTCCTTTAGGTACTTTCCAACTTTTGTTTTATTTTTATCTTTATAACTAATTTATTATATTACATGAATAAATATTATTTGCTTTTGGAAAATATATATCTTCGATGAAATGCTTCCTTATAAGTTCCTGGATAAACATAACAATGTGTAAGTTTTGTGGATTTTTGACTATTATGATGTTATTGGCACAGATAGAGAGAATTTATTGTAAATGTTAGTTAACTAGTAAAATTATAAAAACTAACATTTTTAAAAAATTATGAGACAAGATATTTTTAAGATACTATTGCAAATGCCACATTTTAATAATACCTAAAGAAGTACTAAAACATTATTAAAAATGCAACCATAATTTTAGCATTGATGAGTTTTATATTGTTCAAAGACAAATTGTTTCAAATAATTTCTTTCTTTCAAAGTAAGCAAATTTTGCTATCAAATCATTTATTCACTATGTTGCACCCAACTAATTATTCTTAAAATCATGATATATATTAGAGAGATTGCACTTAATTTTGCAATTTTTGGATAATCATCAGGTTTTTCACAGCACTTTTACAGCTATATCTTGAGTAAAAACATACAATTCTACATTTCTAAAACTTTTTACGTAAATAAACAACATACATTTTAGTGCACAAAAATTGTATGCCTCATATCAAGGAAAATCTCTGTATGTGTGCTAAGATAAGAGAAAAAGTTGTGTGAATTTTAAAGAGTTCATGAAATTATTAATATAAAAGCTGATGGAGGAAATAATATTGCAGGATTGCTGAAGTTGAAACCAGAATATGTTACAAATTATGTATACAGGATAAAAATGGATTTAGTGGATCATGTTAAAATGGGTTTAAGACACTTAATTCATTCAGAATATGTGTAAAATATAATAATTTTTTATTATTAGATGTATCATTATATAATTTCTATGTTTCATGCTAAAACATTATTGATATAAAGCTATAATGAACAATTTCCGCTTATTACTAATAAAAAAATTCTACAAAAATGTCCACAAAATAAGTCGTTAATGTAAAAAAAAAAAAGTTTAGAAAACCTATATCTTTTCACCCATTAGGTAGACGTTTTTCTTCAAAAATTTTAATTGAAGGCAGCTTTAGATTGGCTGCAACATAAAAAAGGAGCAATAATTTATACAAATTCACAAAATGCGATATTGCAGAATTAAGTAAAATCAGGAAACCTGTGTTTCACTATATTACAGTAAGTAAGTAGTGATACTTGTTTCATAATTTACCATATGCAATTGGACTATTAATTTTCCTTGCTTTTATTTCTTAAAGGCAGTTTTTGTTTAAATATTAAGTGTTTGTGTTGTTTGTCTTTCATTATCCAAATATATACCTGGCACAGCTTGTCCTTACCTGGACCTTGCACCATAAAACCCAACCAACCAAATATATACCAGTGTCATATGCTATTTTAGATATTACTATTATTATCATTGATATATTGACAATATGTATTAAAAATTAAAAAAATGCGTTGGGTTCATTTTGTATTGGATAAAATAGTAAGTTTAAATATGTACTGCATTATACTGTGTTGATGACCTTATTGTGATATGCCATTGACAAAATTCATATTACAGAAAAATACAGTTCTTTGTAACGCAAGTATATTTGTCACGTTTAACACTTCTATTTAAAGCAGTAGTTCTCAAGTGCTGAGTATTTAAAAACAGACATTTAACTAACCAAGAACTTTTGTTTTTGTTCTCTGCCAAAAGTGGCCACAGAATTAGTATTCATGTTTGTGTGAAAGGAGTTAGTTTGATGAGTAGTGACAGTTCTACTTCCAGTAAATATATATAAAATGAAAACTATTATAAGTATTGAAAACATCTAAATTAGTGTTTGTGTTTAATGTATCATTAATGTGATGTCTTAAATTGTTTTATATTATTTAAGGGAGATGACAGGGTTGCTAGAAACTCACAGTATTTAAATCTACATAGTTTTTTTTACCTCTCCTTTTATATATACATTATAAAAAATAGTTTTATTTTATAACTAGAGGATTGTCTTTATTTTGCATGTTTTGGTTAAAAAATGAATGTAGTTATAAATATATTTTTGTAATGAAATTCATTTCAGTAAATGAATTTGCTATTCAATTGTTTTTTAGACATGATAGTCCAACATCCAGTGTAAGCAGTTTGCAAAGCTTAAATACTGCAGGAACAAGTTCATTAGCAACAGCAGCATTGAGGCCATCCATCCCGTCATTAACACCATCATTAGCCAATTATTATAGGGAAGATCTAATATCTCATGTTGTAGGTTGGCAAGCTGATCATGCAGAAAGACAAGTAAGTTAGTTTTGCTCAGCATATTTTGTTTTAATAGTTTTATGTCTGAATTTTTTAATTTCCTACATCTTTGTAAATGAACTGTTATTTGAGATTAGAAATCGCATTATTGCTTATCATAATTTCATGTCCAATAAAAGCATTGTTTATTAAATTATGGATTACTTTTTTTAAATA
This sequence comes from Latrodectus hesperus, assembly GCA_037975125.1. Classification (NCBI taxonomy): domain Eukaryota; kingdom Metazoa; phylum Arthropoda; class Arachnida; order Araneae; family Theridiidae; genus Latrodectus; species Latrodectus hesperus. The sequence continues at coordinate 58,650,879 of CM075855.1, forward strand.
ATTAAATGATGACATGTTGCAATTATACAAATAACTTCATTTTAAAAAGTAAACATAATTTTTATAAATTTGTCCCATCTTTTATAGTGAAAACATTTTTTATTTTCCTTGGAAAAGAAAGAAAAATATAATTGATTTTTTTTACTTTTAAAGAATTATTTGCTATAGTTTTGAGACATTGAGGTGATTATGCTTTCCCATGACACATATAGAATTTGATGAGTGTAAACAAAGTGAACTTGCAAAAATTTCTAGATTTTATTGTTATTAATACATATTATTCTTAAATAGCTAGTTTCTATAAATTATGCTAAGATCTTGTTTACATTATGCAAAGATTTTCATCCTACCAATACATTGTGTAAAAATTATTTTACATAGGAAATATCCTGATATAGTTACTAGATAAATATATAAATTTGATATTTTTCCATAAAAAATATTAAATGATCAAATCAGTATAAAGATCATTTTTGGTTAATTTAGAAAAGTTTTTTAAAGTTTAAATAGTGTTATTATAAGTAATTACTTCTGCTACTGATATGTTAAATTAGAGTATGACAGGTTTTCCTGCATTCAGAATGGAACATTTTTAATACTTTTGATTTTAATCAAACCATCAAATATTTCTTATATTAATTTATTATATTGCTTAAAAACCTTATACTTAGTGTTCTGTTAGTTTGTTATTGTCTGCATTATCTTATTTGCTCGTTTATTCTTTCTAATTCATACTATAAGGAAATATTTTTCTTTTCCAAATTAAGAGTTTTTTGCTTTCCAATTTAAAGTTTTAATCTAAAATATTGAAATTTGAAGAAATGAAAGCATTCTATTTATCATTATATTGATTGACAACTACAACCTGTTTGGTAGTTTGCACACAGCTTACTTTTTCTAGTACATCAGTATCATTAACAAAGAAAACTATTTCCTTGGCTGCAAGCTCTTCATATGAAGTGGTTGTAGCCCCTGTTCTAATATATGGCTGTAAACAGTTCAGTTGTAATTTATTATACATCCTGAACATTATTGATCTGTTTGCAGATAATTTTTTAATAAAACTTAAAATTCTCAATTTTATGGACTCACTTTGATTTAGTGAAAAGACCATACCCATTAGAACAGAAAGTTCTAGTTTATTCATAGCCACTTTTATATAATTAAAAATATACATTGCATTTTTGCTTTCTATATACACTTGTTAAAGTTCGTGTATCAATGGTTTTCCTACTTTCTTCCTTTATAATTTTAGAAAGCCTATTATAAAAAATGCTTTTAAAAGGCAAAGAATGTTCAAAAAGTCGTTAAAATAGTTTTATACTGTCGAACTATATACTATTTTGTATCAATCTCTTCACAATTTTTATCTATCTGTACTACTGAATTCTTAAGCTTTTATCTTGTTAATAAATTCTTTTATCTTTAAGAAGGCTACTTCCCTATGGATATTTTGAATAGCATTTCATCTTTGATATTGTCATCTTCACTTTATTTGTCTTGCTATTTATCTTTAAATAAATCAAACCAAATTCCAAAATACAGTAGCTTTCCTTTTATTTCACATATTATTCATACTTTTTCTGCAATTGGTTCAAAATTATCCTTATTTGATCATATTAGAGCTTCTATCCTTACTATACTTTTCATTGTGGTTAAACTGAGACTTGGATTTTATTGCTCACTGAGTAAAAAAAAAAAAAGAGCTAAGCTTTCTACTATCAGACAATGCAATAAAAATTTTTTTATATAAATATAAAATTGTGTAGTCAAATTTTTCAACAAAAATGTCATAAAAATAATGTTTTTAATTTCCTTTTAATTCATAATATATGATTTTAAACATTGAAATATTAGTATTTGCTGGGGATGCAGAGCTACTAAAGAACTATTATAATATTCTAGATTTGCTAATTAAATTCTTTATGTCCAATATTCATTCAAATTAAATATTTGTTTTAATTTGTTTATTCAGGATTAATTATAATGAAAGAATCAAAATGATATCTGAGTATGTTAGTGTAAACAATGGATATTTTTTATACTTATGCATGTAGACTACATATGTTGCAGTTATATACTCCTTATATTAAGTCACTTTATTTTTTTCCATCATGAAGTACAATTTTCTATTTTAATTTCCTTTCTATCCGCTTTTTTTATCAACATGCATAAAGGAATATGTGCATTGTTTTATTATTCATATCACATATTTTTCTTTAGGAAGCAACATCTTATAATGCTGAGAGGCCATCTGTTATAGATCCTAAATCAGCCATGGTTAATTTTTTTCTTATTTAGTTTCTTTGTTTTTTTATTTATATTTTTGAAATGTTTTTAATAAAATAATTGAAATTATTTAAATAGCTCATTCAATTAATTTTAGTTTCTTTGATTTGTTTTCTTTATTTGTGAAAGTCCAACTATTGTACATAGCTGAATCAAAACTGTTATTATTCTTTTTTGCATACATTCTTTGGATATTTTAAATGATTATTAATATATTGCATTATATAATTGAATAAATTTATCTGTATTAGTTGTTTCACTTATTTCTACTTTACTTTTTTTATTTTCATAAAAATTTCTGATTTCTATGTTTTATTAATTTATGATAATTTTTAATTTTAATTGCAAGTAATTTTTTGTGTATTTCACTTTTTAATCTATTAACTTAAGTTGTTTTGATATTGTAATATGTGTAAGATAATTCTAATTTGTACTACTCATATTAATTCTCACTTATAAAGTATATTGACAGGTTTATATCACATTTAATTTTTAATATTATAATTAAATCATTTGAAATTTGTTTTACTTTGTACTGCCATTACTGGCTCTTTTATATTTAAAATATCACTCACTATTCAATAATTTTATTCTGTTATTTATAGCTATATATTTATTTTCTTACATATAGTATGAAGACTTATAAAAATATTAATTATTATTATTATAAAAGGTAGTCATGTAACATTTGTTTTACATAAATTTTTGCTTGTAAAAAAAATCTGTTCTGGTGAGCAAAGTAATTGTTATTTAAATTTTTCTTTTTCTAGTCTCAACTATATAAATTTTTGTGCTTTAAAAGAATATTTTTTAAGATCCTATTTTATATTGATAAGATCTATGGTCTGCTTAATACCAACTATTTTTACAATATATGCAATGTAATATTCATTTTGATTTTATCAAAAGGCATGTTCTCATTTTTCTTATGTTGGATAATGCATCTTAAAGGTTAAATCTTGTGTTTTCTTTTTGTTTTTGAAATTATAGTTGAATTTTATTTCCAAACTAATAATAAAATAATCTTCTAATTGAAACAAAATGTTTTGAAATTTCATTAAAATTAATTGAACTTTCAGTATTTTTAAATTTTTTATTTGAATTAATGATATTGATTTAATCCCTGAAAAAACTTCAACTATAAATCTTTAAACTGATAGTAATTTTCCTGTTTAGATAAACTCATTCATACTATGTACCTGTGTTGCAAGCTACATTCATACAAAGTTTTTTTAAAAAAAATATTATGTTAATTATAAAAAAAGTATATCTTATTTCATATTTTAATTGTTAGCCATATATAAAGACACAACTAAAACATAAAAGTTGTAAAATATTGTCCATATTTGAAAATACACAAATTTTTTGTTTTTGATATATTATTCAAATTTAGCATAATTTCAAGTCTTAAGATCTACATATTTCTAATTTTAAAATATTTCTCTCTCTCTCTGCCAAGCTGACAGCCGAATGGTTAGCGCTCTTGCTTTCGGTTCAACAATTCGTGGGTTCGAATCCCGCCTTGGGCATGGATGTTTGTAGTGGTTCAGAATCCACTTTAAACCGTAGGTCCCGGTCTAATTAGCCCTTGTGTGCAAAAAATTACTGTTGAGCGACAAACAAACAAACTTTCTCTCTCTCTCTGTATATATATCTGTCATACTCTAAGTTTTCTTATTATTACAAGTTTTAATTACTAGGTGTTTCCAAAATTAAAGTTGCATAAATAATATTTATACTTTTGTTTATGTTATTTATACTTTTTTATAATTTATGTATTATAATTTAGAAAACTGTTTTAGTAAATACACCTGGTACCTATTGACAAGAAATAAATAAATTAAATATAATATACTTAAGTTGAATTTGAAGTAGAAAAGTAGTGAAACATACAGCTGAAATTAGCAAATATGTTGTATGGAATTCTGTTTTTTTAAAGAAAACTCTTGCTAGGACTAATTAAAGTAATTCCATGAACTTGTTTAAGCAATGTAGTGCAATGGGGAATGTTTTTAGGCTTGAAGCTGTATGGCTACAAGCAGAAGTCCTGTATGTTGATCTCCTAATTATGGCAGCAATTTCTTATGAAGCACAATCAATAAGAATATTGAGCAAAGTTCCTTAAGAGTCAATACTTTCAAAGGATCTTAATGTGGATTTAAATAGATAGGATTGCTTGGCAGCTTAAGATTTTGCTTCTGTATCTGGAACAATGATATCAAGACAAACTATATAGATAGCTGAAAGGATTTTAATGCCCACAGAGATAATAATTTGTGTTTCCTTCATGCAGGTTCCCAATAGAATTCACTTATCTGGAAATAATGTACACTATTATCAAGAATGACATTGTGTCTTCTTTAGCAAATAAAGATTAACAACACATCAAACCTCAAAGTTTTCCCCCCATATCTGGAGAGAATCTGGGATTTAATTGCGTATCATTATATTAGTATCAATGCCAGAAAAGTTAATGGAAAAAATGTTCTTTCCATTGCTCTCTAGTGTGGAACATATCCTGTTTAAATCCTTGAACTCTGATATGTAATGGTTCGTGTAATTTAAATGAAATGTAGAAACTTCTTTTGTACTTCTCTAATGTGTCTAAAATGTCTTAAGATATGATTATGTTTTTAAAGAATTTTATAATTTTGTGTAATTTAAATCATTATAACTGACTGTAAGGGTTCAAGATTGCATTGACAAGAATTTTAATACTATTAAACATAGAATAGATATTTTTTATTTTAACTTATTGTCAAATAGACAAAATTATTGTTAATTGTGGAAAATAGTTAATTTGCTTTTATAACTCTTTTGGTCAAGCATCTGTTGAAACTGTGTTTTCTGTAAACAAAATTTTGATGGTAGAAAATTTAAATAATCAATCTACTGTCGCTAGGCGCATAACTGACTATAACACCTAAAACATTGTTGGGAACAATATAATAATTAGCAAAGATCTACTTAGTAAGACAAATATATAAATTATATTTGAATGAATTAAAACAGCAAAAAAAGCTGCCTATAACAAGAAGTTAAGAAAAAGATCTTGAAGAAATTGATGAATTGAAAATAAAAAACTATTAAAAAAAGGGAAAAAAGAAAAATCGTTTGGAAGATGACAAATTTGAAAACTCAACAATGAAGTATGCTGAGGAAGCTGAAAGAAATGATAAATTAACATTAATTACAAAATCAAACATGTATTTTTGTGGGGCTTCATAGAAGCAAAAGCTGTAGAGCTTGAAAGTTAGCATATTCTGATAGAAATATTTTGTGTTTATAAATAAGAAATGTGAAAAATCTATTGAATGATTATGAATGTGATATTACATAGTTTTAAAAGCGTTTTAAAGTAAAGTGGAAAAAGTAATTCTGGAAACTTTTCTTGTAGTTGTATTTGCTTTGAGTAAGTACATTTATATTTGAAAAGTGGTTGCTATACTTTTCTCGAAATGCTCAATAAATAGGAATCTATTGAAAATGCTTAAAAACTCTAAAACTACCCTTTATTTTACACATTGTGTAATCCAGTAATATAAAAAGTGTTGATTATTTAAATAAAAAAATTTCTGTAATAGTTGTAAATTCATTGAGGGCTTTTGAATCATTAAATATAGTTCTAATATAAATAAAAAAGTAAATAAATTTTTGCAATTATTTCTATTATTTACAAATGTAATTGAAAAATGCTGCATATATATTAAGATATGCATATTTTATTAAGAACAGTTTTTAAAATAAAATAAAAAATTATTTAACATGTATATCGATACACCCTGGAAATTTTTGATTGACTTCTAGAAATTAGTTCTTGGAAATGTGTATGAACTCTGGCAACCTTAGTTTTGGGCACAAAACCAACGTTCAAGTCTAAACATGTTAAGTGTGTAAGATTTAAGTCTTTATATTGCACACTTAACATGTTTAGGCTATAAAAACTTCTGAATTATATTTTTATGTAAGAAAAATCTCCATCAAATATTTACTTTTTTGTCTTTATATTATTATAGTAAGTTAATTTGTCTTAAAATTTAAGTACACTTTATAGCTGGGTTTGGTATTATGCATCACACACTGCTTATTTTTTTGTCTGACAATGAGTTTTAGTGATGATTGCTGGTTAAATAATTATATTTTTAGGTATTTGGATCATCAAAAAATAGATTAACGATCACTCCAAAATGTCTTGGGGTCCACCATTCAATTGAATCTACTTAATGCTTACCTTTGAGGATTATAAAATTACTCAATACTTCATTTTCTTTCAGGGCTCAATATTAATTTTTTGCTTAGAATTTAGCAATTTTGTTTTTAAGTTTTGTTTATAGAAGCTCAATTTTTCAAGTACAGTAAAAGCTCCTTATTCATGTTTTCACTATTCACAGATTGAAAAAATGCAACCCAATTCCTATATTCGCTGCTAAAAATTACTTTATTCACATGTCTAATAAGTACATACGTAATAATAAAAGGATTCCAATAGGTATCTTACCCAATATCCTTTATAAATGCCATAAATTGGACTAATAAAAAAGTAAAATAGATCTCATTGCAACTTTGCCTAAAGTATGTTGTTAAATGATATCGCCGAGGACTTTGACATAAGCCGTCTACACCGCGATCAGTGTTTTTGAGAATGTAAACAGAATGAAGGCAACCTTATTACTCAATGAATAAAATATCGCCGAGGACTTTGACATAAGCCGTCTACACCGCGATCAGTGTTTTTGAGAATGTAAACAGAATGAAGGCAAACTTATTACTCAATGAATAAAATATATATTTAAATTTTGCTGTTCCGTTCTATGGTAAAAACCGCTTTGGCTGTTTTATTGTTTCATCTTTCCCATTTGTTACAAAAATTGTGATTGAGTCACACATCTCTACTGCTCTTTTTCTAATTTATAATGTCAACTAAAAAATGATAAATGAGTTTCAACACAAAAAAATCTGTGTTACCGCTTAAAGTGAAAATAGAAATGCTTGATCATTTACGCCTTGGAGATCCATTTGCATCCATATCATGCTCATTCAATGTCAACGAATCAACCGTACAATCGCTAAAAAAATCCGAAGATAAAATAACGTCTGTAGCTTCAACTTCACTATCAGTGAAAATTGTTCGTGATCCAGCAATAGAAAAGTAAGTGGCGTTGTTATTATGGATTGAAGAGCGCAACACAAAAAGGGCGGTCCAATAGTCCAGGAGAAGGTAAAGCGTCTTTATGCTCATTTTAAAGATCCTGATGGTACAGATGGAAGATTTCAAGTATCAGAATGTTAGTTCAATAAATTTAAGGTAAGGTAATCATTGGAAGAACTGAAGCCACACACATTGAAGTCATGCTGGAAAAAAGTGTAACCTGCTCTGACTTTCAGAAAATGATCTGTGAAAGTTCAAACTTTGCAAACAGCCAAAATCACTAATGGAATAGGACGAGATGGGTTCGAACAGATAGAATTAAGTCACTGTCAGGAATTGCTTGAATCGCAAGATGAAAATTTGACAGAAACCAACTTGGGGGAAATGTTAAATTCACAGCCCATTGAAGAAGTTCCAACAAGCACTGGAAACGTGATATTTATTTTGAAAAATCTTAATAAAAGTTTTAAGAATGGCAAATGAGCTTTGCAATTTCTTTATGAACATTGATCCGTGTATGGAATGAAATCTTTCTTTTAAGAGGCAAATTGCTAATGCAACTGCTGCGAATCAGTCTGAATTGAAGGAGCTTTTAAAAACTGCCTAGCAAGAGAAAATTACGAAATTCTTAAAACCATTGCCTAAGCTTTAAGATAATTAATCAAAATGTTCAAAAAAACTCCAATTAAGTTGATTTTATGTATATATATTTTCCTCCATTTTGTCATCTAGGAACAAAATGGAGGAAAATATATATACATAAAATCTCATATAAATTACCTCTATGATCTCATATAAATTACCATTCTGTATTCGTGGCATATTTATGGAACATACATCCCGCGAATAAAGATCTTTTACTGTATGTCTTTCTATTCTTATTTATAGCATATATGTTTTTTGGTGTAATGAAATTTTGGTATCATATAATATTCATAACTCAGTTTTTATATTGTATTATAAATAGTGGTGGCTTGTATATTCTAATTTTATTTTTCCATATCATATTATCTCTTTTTTTAATTGGCATGAATTTAATTCTCACTTTGGGTTTTAATGTTCATAGTGGTTTAGAGTTCACTTTAAAACGCTTATCCCATTAATAGTAACTCTTGTGTGCAAAAAGTGAACTTTACGTGACGAACAAAACTTTTTTGACTTTAACTTTTCTATTAATGAATGATACATTAAATTCATAAGCAAAATTAACTAGAGTGATCTACATATATTTGATTTTTTTTTGTAGGCGAATCGCTATTGGGAAGAAGCTCATAATATTGGTAGTTTAAACTGCACTCAAGTTTCAGCAGAATTAAAAATGGCCCGAGCACTTGTGAGGTTAGCAGAAATTCAAGCAACTCTCCAAGAGCAAAGGTAAATTTATTTTTCTAGTATTTTAATTAAATTATATTTGTAGAATTGATCTTTAATTTCATATTATGATATAAAGAAAAAAATGTTTTTATATATATATATATATATATATATATATATATATATATATATATATATATATATATATATATATATATATATACACACACACACACACACACACACACAAACTACTGGATAAATATTCATTTTGTGTTATGTAATAAATAAAATTAAAAAGTAACAACTGCTTATTTTTAAAAAATCTCTGGTTGATTTTTTTTTAAAAGTTCTTTACATAATATTTTTAAATTCATTGTATTTTTGTACTTTTTACATATTATAAAATATTTGTAATATATAAATTATTTATCTTGGAATTATATTTAGGTAATATGATTAATGCATTGATTAAATTTTAAAAAAGTTTCTTATTATTAAATCATTCAAAAAAATTTATTGCAGGTAAGTTATAATACATTGTTATTAAATTAGTCACTATGTTTAGATTCATATAAACAGTTAATTATAAATCTACATTCATTTAAATATTTTTTTAAAGTTTTTTTACTAATAGATTTTTTCATAACAAAGTTTAGACAGCTACTATCATACTTTTTCTTGAAAATTTGATTTTCTTTCCCTTTTTTTTTCAAATTTTTTGTTGATTTTTGTACTAAAAAATTGTCAAATTGTATAAGGGATTCTACTTCTTTTATATTTTAAAAAATTATTTTTTCATATATAGAGTGAAATTTAAAAGATAAAATTCTATTGTGAATTATTAAGATTTTCACGAGACAGATTGCTTTGGAGTCAAATAGTTAAGGAGACCATGGTCCAACATGGTATATTGTACTGGGAAGTTAATTAATTGACTTGCTTTTATATAATAAGCAAATTTTCAAGAGGGATTTATCATGCTCTGTTTCATGCATCATATTTTGTTGAATTATTTGATTACATTTTCCACTTTTAAATATTACAAAAAAAGGCTTACAAAAAATTTTAATTTTAAGTAAAATATTGCATATTCCCACATAGTGCTGCTAATATTTTATAAAATGTTATTAATTGATCAATTATTGTTGATTTATTAAAGAACTAAATAGTTTATTCACATTTTAATTATATAACCTGCATATTTTTTGACAGCTTTAAGAATTTTAAAGAATATATATTTAATTTTTGTAGAGTCTTTTGTATGCATTGTTCTTGTCCGAACTTCAATAGCATTCTAACAATGCTATGCTGACAAGCATTAAATATTCATCATTTTTTATAAATTTTTCATTTTATTCACTTCATTAGATTAAAATGTACTCTTTGAATTTTATAAATTTTAATATTTCTGAGTCATATTTTTGTGAATGTGATTTCCTTCAGTTTTAAAATCTGTTAGTTTTTCCATTTTTTCTTACCTGGCATAGCATTACTTAGTAAATGTTAAGCAAGCTATTTCAAGTGGTACGGTATAATAAATTGTTTGTGTGTACAATATATGAAAGTCAGCATTTATCCCACTTCATTATACAATGTAAGATTTTTATGAATAGTGGAATTTCGAACCATTATAATTTGAATCTATAATAATATATAGCAATGAATCAGTGCACACAAAACTTGGAAAGAATGATGCTGAAGCTTATCTTGTATTATAAAAAGTATTTTTTAACATTGAAAAGTAGGTTTCTGAAAACTTGATAAGATTTTATAACATTCATTGCATTTTTGCCTGCCAATATATATATATATTTTTTTAAAGTGGGTAGTGGGTTTTATTCTTATGTTGTTGCAATAAAAAAATTAGAACACCAACCCTAAAGTAGATGAGTCTGAAGAAAGTATAAATAAAATATTCCATCTCTTTTTGAGATATCTTCCACTTCAAAAGGATTGGATCGATCCAGAAGCCACAGCAATTCCAGAAAAAATTCATAGTAATGAACCTCCAGTAGGAGGACATGACTTTTGTGGTGTTTATGATCAGGAAAATATTTATTCGCAGTCTATTTCTGCATTGTGTATCAAGATGCTTCTAACTAATCGCAATATTGTAGTGTTGAACCATTTATCTTATTTTCCTGAAGTCAAATCTACATTGAAAGAAAAGGGATTTCTAGCTGTAAAAGGAGTATCATGCGTCATGAAGGAGCTCCTAAACTTCCAGTACTGTTTACATTTTTAAAAAATTATATTGAAAACCAAAATGACAGAAATCATGTTTATTTATTTCATAATTTTAATAACTTATATTCAGTCATTATAGTCAAATTACTATTCATTTTATTTACTTATGCTAATTAAAAATACTCTCAATTATTGAATGTTTAAAAGTACTTGTAAATTTAAAACTTAAACTGTTAAAAAATATTGTATACTATACTTACTTTTATATATTTTAGGATATTATTTTTGAGACAGCAAACAAAGGAACTAGAAGAATGGCGAACATTAAATAGCTTCATGGGAGACTCTTAGTAATGAAAGGTATTAAATTTTTTCTGCTAAAATATAAATTTAAAATAGAAGACACCAGCAACATAAAAAATCTTAGGTTTTTATTTATTGGAATATTTTTAACTAAATAATTGTAACATACACATTTAAAATTTTATAAAAAGAACATTTTTACTTATCTCAGTTTAGAATATGAAGATTATATGAAATATAGTGCATGCATATTCTGATAAGTGGTAAGGATCAATAATTGATAGGATGACCATTTACAGCCATCTTGTGTCTTGGATTTGTAAAAGCTTAATTGAAAGCAAGAGTTGCTCTTTTTGGCATAAGATTTATTTGATTTGGTTTATGTTACATGATTTCGATATTAAGGTAAAAATTGTAATAATGATTCCAAATTAAATTTAATTGTTTGAATTTCATTAAATTTTTATTCATATCCAAAAACAATTTTGTTTATGCTTTCCTTCCAAATTAATAAGCATTATAACTTGGAAAGATGTGTATTTTGAAATATGTTTTTCTAAAAAAAATTATGTCTAAAAGATGCTACAAGTTTACTAATTAATGTTAATAATTGACTAGCAAAAAAATAATAACATTTCAAAAATTTTGATTGTAATCTTGAAATAAAATCGCAAGTGATATGTATATATTACTCTAATTTGGTGAAAATAAAAAAAATCATGCAAAATTAATTAAGCATTTCTTTATATGATGACATTAAAAAAGTTTGATTTAAGACAAAATATTTTCCATTAATTGCAATTACCAAATGCAAGTAAATTGCATAAAAAATGCTTAAATGTAAAATATTTATTTAATTATTCTCTCACTGCCACCCAAAAATCGTAAATCTGAGGATGTAGCCATGGGTAAATTAAAAAAAAAATATTATTCTTCATTAAAAACTAGTATTTTAGAAATGAGAAGATAATAGATACTCTGTGAAATTGGAATAGACTAAATTAGAAATTTGATGATGTGTATACAAGATAATAAATTTCTCTTAATTGAACATCCATCAGTAATACAAAATGTAAGAGTTTGTAGCTTAGTAATAAAGAAGTTAAAAATCAAATAATTAAAAATTGTTCATTGTTAGTTATATAAATGTAGATCCTTGCTATAAGCAAGAGAATTGAATCATAAATCATAACAAATGGTAAAACCATTTGTTATGAATTCTCTTGCTCTTAGCAGGGTCTAACTTCCCCAATACTCTTCAAACTTTTCCAATACTTCAGATTTTAATTATAAATCTACTAATGAAGGAAATTTGAATAAAATATCTGCTTAACTTTTAACTAAAATATTTTATTCCATTGAATATGTACTGTATTTTCCTGTGTATAATCCACAATGACTTATTCTCAAAACTTTTTTTTCGAGTAAAAGAAAAAACGCTTCATAATCTGCTGCAATTTTTTATACAAGTAGTAAAAATATATACTACTAATAATGTGACTAAAATAAAAAGTACATAGTATGATTAAAAATATGGCAAATTGTGCAAAAACAGGTTTATTATGAAAATGATAGGTTTGAATCCACCTGTCTCTCATTACAAAGTGCAATTAACTAAGTTTAAAGCACTAGATCGATCAAGAGCGATAATTCTCAGGAGATTCTATTAAAACATATCTATTTTTATTTTTTATAATTTTTGAAATAAGGTTATACATATTTTGAAAATAAAATATATTCTTCATTAATAATTAAACTGAAATTAGTCAGTCCAGCTGTGACACCATCTGTTATTTATTTTATGGAATATATACAGTATTTCTTTCAAAACTATATAGTAAGCTTTTCTGCAGGCGAGTGTTTTTTTTAATCCATTTATCCATAGCAGCGTATAGTATGCTCTACTAAATCTGAAACTTTTTATGCACATAATCTGCAGATTATATACAAGAAAATATGGTATTATTCTAAACATCCACTTCATTTTTTTACATAAAAATAATTGCAAGAATAAATAAAAAGAGTTGATTGCCTGTTCAGTGTGTAATAATTCATTAATTTCTAATTAAAAATTTAATTTTAAAAATTATCTTTTCTGAACATGCATAATTATAGTGAATAAAAAGTTGGAATATGTGAAAAACTGGCATTTACCATAGAACTAAATTGATAGGTAAGGTTTCTATTAGGCAATTAAAATAGATGAGGATTAAGTTTTTTATTTGACCATGGTTAAAAATAATAAAGTAATTTGCTTAGTAGGACGTAAATTATTTTCAAATTGTTCATGTTATTTAATTGTGATTTAACAATATAAAGCTGATGACTTACTTTCTTATTTTTGATGGTCACTTGGCAATCATTATTATGAAAACTAATTTTAAATAATTGGTGCAGTCCCAAGCTCTTTTATTTGTTATAAATATATATATATATATATCCCATAGAAATGTAGACTTTTTATTTGTTACACTACAGAACATAAAACAGCTTGTGTGTTTTTAGACCTTGCACAAAAAAAGTTGCTAAAAAAAATTTTTTTTTTCAAATTAAATTTTTTTTTACTTTTTATTCTTATTGTCTTATTGTATGTCTTTTTTAATTTTATGTCTTATTTTTCCCCATACTATATTATATTGAAGAACATCCTTTCTTTAAGTAATAATTTATGGATTCGTATTGCTACCATATTTTTATAATATCTAGTAAAGATACTAATTCTGTTTATTTCTGAAACTTTCAATCATCATTATGTTCATTCAATTGAAAAGTGCTTTGTATTGATTTAGCCAGTTTTAAAATCGGGAGTATTTTATTGCTAAGTATTGTTTGATTATGAAAACATATGAATAGCCTGATTGGATTATATTCTTTAAAATATAAATTTCATATAAAATATTTTCTCAAGTATTTTCTTTAAGAAGTTCTTGATACTCTTTATTGAAATCAGACTCAAATCCATATGAATTGTCAATCATCAAATCATTAATTATTTTTAGCTGAATGATACATTGTAAAATATATTAAACTTTTTAACTATTTTATTTTTAATTCAATGAAAATTACAAATTTTGAAACTACTTATTGGATTATATTTGGAAAAAAGTTGGTTTAATTATATTAATATTTAATTTAATATATATTCTTCATTTTAGAAGAATTAGTGAGAAATTAATTATAGCAATACAAAAATATAATTTTATACTAATATGATGGAAAAAATACTGTATTCAATAGTTAGCCAATATAGATTGAAAAAGTTAGAAATAATGATTTCTCTGATCTCAGTGCTACTAGATCATAACTTTCATGCTTTGATCAAATATTACATTTTGTGAAAATTTTTATTGCTTTATTTTTAAATCACTAGTTTGAATAGATCTGCTATAATTTATATTAAAATCATTGACTAAAAATTACTTAAATTTTAATAATTTACAAAATTTCAAAAGTAATATTAACACTATTTTACAACTTTTTCAATCAATTATGTGATTAGTTTTGCTATTTCACAAAAAAAAAATAACATCGCTTTAAAGAGTATAATTATTTATACCCAGATAAAAATGTATTTATTCAGTTTTATAACATAATTTAAAATGTAGAATTAAACAGATTATCACACAACAAATTCTTTGTTTTTATTAAAATAAAAATTACTGTTGTGAAATTTTTATTTCTTTTATGTTTTTCATTGCTTGAATCTTTCATTAATTTTGATTTTTTTCCCCCAGAATTGCACTTAAATGGACTTGATCCTCATTAAAACTATTGTGCTCTTCCTAACAAGTTATACATCTTGTTACGTGTGGGCAAATTATACTTTGTGGCATTTAGAATTACAATAAATGCTGCTGAATCCCTGCTATGGGTCCAAATGCACTCTATCAAAGATCTATTTGTGCTGAATGCTGTAAAAAGTGATTATCTTCCATAAGTCAAGTTTCAATAGCACAAGTTTTCTCCCAAAAAAGCAATGAGTTGCAAACTGTTCGCATATAATATGTGAAAATTTGAATTAAAATGTGCATCAGAAGCTTGTGGGAAATAGTGAGAATGAAGAGTGAGTTTTAACTGTAACCAAACATTGAGCATGGGTGTAACCAATAAACCAACAACAGATTATAATTGTCACATATCTGTATTTAAGATTTCTGACATTCCGAGATATGTGGTAATAAATGTGTGCAAGAATCTGCTTTCAGTGCATCTGATTAATTTCATACCGCCATTATTTTGAAAAAATCACCAATTATTCATTTCATTTAGGAATACAATGCATAGACGATGCTTATTATGTCCAGTGAAATATAACCTGAAAATTCTCAAGCAAAAAACATGATGTGAAAAATATGAATTCTCTCTCTCTGTCTTTGAGATGTATATTTTGATAATCTGTAAATGTTTCCTATAATACTGTATTTTGTATGTGAAAATAACTTAGTTTACTGTTAGAAGTGAAAATTTGGTTGATTATTAAAAATAAATTTTTAACTCAATTAAATGTATTTAAGGTGTCATAAAAAATTTAAATATTGAAATGCCAAGTACTGTTTTGTTAATTTTAATCTCTATTAATATATATATATATATGTATATAGATTTTTTTTTAAAATAAAGATGAAAATCATCCTATCCTTTAAACATTTTCATGTTTTTGATTGTTTTTCAAATATTTTCTTAAATTATGTAATTTATTCAGAAAATGGAAATATATGATGGAATATATTAGTTATGTTTAAAAAATATTATATATATTTAAGTACTTGAAACTTGATATTTTATGAGTTTTTAATTTTATATCTATTTTTATGTATAGTGTTCCCCCCTCCCCAAGTTTAACATTAAGAACGCACAAATTATTTTTTTTAAAAATTCAATTTCATGTATTGATATAAAACATTGTTGATAACTAAAAGAAAAATAATTTTTTGTGCACAAATTGTTCATTAGTGTATACAAAATGTTAACTTTCTTACATTGACTTAATTTTTTTGAAAAATAAATTATTCTATTTCAAAATTGATAATTATATTTAAAAAAATTTTTTAATAACTAAATAAAAATAATTTTGTTGAAAAATATTGCTTTGACTTATTATACAGTGGTATTGGAAAATGTTCTGGTAAATGATTCTAAAATCTTAAATTCTATTTTGAGAATAGATATTTTCATTTTTAATATTGAGAATTAGTTGTGAAGATTTCATTAATATTCAGTTTAATTTTCATTTTATTGTAACAAATGTTGGAAGTATTGTTTTGAATTCAGTAGACATTATGTGTCCTAATTCATTATTAATATGTAATTTTAATTCTTAATTTAATATCTCAGCTAGAGATAACATGTTTTTTAAGAACATTTTAAAGTGGTAGAAGAGTTTATACAATAAATTATGATGTTAGTACATTTTTATAGCTATGTTTTTTTTTTTATTTTCATTTGATAACATTTCATATTGGCCTACAATTTTGGTGTCTTGCAAAAAAAATTATTATTTTTCTAATGTAGATGGGATTTTTGCAATATAGTTGATTATTACATAAAGTATTCACTCTCTATTGTGTGTGCCAAATTATAAATTAAAGAAACAAGGAAAAAATGATCTCATTATCATTGAATTTTGTAATTTTTGGTTTTATATTTTATTCATTTTCCCCCTCCAAGAATCACTTATAAAAATGTTTTGTATATAATTACAACTGTACTTCAAAACTAAAAATTTTATGTTTTAATTAAATCTTCTCGACCATAAAAATATTAATGTATTTCCAAAAGTAATTATTTGTTTTTAAGTAATTCTTTATATATAGTCACAAAAAAAATTGGATGATGAAAGACAAAATATATATTACAATTTAATTTTTTCTCTACTAAAAACATGTTTTATATTCTGAATGTGAATAGTTACATTTCTAAAAAGACTAAATTAATATAAAATAATCTAAGATCTTATTAATGGACATCTACCCTGGGTATCTGTTTTTAGATAATGTCTTTAATGATTTTTTATTTATTATATGATTATAATTTATTAATATAAAGATATTTGCATGATTTAACTCGAAATTAAATGTTCTGCTGCTTATCCTTATGGTTACAAAGATTTTATTTGAATGCTTGTTTAAATTGTATTTAAAAAGTTCTATAAATAATCATAGATTAAGAAAATGTGAACCAAATCTTGTAAAAGTACCATACAGATCTACAAACCTATCTATTTTTCTGTTAAATAATTTTGTTATTTATTTTAATAAATTTTTCAAAAGTTAGTGATTTACAAAAGCTATTTGATAACATGTTTTCTTTGAAAATGAATTAAATATATTATTATAAAATATTCTTTATATCATTCTTTTGAATATTTAAAAGTAAGATCAGTAAATTAAAGATTATTCAATTATTTTAATAATTGTAATTTAAACAAAAGCAAGAAATAGAAACTAAGATATCACAAATTTGTAGTTCGGAGTGCTAGAAAAAAATTAATATATTTTCTTTGTCTATAAGATTTAAAAATATTTGTTATGCTATATAAAAATGATTGCGATTTTCCAACTGATTATCTTATGCATTAATATTTTGAAAATTGAGTGTAATTTTGCTATGACTGAAATTTACTCAACTTATGCATTTCAAAACTATAAAACATAAGTATTGATTACATAATGATAAAAAATTGGCTGAGTAAACAAATTTAGTCATATTCAAAACTTACTGAGAAATGCAGAATATCATTTCAAAACCATAAACTGTTGAATCATCACATAGTTGTCCAATATCAGTTAAATAGATTTTATTTTGAGGAAAATTTTGACTTCTTACTTCCTAATGTCATTATTATTAAACTCGTTTATATCTAGTTTATACTTTTCACTGAAGTTACATATTTTACAAATATTATTGCAAGAGACTGCATTAAATATGCACAGTGACCATAAATGTATAATTGAAATTGTTGATGCGATTTAAGTAATCGTTCTTTTAATAGTATTAAAAATAGATTTCAAAGCTATTTTATGGTAATAGTGAACTACATGTGATTTTCATTTTACATGTAACTGAAACATTACTTGGCATTTTTAGAATTTGAATTGTCCTACTCTGTTCAAGTTGATAATTGAACTTAATGGTCTAAGAGATATGTATACTTGCTTTATTATCCAGACTCTTTCTGTAAAGCATTTGTCAGTATATTTTAAATATTACCTCTTAAAAAACAAAATGATGTTCTATGATTATCGGAAACTTATATGAATGGCCTATTAAAATGTTTATTTTAAGCTTATTTATTAAGTAGAAATTTATTATTTTAAAATATTATATTTCTAAGCTCTTTCTTGTTGGAAAAACAATTTTGTTTGATTCCATTGTTAAATTATACAGATTCATTCATCCCTTTTTTTTTCATTTATTCATAATAACCATTACATCCTTTTAAATTATTTTTATTCCTAAATAAAATTGTTTTTAGTATTGTATTGGAATTATAATTGATTGTATGCATTTCAATTTTATTTTGTGCACAAATTCTTTAACCCAGGAGACTTCACATAAAATGAACGTGACAAAAAAGGATGCATTTTTCATGTCAAGAGCTACATAGAGAAAGAGTAAAGTATTTGTAATGTTTCCTCAATAAAAATAGAATTCTTCTAATTGTTTTATGTTCTCTTCACCAGTTAACAGAAATCTGAAATCAAGTTTATGTATCAAAAACAAAAGAAATTTTTATGTATCTCAATTAACAGTTACTTTTTTTCTGCTCTCTTTCTTTTGGCCATATTTTTGTATCTTACTTATTTACAAAGTTTTAAAAAATATCTTTATCTGCCTGTAATAACCTAAATGAAAATTTAGTCTTTCATTAGAATATAGATATGGGGAAAAATTATGACAGTTGTGGAAAAGGAAATTTAGGATAATGTAATTGTTAATGAATTAAAATTTGATTTTAAGCAAAATTATGTATTACGCTTATTCTCTAACAATTATGGAGTCAAATGTTTCTTAGTTGAGCTAGTTTTGAAAAGCCTATAAAAATTATTTGACTTCATGAAAAACCTTGAAATATGGGTCATTTAATTATTATAAGATCTTAATAAATGTTCATTTCAAATGTTTGACATTCAAAAAGATTTTTAATTATATTTATGAAACTGTCCATTTGCATAATAGCCTCATTGACAGTAGTCCTTTATTCCTATTGAATTTTATCAAAAAATGTATTATATTGCGTATAGTTTAGGAATTGAACCACAATCTCTCGTGCTTAAAACAACTTGAGTATAATGAATAGAATAAAATTTTAAACAGCTTGTATAGATGTGAAAGATTTTGGTAAATTATGGTTTTAATGTTTGCGGATCAATATTTTTTGTATGAAATATATCTCGTCAATGTTTGGAATTAAAGGAAACACATTAATTAAATGATTGGCTTTGGACATTCATTTCGATTTAAAAAATCAATGTCTAAAGCCAATCGACCGTGGTGAAATGGTTTGTAAGTGCAAGTGGTTCATTGATCTGAAAGGATTCTCATTCGATGAACGTGCGGCTTGCATTCTATGACCAATCTAATTTTCTTGATAAACACTTGACAAAGACAGTTTAATTGCAAAGTCTAAAATAATAGATAGAAAGCAACAAAGCAAGTTCATTACTAGAAAATATTCCTTAAAAACTGCGCTTGTGTGAAGGCGTGATGAGTGGTTCTAAAATATCTGACAGATTCCAAGAGAAACTGATAAACTTGACAACCGAGCGAAAAAAACAAATTAATCAGATTTAATTTAGAAAAAAAAATTTCAATAAATCTTAAAAGCAATAACGCTGAAGCGTTTAAAATCTGAATTCCAAGCATTAACCTATAAAATTTCCATAATGTTGAAAATTTAAAAACAATAAAATCATGCAGGTATGAAGTCATATCTGAATGAATCTACTTCATAATTAAATAATTGAACTACGTGCGATTATTTTTCAAAGTATATTTTCCTTGGTTGTACCCAAACGAATATTTGAAACTTAATTTTTATCAACTCCATATTGAATATTATTATGTGTATTCGTTTTGGAAAGATTAATCTTACTGTAGAAATATTAAAACTAGTATCAAAAGAATTTTAATAAATTTATCATAATTGAATGAGAACTATTGACACATTAACAATTAAAAAGTTATTACATTTTTTCCTTTAAATTATTTTATTTGGCAAGATATTGAATTTTTAAATCGTTTATTAAAGAGTTAATTTTTTAACTGATACGCGAGACTGTAGATTATAAATAATTTAATTAGAATGTATTGTTGGATCTTAAGCAATTTTTCATTTAAGAAAAAATGTTAATTTTTAAAATATCTATTGCACTGATGTGTAAAAATAGCATACTGACTATAAAAATCAATTAACATAATATTTTCTTTCGTTTTTGCTTGTTGATATGTTAGTTTTATTTTTTAAATAAAATTATTAATTAAAACTTAACTTTTTTTTACAATTTAATGTTATAAGTTCTCGCTCATGAAAATTCGCGCTGTGCTTGATGCAAGAAAATGCCGAATTTCTCAATAAAAATGTTTTTTTTATTAGTTTAATAGAAAATTCGAATCGTGATCAAGACGATTTTAAGCTTATCAGGCAGTTTAAGTGTATCATAGCATGAAGTTGCATGCATTCAAGACAGTAAAATTATTTATATTTGTATTTTTCCTAGTTATGTTATACAAATAACTTTTTCGTTCCTATCTAATATGGTAAGTATTTCAATATATATCACAATTTTAACCACTCGCATGATAAACTGAACAAATAATTTTATCCTTGTTTTGTAGTAATTTCTAAACGAAGGCAGAACACTAACAAACTCTTAGGAACACTGCAAAATGTTTAAAGATTTTTTATATATATACACATTTGGAAATATGCGTCAATCTGCAGATAAAATTTTATATTAATTTAAAGACAATATATTTTATACGAGGTACGGCGAAATAACCCGGATAAACAATTTCTTATAAAATATTATAACTAAGCAAATATGATCAAATACAATGAGTGATTTTTACTAATAAATTTAATTGGTTTCAAAGTGGTCACTTTTTTTGGCTCAAATGCATATTGAAATTTTCAACAATTGGACAAGTTTTTTACTCGGTTATGTATTCCATTCTTATCGATGTGATTGCTTTAGAGTTCAAACTTTAGTGTGGTTTAGTACAAGTGCTAAGCTCCAAAATGGCCCATACACTGTTATCTATGGGATCGTGATCTGGCGAATAGAGTGGCATTTCTTCAGGTGACATGTCTTCAAAATAATGGCAACCGTCTAACGTTTTCTGTATCGAGGAAATACGGAAATATGATTGTGCACTGAGAGAGAAATATTCCATTACAGATTTCTTTAAAATAAAGTAGAGCAACAGGATTTAACATACTGGAAATATAACGGCTATGAAGAAGATGACTGAGAGATAGTATTCATTGATTTTTTCTATGTGGTACTGGGTAATCATATGTCACCTCTTCAAAAGATCTTTGGTTCAATTTTAAAAATTGAAAATAATTGGATTCCAATTGCATAGTGTGGTATATTCAAGAAATAATTAAAGCATAAGTTTAGCAGAACAAACAACATTGTTAAGATTGGCAATTATGTATCTTATGTAAAAGTCCTTTGCTTATTGAATTATCAATATAGAGGATTGGTCACAAATACGAGGGTCACTCTGAAATTTTTGAGATTCAACTAGGTTAAAAGTTATACTTACAAAATTTTAGGTGTGTTCAAAGTAGTCTCCTCCAGCATCAATGCACTTTTGTAGTCGAATTTTCCACAAATTAAATGCCTCAAGCCATTTAGATGATCAAAATACATTTATAGCCACATCAATCTCTTCTTCTGAATGAAAACGACGTCCACGTAAGTTCTTTTTTAGATTAAAGAATAACCAAAAGTCGCACACAGCTAGATCAGGTGAATATGGCGGATGTTCGATCACTTTAATTTATTTTTGTTTAAGAAACTCGATTGTTAATCCGGCTGTATGTGAAGATGCATTGTCATGGTGAAGCATTAGTCCCCTAACATTCAGTTCTTGTAGAATTTCTGGAAGACATTTAGTGGTATACCAGTTTGCTGTTACTGTCTTCTGTCCTTCCAACTTGAATGGCTTTGACCAATCCCGTACTTCTGAAGAAAACGGCATACATCACACTTTTTTCAGTGCGCATTGTTTTTTTTCACCATTGTCGGTGTGGGATCATCTTCAAAGACCTATACTTTGCTTTCTTGATGTGTTGGAACGTCAATAAACGGTACGTACGTTTCATCACCTGTTACAATTTTAGAAATGATGCGGTGGGCACCATCATTCAGCATATTAAGAGTTTCTTTACTGATTCTGACACGCTCCTCTTTTTGATGCTCAGTTAGATTATGGGGAACCCAACGGCAAACTACTTTTTTCATATGTAATTCTTCATGAATTATTTTGTGTATGGCTGCGGATCCAATGTTAAGTTCCTTCTGTATCATTTGACAGGTACAACGATTATCATCCATTAACATTTTTCGTATGACAGACACATTATCCGGGATTACTTCCGACGGCGGCCTTCCTGTGTGTTCTTCATCCTGAAGAAAATTGCGACCTCTTCTAACCATCTGAATACAGTAGCACGAGCTGGAGATTCATCACCAAATGCTAATTTCAACCGTTGAACGCATTCTTCTTGATTTAATCCTGCTTTGAAATCGTAGAAAATCATAGCGCGAAATGTTCTCGCGTCAACTCCATTTTCACTTCTGTTTAAAATTTATTCCACGCTAAACAAGTTGAAGTAACTCAATAAAAAATCGTCTTCTGTGTTAAAATAATTTGTACTTTAAAATTAAACCGTTATTTTTATTTTGTAAATTCAAATTCTCGTCTGAGCGAATCTCAAAAATTTCAGAGTAACCCTCGTACATAATAAGTTATTAAATAACATCACTTAAGGTCACACTGTATCCTAATGCTAAAGGAATAAAAGGTTCCGAAATCAATTTTTGACGCTGTTTAGCAAAAGTACATGTAATAGTTTACAGTACAGTTTACATACATGTCTGTTAAGATGGATGTTGGTGAATTTTTACGCTTTCCTCTTTAACATGTGGATTTAATTTTCTATCTATGAAACTTTTTCCTTGAAACTCATGTGGTATGTGTTCAATTGTTTACAGAAATATTTAGCTGTTAAGCTGCTTGCTATGTAGCAACTCAAAAAGTACTCTCTCTATTTATTTTACAATAATATATTTCATATATACATATAGCATATCTCAAGAATATTTTCATAGTTAACTAAAGAATCATGTTTTAGAACTGAGGTAAGCAATTGCTAATTTGGTCAAAAATTGTTCCATTTTTTTTGTAACAAATGATTTATCAATAAGTTTCACAAATATAGTTTTTAAATTTTGCTTTAATACTTTCAAGTAAATAGCACAAATTGCTTACAAAATTTGTATCGGTAACTAGTTTAAATGTTTGGGGTACATGACTATATAGTTGTGTGCGATTTCTCAAATAAATGACTAGTCATACATTTTTATTACCTTTACTTGTTGAAATTATATTTAAAATATGTGCGTTATTTTTTTATTGGAAATGTTTTACTCACATAAGAAATTTATATACATTCTCAGAATTAATTTATGTGTACCCAGGTATCTATTATGTATAGAATAGGATCCGTTTGATAAATTTTACCTTTTAAGAGAACTACTTCACTTATATTGTCTATAGCATCTCATTTATTTTCAACTTTGTACCATTGCAAAACTTAAATGACACAACATTGGAACTTTCTTCAATACTTCCGAGTATTATGAATGCATTACTAATATCAATTATTTGGGAAACATTGATTTCCATTGGATTAATTCGCATTCCCAATGATAATGATAATTAACCTCTGTGTAAACTGTGTTCCTGTGTTTGTGTTCACAGCAGTGAGTCTGAAAACTTAATTGGATAGAAATGACGGTTATATTAATATTTTTCATGATCGATATTAGTTGTTTTGTCCCAAAAAATATTCATTCTAAAATCGATAATTTCGACTTTTCAAGTATAGCATTCATAGAAACTACACTGGTCTACAACGGTTCGCTAACAACAACCAAATTATTATTTTTATATTTAATTCATATATTGTTATTTAAATAACTAAGTAAAAAAGTCCCATGTCTCATTTTTGAATCGTCCACTATTTGACGTGAACAAAATAGAATCGTCCACTATTTTTCATGATTTCGCTCCAAATGCCTGCGTTAAACCCTGCCGGCAACACTGTAACCTCGCCTTAGTCATTTCGGTTTCCCAGAATAGTAAAATTTTTTGTAAGTGTGGCTGTGTGCTTTTATATTAGTTCATATCGAAAATGCCAAGTTCTCAGCGTAAATGTTGCAAAACTACGCCTGATAAATTTTGTTACATTTGTGGACGTTTTACGTTAAAATCACAAGGTAGGCATTTATCACAAGAAGTGAAAAAAGCTTATTTTCTGTATTTCGGGTGCAAAGTAGGTGACTAATATAAAATTTGGGTTCCTCACGTGTGCTGTGTAAGTTGTAACGTGGCTCTTGTTCAGTGGATGAAAGGCAACAGAAGCTCTCTGCCATTTTGCTGCTCTAACGGTGTGGCGGGAACCTTTAAATCATTTTGATGACTGCTACTTCTGTTCAACGAACACAAAAAGATACTCTGCATAAGAAAAGCAAATACATAAAATTGAATATCTTAATATACCATCTGCACTCCGACCTGTTCCTTATGGCGAAGGTTTACCAATATCAACTCCACCATTGAATTGGAAAGATATTGATATTCAAGAGGTGAAGTGACATTGAAGCCGCATCCTAAACAGATATAGCTGAAGACAATTTCGACCATAACTTTAGGCCTAAGACTTCGAGCAAACTTCATTTCATTCACGATGAACGCTATGATTTGGTGCCTATAGAAACAAAAGGCGGAACTTCTCGGTTCTAGACTGCAAGAATGGAATCTGTTGGCATCTGGAACAAGTATTGAATATTTTTGAAAAAGAAATGTGGTTTACTCAGAGTTTTATAGAACGGAAGTTTCAGTTTGTATTTGTTTTGAAATAAATTAATGAATGAACTAGATATCAAACATGAACTATCAGAATGGCGTCATTTTATAGATTCATACAAATATAGATTAAAAGCTGTATTGCTCCATAATGGAAACAAGAAGTTAACCCTACCAGTCGCTTATTCAGCTCAGATAGAAGAAACTTATAAAAACATGGTAACTATTCTAAATGCAATTATATGTAATAGCAATTCAATTGGCAAATTTGTAGAGATTTAAAGATTATAGCCATATTAACGGGTTTTCAATGTGGGTTTACAAAATATTGTTGATTTTATGTTTGTGGGATAGCCGTGCAACAGAGCATCATTAAAAAAAATGGCCAAACACTGCATCTTTTCAGCCTGGAATTAGCAACATATTGAGTAAACTCCCCTTATTGAATCGGAAAAAGTTCTTCCTCCTCTTTACATTAAATTAGGACTTATGAAAAATTTTGTAAAGGCTGTATACAAATAAGGTGAGTGATTTTAAATGCTTAAAAAGACTTTTTCGACAATTAAGTGAAGCTAAGATTAAAAAAGGCATTTTTATTGGACCTCAAATTAGAAAAGGGATTTGCGACTCTACTTTTGAAGTAAAACTAAATCAAAAGAAATTAGCAGCTTAGATATCATTTTTGAAAGTGGTAAGAGGTTTTTTAGGAAACAAAGACAAAAATTGTAAAATTCTGATAGTAGAACTTCTTAAGTCCTACCAAGCCATGGGGTGTCAAATGTCACTCAAATTCACTTTTTACATACAGGTTTGAATTTTTTTTTCCAGAAAATATTGGCATGGTTAGAGAGAGAGTGACGCACTAGGGGAAAGATTCCATTAGGACTCTAGAAACTCGATATCAAAGTCATTGGGAACCAGTAATGATGGCTGGTTTCTAAAGATATAGACGATTTTACGCCACATAAAAGAAGAAAGTGACATCTTTTCATCATATTTAATTAATGGTTTGGGTCTTCTACTTAGTTTTAAATATATATATCATCTCAATTACAATAACTTTGTATGATAAATTAATGAAATTAATAATAAAAAAAATGTGTGTTTAAAATGCTTTTTCAGTACTGGTAAGATCATAATAACAAGAAAGCTGTACGCGCGTGCTACAGCTTTAATACTATTATTTTCAAATTCTTCTCATCAAAATTAATTATAGACAGCTAATTTCATTTTTGTTAGGAAAGAAAACTAAATTTTTGTCGACTAGTGCTATTAATTCAATTTCCTTCACCTCTTCAACTTGTTTCATTTTGATGAGGACTGAACTTGAACTAAGCAGTCGTGGAAATGCAATACTAAAAACAATGAATTTTATATATGCATTGACACTGGTTCTTGTTACTAGGAATGAGGAGACAAAAAAGTATTTTTAGATAGCAATCCTGATATATATATATATATATATATATATATATATATATATATATATATATATATATATATATATATATACATACATATTATCTTCTTCATCATCCAACACCCGCCCGTGGCCGATGGGCCATTTGGCGCCGTGCTTCCCAGTAGAGTCCAGCCCGCCCATGCAAGTCGTCGTCGGTTGTTGGCAGGCTGTTAGGGATGGTATTGCATCTGACAACTGTCTCCCATCTTTTGCCAACAGCAGCTGCCTCCCAGGCTGTCCTAATTGAGTTTTTAATACATAGATTAATAGTACTACGTGCAGCAGAAAAGCTTATAGGCCTGTCTTTTTGGGTCAAGTCACATCCAGATTTGGCAAGCCTATCTGCACGCTCATTGCCATCAATATCACAATTCCCTGGCACCCATTGCAAACAGATTTCAGTTCTTTCTTGCAGTTGCGAAAGGATTTCCCGGCAGGCCATAACAAGGGCATCATGTGGGAACAATGAAGTTATGGCCTGAAGAGCTGCTGTTGAGTCAGAAAGGAAAACCACCTTTTTAAGGCTCGGCAGTTGCATTAATCGTCTGGCAGCCTCACAAATAGCAGCTACCTCCCCGTCAAAGTTTGTCATATGTTTGCCGACCGGAAAAGAACCCTCAGCAAGAGATGAATAAAAGCCAGCACCACAATTCTCGCCCATTGCCGAGCCGTCTGTGTATACATGATACCATTCTGCCATTGGATATATAGATACAAGCATATCCAGTGTGGCGGCTTTTAAGATCTGTGGTAAGACAATTATATATATATATATATATATATATATATATATATATATATATATATATATATATATATATAATGTTAAAAGCCTACGTGCTTTACATAATTTATCATTTATTTATACTTATAACCATGTCAGGATGTTTAAATGAAAATACTGCGTTTCAGTAACAAATAACAACTTTATTGAATATTGCGCTTCGCCAAATCTCTGACCGCATCTCGCGATCGACGTACATCAACTGACTCTTTTTTTGTTCGCCCTCTAGTGGCGATTTTTCATTTCTCACATTCGGCCAGACTGACCTTACAATTATCCTCAATTGGTATATTAATACTCAATTACTAATTAATACAACAAAATTTTCATTAAAAATTTAACACAGCAGATTAAATAAAATTTTTAACTACGTAACTAACATTATTTTTCATTCACACAAACAATTATTGTAATTATAATCATTAGTAATACACATCTTTCATTAAAGGTAGAAAAATTATTATGTTAGATTAAAAAAAAGTATAATATATAATAGACTTTTTCCACTAGTAATTCTTGATACAATCCTAAACTCCAATAAAATTATTTACAACAAAAGTTTACAAGACGTTAAATGAACTTAGGAGTATTAAATCATTCACAGAATAAATTCAACAAACTTTCATATTGTTTGATTAATATTTCAGTATACAGTAAATGATCATTAATGTTATTTATTTTTAGAATCAATAGTTTATGATAAGTTCATTGCCTTTTAATTACAAGTTTTTCTTTAAATAAAATTGGAAAGATCTCACCATTTAGGATCGCTCATTCAACTTTAGTCCTTGCGAGTGGATCTATGTGGATTGCGTCTAGGGCTGTTCAGAGAATAGTCATTATCATCACTATTGGCACTATCGATATCACTATCTTCATCCGAATCTGGTTCATTTAGCCATGATTTTAGTTGACTAATGTGAGCTGTTGTTGCGTAGAAGTGGCCTTTCTTTTTTCTTCCAGCTGAGTCAAACGGTAGACATCGTTTGGCAATACCTCGGTAACAATAAGAGGGCCTCGGTATTTAAATTGTGTCTTCGTAGGTTGGCCTGAAGATTTCGGAACTCTTTTCATTACGACAATATCTCCTCGTTCAAACGTGATTGCTCTACATCTCTTTTTATCATAATATTTCATTTTTTGTTGACTTTCTTCTATTTGTCTTCGAGATTCTTCCTGCACTACAGATGGATCTTGCCAACTCTGAGCTTCTTCATCAGCTAACTTTTTCAAAATTGCGTCGTTGAATCGCGGAGAATAACCGTGGAGCAATTCAAATGGTGTCTTGTTCGTTGACTTGCTTACAACGTTGTTCAAGTTTCTCTCAACTTCATGTATTTTAACATCCCAATCTTTATGATTCTGATCTTCCATACCAGTTGTTATGGTAGGCAATATTGTTCTATTAACTCTTTTAACCATTCCATTTGCACATGGTCGCTTCGTACAATTGAGTGTATGATGTATACCATTTTCAGCACAATATTGTTGAAATTGATGCGAAGTGAAACAAGTTCCTCGATCTGTTATTATTTTCTCAAGTAGAGCATAAGTATTTACAAACTTTTTCAGAGCCTTCAGCACATGTGATGTTGTCGTACTCTTTACTGGAGTCAATTGGACCAATCTTGTGAAATTATCTATCACGACCAAAAGTTCTTGATTACCTTTAGAACTCTTAACAAAAGGTCCTAAATGGTCCATATTTATAATTGAAAAAGGTTTACGACCTATTTTAATTGGATTTAATAAGCCAGGCTGTTTTCCTGACGGCGTTTTGTTCATCAAACATTCAAAACATTTTGAAATGTGCCTTCGTACATAACATTTCACATAAGGAAACCAATACAATTCTTTTATCTTATTAACAGTTCTATCAACAGAAAATTGTCCCATAAGATCATGGAATTTGATTACTGTACTTTTTCTCATATTCTTTGGAATAACAAAGAGAAATTTTTCTTTTCCATTTTCGTTTATGCATCGAAATAATCTGTTTCTCTTAAACACGTAATTTCTTATAAGCTGTTTTTCTTCTTTTGCTCTATCCTGATCTATTTTTCTGAATATTTCTATTAATTTTCGTATTTCTGGATCAGCTTGCTGTATCATCAATATTTGTTCATCTTCACTCAAGGTCAAACAAACTTCTAATTTATTTTCGATGAAGGATGTCACTGTATCTTCTGATTCCCAAACTGGAGCTCTGCTCATTGTGTCTACGTGAACCATTTTTTTTCCAGGTCTATGTTCTATTTCAAAATCGAATTCTTGAATTAAATTACACCATCTTGCAATCTGAGGATTGTTTGTTTTCTTTGAATTCATGTACATCAGTGCTTGACAATCTGTTACTATTTTGAATTTTATGCCTAATAAATACTGCCTTAATCTTTCGAGAGTCCACGCAATTGCCATCAATTCGAGCTTGCTAGAATGATACTTCTTTTCAATTTCAGTTGTCTTTTTGCTGACACAATAAACCAACCGCCATTTATTGTCTGGTCCTTGTTGTAAAAACATGCCTGCTAAACCACTAGAGCTTGCATCACAATGTACTTCCGTTTTAGCTTGAAGGTTATAATGGGTTAACACAGGTTGCTCTGTGAGGCTATTTTTCAATAATCGAAAAGACTTCTCTTGCTCCTCTTCCCACTTGAAAGATACTTCTTTTTGCACGAGTCGTGATAAAGGTTCTGCCTTTTGTGCATATTTTTCCACAAATCTCAGAAAATAACCAGTTAAACCTAAAAATCTACGAATATCATGAATATTCTTAGGAGTTGCAAATTCTCTTATTGATCTAATTTTTCTCATTCCTGGTTTTATTCCTTCTTTATTAACAATAATTCCTAAAAATTCTACTTCCTTTTTACCGAATTCACATTTTGACAATTTTAAAGTCAAATTAGCAGATCTAAGTTTGTCAGATACCTCTTTTATTCGTTCAATCATATCAGTCCAATTCTTCGCTGGTATCAAAATATCAGCTAAATAACACAAAATTTTCTTATTTAACAATGGTCCTAATACTTGATACATTAATCTCTGAAATTCTGAAGGTGCATTTGCCAAACCAAAAATCATACGTTCAAACTGACCTGTTTCATCTGGGGTAATAAAAGCAGTTTTTAACTTAGCTTCCTCTGTTAATGGTATTTGGAGATTACCATGAGCTAAATCTAATGTAGTGAAAATGTTACATTCACCAAGACATTCTAATAAATCATCAATTCTGGGCAAAGGGAATTTATCTTTAACTGTCTGATTATTTAATTTTCTGTAATCTACAACAAGTCTATCCTCACCAGTTTTTTTTTCGAACTAACAATACTGGATTGGCATAAGGTGATCTTGTTTCGGAAACTATTTTTTTTTCTTTCAATACCTTAACAATATTTTTCTCTCAGCTGCATTTGTTTTAAAGGGACGTAAACAAACTGGTTTGCTTCCTGGAACTTCATTAATTTCCATTTTAGTCGATGTAGTACATCCTAACTCACTTATATTCATGCCAAAACAATCTCTATAATCATTAATTAGTTTCAGAATTTCCAATTTCTTATCATAAGGAATAGTTTTATCAAATTTAATATCGTCTATTTTAATCGCGCATTTATCCTTATTTATAGTGAATATTGTATCTTCGGTTGCATTACAAAGATTATTAAATGGAAGAATAAATTCAGAATTTAAATTTCAATCCTGCGATATATCGGTTACCCTACTCAGACACTGATTTTCTTGTAACTTAGTATCAAAAGAACCATTATTCATTATATGAATTACCGTTTTACCATTTTTAATTTCAAAAACAGAATCGAAATTTTTTTTCCCTCTAACAATACAAGACCGTTTTTCATATTTTCTGTTTTCGCTTGAATAAAATTTATGCTATTTTTTTCAATTACAATAGGTTCTTCCGTTTTTAGTTTTATTTGTTGATGTTTCGATTCGACTTCCACTTCAGAAAACGGAATACTATTCGAATACCAGATGTGCAATTTGGAGCCAATTCGGGCGAAAGCGATTTCTGTTTTGTCTAGAAAGTCTCTTCCTACAATTAGGTCAAACGAGTGTCATCATTCACAACAAATATTTCAAGTGTTGCTCTGACGTCGTCGATTCTTAATTCCATTTGACTATTCCCAAGTGTGAAAGCAGATGCAACAGTAGAACCAAATCCAAACAATTATCTCTTTAATGGAATTATATTCAGTTGTATGTCCACTCTCACCACATTCTCTACAAATTAAAATCTTTCTTTCTTTTTGGACAGTCTTTAGAAATGTGCCCATAATCTTTACAGTTGAAACATTTAATGCTATTTTTATCACTACGAGAAGTAAAATTCGTGTTACGCTTTTCTTTAAAATAAAAACACTCATTCTTAGGAAACTTTTTAAATTCGCGGTTTTCTCTTACTTCACTTTTGAAATTTTCATTTTTACAGCGATCATTAAATTTGCTTACATAATTATCAAAATAAGATCTTTTTTCAAAAAATTTCATGTTTTTGTTTTCAATACAAGATTTTATTCTGAATCTTGCATTCTCATACGAATCTAATTTTTCAGCTAATTTATCTGGATTAATGAAATTGGTCCATTCCTCTATGAAATGATTACGAATGGTAGGGGAAACACTTTTCTTTAATTGTTCTGTAACAATTAAGTCCTTAAGGTCTTCTAAATTAGTAATTTTAAGACCATCTAACCACTCATTAAAATAATTTCGTAACTCATAAGTAAAATCTTTCCATGTATTTTTAATTGTACGAGAATGTTCATAAAATTTCTGCCGAAATCTTTCTGGACTTAATTTAAATCTTTTTAATAATAGTTCCTTCACATAATAGTAATCATTTGTTTTATCGTCCGGTTCGCGGACAATACACTAAGTTATTTCATATGGTAGAAGTCCTAAAAAATGGAAAACCCAATGAGCTTCATCTAAACCCATTCGTCGCGCTTGTCTTTCAAATAATATAAGATAAAAACTTATATCACCTTCATTCACATCATATTTTTGCATAAGATATTGCAAATCGCAAGAATCGCGCCTTTCTGAATTAAAATTATTCGCATTACCGACATTTCCTATTGCATTTTCATTCTGTAAACGTAATTTTTGTAACTCAAACTCACGAGCTTTTTCTTCGTCTTGTTTTTGGGCTAAGCGATCTTCAATAATATCTTCCAATAAAATTATAACAAATTCTTCTTCATAGTTTTTTGAACTAATGATTATGTTCCTTAAATCTATTATCTTACAATCTTGGGGAACGGTTTCTCCTAATTCAGTAACTAAAGTAATTAAATCTATCTTTTTTCCTTTCGCCAGAAATGAAGTCATTTTAGCGAGTTTACAGAAATCAAATATACAAAATAAAAAAGATCACTCACTTGCGTATTTTCGTTTCTTTTATTCCGTATTGATATAACTCGTAGTTTCAAGTACCTTTCGTCATAAATTCTTCCTTATTCTTCACCCAAAATTAATCCTTACTTATGAGGAGCGTATTCCTATTTTTAATCTTAATTCCCAAGCATTTACGAGTTTCCATATTGGAGAAGAAAACAAAACCAGCATCAAAAGATGATAAATATTCCATTTCTGAAATGTTAAAAGCCTACGTGCTTTACTTAATTTATCATTTAAGGTTATTTTTACTTATAACCATATCAGGACGTTTAAATGAAAATACTGCGTTTCAGTAACAAATAACAAATTTATTGAATATTGCGCTTCGCCAAATCTCTGACCGCATCTCGTGATGTTCGCCCTCTAGTGGCGATTTTTCATTTCATACACACACACACACACACACACACACACACACACACACACACACACACACACACACACACACACACACACACACATATATATATATATATATATATATATATATATATATATATATATATATATATATATACATATGTATTTACATATTTATTTACATATATGTGCTAAGAAAAATGATTTTCAAATTTCGTAAAATAAAGGAGTTTTCCTATCTTGCCCATTAAAAGGTTTAGTAGAAGGAAGAAATTAAAGTAATAGTTTTCACACAACTTACCATCAGACATACAAAGTGCACGGCCTATGAAAAATTCTTCTGGCAAGTAATAGGTCTTTGATGTTAAAAAAAAATTTTTATGGTCAAACTCAGGTTAAAATATTTTTCAGAATTGTCTTAAGAGCCAAAATATATTGTAAAGAAATTTAATAAAAAAATATTTTCTATCTAATTAAATAAATTACATAATTAATTCATCAATTATATTAAAAATCTAATTAAGTAGATAACATGAAAATTTTAATAATTTCTTTTCAAATTTGATAATTTAATAAATTTGCTAAAAATTTAATATTTTTTTATTTTTACATTTTAAATTAAAAATTCAGATTTAAATTATAAAAACAAGTAAAATTTAAAAAAGTTTGGAACAATAAAAAGCAAAAATTTACAAATAAAAAGTGTAAAACTTTGGAATAACAATAAAGTATTCTGAAACTTATTTGATAATTTAAATTAAAAGGAATCTTAGATATAATACTTTTCTAAAAATTTAATCATTATTTCATTGGGTTCGATTATTTCTCATGAGATATAATTTTACTTGGAACATCTATTGAGCTCGTATTTAAATAAACTGTGTTATGAACTTTAGTTGATAGTTTTTGCTAATATTTTTTATCTCTGACTTGGCTGTTGATATAATTAGTAATTCATATTATAAAGAATAATTCCTTAATGTATTATAACCTTAGGTGAAAAAATAAATGTACAGGAAAATTAATCAAACTTCTTGAAAAATATAGGTTTCAAGTGGCAACATCTCTGGAAAATACTTTATGGCTTTGAAAGTACAATTATTTTAACAAGTTTACTTAGCATGATTAATAAGCATCAAGTGTTTTGAAGTCATGCAAAAATCTGTTCGAAGTTCTAAACCGGATGGCATAATAGTATATTTGTGACATGAAAAATTTATCTAGATTTTTTAACTTAATCTATCAGTTAAAATATTTATAATAAATGTTCTTACTTAAAATATTAACTTAAATATATGACATTCTTTTATTTTCATGAAAAAAAGTATTTTCAACCACTACTTATTTCAATTCAAACTTATTTATTACTTTATATTGATTAATTATTTATAGCACAATTCATAAATATAATGAATATACTATTGTTGAAATACAATCTTTGAATCCAAAAAAACCTGAGGTATTCGCATATTGGTTACTAAACCTCCTGACTTAAAAAAAATCTGTTTCTAGATTAAAATAGAAGATGCATCAAAATTTTCCTTTTGTAAAATCAAATAAAATTTTTTAAATAAAGATAAAAAATTTTAAATAAAGATAAAAATCTAAAAAATGTAAGATACTGTTAAATTAATTTTTTAAATTTAATTTCATTTCATTATCTTGAATAAAATTCTAAAAATTAGACTTTTGCGAGTCCTAAAGTAACTGTTTTTCAACTTTAATGCTTTTTTCCCTAATTTTGAGGCCTAAAAATTTAGACAGTTGAAATTTATTACATAAATTAACTTATGTCTTATGTGTCTAAATATTTATTAAAAAGAATTTTTCTAAAATTTCAGCTCAGTTATTTTGAGACCTATTTTGTCTAATGGCTGTTTTCAAATCATTTGATGATACAAATGTCCTGAAGAACTTAAATTGATTAGACGTTATCTTGCAGTGAAAATATTTTTAAAAATTCAACTTTTGAAGTATAACTATGGTTTCAGTATATTTTCCATTTTTTAAAATAATTTTGAAAACATAAAATTCGGTATACTAGTTAATTTTTTTTCAAGGAAACTGAGAAAAATTGTCTATAATTACTCTTTTGAATGCTCTAAAGTTTATTTCGATATTATTAGGAACTCGAGACCAAAATCTAGTACATTATTTCAGCTTGAGCTAGAAATGCAACAAGAAAATTTTCCAAAATAAAATAGTTTTAACCTAACTTTAGGATGAAATAAGTTTTCGCTATATTTTAGAGGTATGAAATTTGATAAATCTCTTTTATGTGCATAAACATTTTGCTACGCTATGGCGTGAAACTATATCATTTTCAACATTATCATTTCACATACACACAGTCAAAATTACCATCTCTTGAATCCCAAAATATGGTGAAAACTTCTTTCAACATAAAATCAAGTTCAAACAATTTTATTTTGGAAAAAAATATATAAGGAAACTAAGAAAGAAGGAGACTGGGAATATCAATCCCTCTCCCACGACTACCATTTGCTTCAATGCAAACGTCGTCGCAAGGTAGCTCTGCGGGGGACTTCGGAAATATGGTGCCTACTGACCGAGGAATCACCTCAGAATGCGGACTGGGCACATGAAGGGTATGAAAATTATGCCCGACAGATCTAGAACCTGCGCAGAATGCAGGTACTGCACAGGAGTTCCACTGTACCCGAGGCATCTCTTCAACTACATCTCTATTGCCTCGACCCTCTTCAGCATCGATCCCAATTGCTACTATGACACCCTTTATTCTGAATAAGCTGAAGATATGGCCAGGGCAGTGCTCAATGCCTTTGGTCCCATTTCTACACTTGAAATTTTTCTTGGTATGGCCCCTTTTTACATGCATTTGGAAGGGGAAGCTCTAATTTGTATGAAAAAGCTTAAATATACAAGCCAGTGGAGGGATTATTGCAATTTATTGTAGTGGGAAAATCTTAATGTTGACGTAATTTAGTCACACATAATTTTATATATCTACTGATTGCATGATTGTTAAATAGGTTTTTACAAGCTTTATGTGCAATTAAATTTCCCTTACAAAAAGAATATTGGAATAATTTCATCACAGTGAAAATTGTACTTACTGGAATACTAATGGTCAAAAATGAATTTCAATACTCAACAGGGCTGCTATTTGCTCTCTAGCTGATGGTACAAATTTGTCTCATTCCCTTTGGGAAAACATACAACTGTATTCCAAACAGAAGTCTTCGCTATTCTCATATGCAGCAGAAAATGCTTGTACAGAGCCTATTTTCACAAAAGGATAATTGTTTGTTCTGACAGTCAAGCTGCATTACTGGCTTTGCAGAGGTCTGCTTTAACTTCTGTTCTTGATTGAGAATGGTACCTAAGTGTAAGTAATGGGTACAAATTGGCAAATTCCCTTACTTTAATGTGGTTGCCAGGGCACTCCAGTGTTCTTGATAATGAATTAATTGATGAACTAGCGAGGGTTGGATGAACAACCAATTTTTTTGTCCTAAATCAGTGCTAAGTATTTCAAAAGAACTGATCAAAAGTATTGTTTTTAATCTTTCCAGGAAAAAACAGTTTTTGAACTGGTTTAACACCAGTGATCATAGATAAATAAAGCTATTAAATAGTACTTGTCCTATTAAAAAACTAAAAGAGCTAAAGTTCAGTAGAAGATGTTTAAGGAAAGCAATGGAACATCTTACAGGACTCTGCCACCTTAAGAGACATCACACCATAATAGGAGTATTAGATAATCCTATTTGCATGAGTTATTAATACATGGAGGAAACTTTATTATGCGAATGTAAAAAATTTTCAGTACATAGTTTTGAATAACTGAGTTCAGCATTTAATTGAGCCTTGGATGTTGTAGGATATCCCTGGTAAATGTGTACTAAATTTCGCTTTAGCTACTAGTTTCTTTAAATAAGAGTTTTCTTTTTGGGGTATAGTGTAACAGATTTTTGGTAACATTGCTAGGTTCTTTTAGAACCCCCCTATCCTAAATCTAATTTTGTCAATCATTTCCGAGAAGGAAAAAAGAAACTTGAAAGATACAGAATTTAATGCCAAATGTTGCAATTTAGTGACTACACAACTTAAACTGTGCCATAAATTCAATGTTTGATGTTTTTTAATTTCAACACACAGAAGCTCTTTAAGTTTATAATAATAATTTCTATAGAAATGGCTAAACATCAGGCCATAAATTCAAAATAAAAATTTTATATATTTATTTCAATAAAAATATAAGTTAATTCTTCTGTTTTGTCGTGTCATTTTGAAAAAAAACTTAATGAAATTCGGTACCTGTTAGATAGTTAATTTGGGAGTACATATAAGGCTAAGAATTTTGCCAAATGTTGCTGAAAATGATACGAGAGTGTGTGTTTGTCGTAAGTATCCTTATTTTAAATAAAACCAAAAAAATTATAAAGCTTCTAAAAATTTTCAAAAGCATATATTTTAAAGTTTTTTGGTGTATCATGTTTTGTCATTTTCACAATAAATAAATAAACTATTATCATTTTTACAAAAATATATTTGATTCCCATTTGTATGTTGTATTATTATGTTCTTTTCGCATATTTATTATTCATTCTAAAGTATATCGTATTCCATTCTATCTGTCTAAAATCTATAATATGTAACATAGATTAACACCAAATTAATAACTTATAGTTTTAAAAATAACGCTTTTTTTAATAACTTTATTTACTTTAAAATTTATTAAATAACATTTCTGATATTATTATATGAGAATTGTTGATAAATATTTATTTCTATTATAATTATTTTTGGCAATGAGGTTTGATTGGTAAAGAAATCTATATATATAAAAATTTCGTGTCACGATGTATGTTCCCGATAAACTCCGAAACTACTGAACGGATTTTCATAAAATTTTGTAACCATTTATAATATGGTCCAACTTAAAAGATAGAATAGTTTTTATCTCTTAATTATTGATCTCAATATTTATTATACGACATTAGTGTTTATTTATTGGTTAGTTATGTAAGTTCCTAATAGATGGCGGTTTAGCATCTAAATTGCACAGGTATTCGGCAGATGGCGACGTGTTTATTTTTCTAGATTTTACCATCTTCGAGAAATTTAACGTGCGCGCGCAAGCGCGTGATTAATTATAGAATTTACATGTTTTCATAATGTATAATCATACTATAACAATTTTTCGTGAATCATTTTCATAATTATACTTTGTATTGTGTTATTATTGTGCGGTGTTCAGTTTGAATATTTTTAATATTATAAATAGTAAAATAAAATTTTATTTATTACTGTTTTTCTCTACTAATTTTCATAACACCTCGAAAACATGTAAGTATTTCTTGATAGCCTTTAATTTTTATTTTATAATTTGATAATTATAATTTTTTCAGCAGTACATTTTGATCTAATTTATTTATTCAAATGATAAATTCTTTTAATTGTTCTTTATTTCAGTATAATGCCTCGGAAAAATTTTTTAGTTTTAATAATTTAAAATTGAAAAAATAATAGTTCGATGTCAATGTTATCTACCTCATTTATAACAATTTATTTTTAGATGTTTTTAATTTATATAATATATTTTATAAGTAAGTCACTGATTACAAACTATAATTTAATATAAGATGAATAAAATGTAAATTCAGAAAGTATTTGTTGATTTGTGCTTAATTTCAAAATTTCGATACTTTACCTATTACTTTTAAATTTTGGTGAAACGTTATATTTTTAATCTCATATGAATGAACCTATTTTAAATTTTTTTAGAAAATATTTATTTGATTGTACCAAGGAGTTAATAAAAAATTGATTCAATGTATTATAATTACTCAGCCACTGCAACGCGTGGCTGGGTCAGCTTGTAAGTATATAAAAAATAAAATAATATCTTTATTTGTTATATCGTCCTGTTTAAAAACAAATCAGCAATTTTTTTAAATTTTATATGATTTGACTAAACTGCTTCCCGATAATTATTTATAGATGCGTAAAATGATTTCAGTTTTAATTCCTGCATTGCAATTACATGTAATAAAATAGGAAAACAATGAGTTTATTTACATCCACAGCCACAAAAATGTTCATATAATGCTCAATTATGATGTATACGAGGGTCACTCTGAAATTTTTGAGATATAACTAGGTTTTTAAAGTTATACTTACAAAATTTTAGGTGTGTTCAAAGTAGTCTCCTCTAGTATCAATGCACTTTTGTAAACGAATTTTCCACAGATTAAATGCCTCAAGCCATTCATTTCTTCGAATAGATGAAAAAAATGCATTTATAGCCACATCAATCTCTTCTTCTGAATGAAAACGACGTCCACGTAAGTTCTTTTTTAGTTTAAAGAGTAACCAAAAGTCGCACATAGCTAGATCCGGTGAATACGGCGGATGTTCGATCACTTTAATTTGTTTTTGTTTAAGAAACTCAACTGTTAAACCGGCTGTATGTGAAGATGCATTGTCATGGTGAAGCATTAGTCCACTAACATTCAGTTCTTGTAGAATTTCTGGAAGACATTTATTGGTATGCCAGTTTGCTGTTACTGTCTTCTGTCCTTCCAACTTGATGGCTTTGACCAATCCCATGCTTCTGAAGAAAACGGCATACATCACTTTTTTCAGTGCGCGTTGTTTTTTCACCATTGTCGGCGTGGGATCATCTTCAAAGACCCATACTTTGCTTTCTTGACGTGTTGGAACGTTAAAAAACGGTAAGTACGTTTCATCACCTGTTACAAATTTAGAAATGATGCGGTGGACACCATCATTCAGCATATTAAGAGTTTCTTTACTGATTTTGACACGCTCCTCTTTTTGATGCTCAGTTAGATTATGGGGAACCCAACGGCAAACTACTTTTTTTCGTGTGTAATTCTTCATGAATGATTTTGTGTATGGCTGCGGATCCAATGTTAAGTTCCTTCTGTATCATTTGATAGTTACAGCGATTATCAACCACTAACATTTTTCGTATGGCAGACACATTATCCGGGATTACTGCCGACGGCGGCCTTCCTGTGTTCTTCATCCTGAAGAAAATTGCGACCTCTTCTAAATTCTCTAAACCATCTGAATACAGTAGCACGAGCTGGAGATTCATCACCAAATGCTAATTTCAACCGTTGAACGCATTCTTCTTGATTTAATCCTGCTTTGAAATCATAGAAAATCATAGTGCGAAAATGTTCTCGCGTCAACTCCATTTTCTCTTCTGCTTAAAATTTATTCCACGCTAAACAAGTTGAAATAACTCAGTAAAAAATCGTCTTCTGTGTTAAAATACTTTGTACTTTAAAATTAAACAGTTATTTTTATTTTGTAAATTCTCATCTGCGCGTATCTCAAAAATTTCAGACAAATAATTTCTCATTCGTATACAAATAATTTCTTATACTCATCTATACTATTTTGGGAAAGAGCAAAATTTTAAATTTTCGTCATGTTTATTTACGTACCCCTAAAACTACTTACTTTTCTGCTAATATGAGTGTTAACTCGAAAGTTAAACATTTATAAATCAGTATACAAAGACTATGAGACAAACTGATAGTGATTTTAATTGGAATTAAAATGAAATACCATGAAACAATTTCTATTCATGACGGAAAATTTAATATTCATTAATATTTATGATTTTTTCTAAAATACTTAGACCTAATGAATATTAAAAAAAATGTTTATCTTTGAACTATATTAGGCAGCTATCGAAAATTGATAAATGTATTGTTAAATAAAAATGTAAAAACTTGTCCTTATTATGTATTACTTTACATCAAAGTAAAAATTTTCTTCTTACTAATCCCTCTGATCTGGAATCAGATCAGATCCGTGAGGTCGTGATCAGATCCAGAACCAAAAAATTGTTTTGTTTTGCTGTAATACGACTCATGTTTTAAGTTGATAGATTCGATATCATGAACAATCTAAATTGAAATTAAGTGAAATAACTTCTTTTTCAAAAGAAATAAATCGCTTATCAATGTGACATATAAGATTTTCTTAAAGGTAAACTAAAAAAATGCTAAGTTCTAATTTATAATTTAGTCATTTCATTTGGTATACCGATATTTTCAATTCTTGTTATCAAAATTAGAATTAAATAGCAAATTAAATCAACGAATAACGAATCAAAATTAAATTAAAAAATACTTAAAATCAGTGTAATTATAAGAATATAGTTAAATAAATAAATCTTAATATGCTTATTTTTGAAAATAATTTTTTTATTGAAATCTTAGTTTATTATATTTTCTTAAACATGATAGGAAATAATATGATCGCCAAATCAACAGTGAAAAATTTCCTCTTTCGTTTCTCCTAAACAATGTCTTGACGTCAGTCATTGAAACTGTAAACATGCACATTTGTGATTTCAAAAGTCGTCTTAGCTACATTTTAAAACAATATCCTACTCAATGTTATTTTTATAATTTTTAACTTACTTTACTTTAACCAATTAAGCTTTTCCTTATAGATATAAACTATGATAAACTAATAAGACAAAAGGAAAAATCTGAT
The DNA here is from genome assembly GCA_037975125.1 of Latrodectus hesperus. Classification (NCBI taxonomy): domain Eukaryota; kingdom Metazoa; phylum Arthropoda; class Arachnida; order Araneae; family Theridiidae; genus Latrodectus; species Latrodectus hesperus. The sequence continues at coordinate 58,692,786 of CM075855.1, forward strand.
TTAATTTCTCCGTTTAACCAATAAATTTATATATTTATGCTTGTCATGCTTTAAACCTATTTATCAGTTAAAAATATTTCTATAACTCAGTTTAATGTTTGAGTTGAATTGGCTTTTTTATCTATAATAAATATTTCATTGTTTAGCTTCTCCACAATGTGAAATCTTCCACACACGGAACACCAAAACTTAAGAAAAATAGTGCTGAATAATTTAGTGCACTATTTTAAGCCACTGATTTATTACTGAAGTGCTTAAAATAAATGTAATCTACATTTTAATTAAATCAATATACTTTTTTTAATGAATGAAACATCAAAGTAATTTATAGTAATGGGAAAGATTATTTGTTAACTAAAAACAAAAGTTTATAGATTTCGTATGTTGAAGAAAATTTTAGATACTTATAGACATTAAGAGTCTTAAAATACAATATAAAAGTTATATGTATAAGAACACTTGTCAAAGACGGTATTATTATTCTTTTCTAAGTTATAAAGTCACATATGGATTATTGCAAACAATGAACGGTTCATCAATAATCTGAAATGTCCATCAATAATTTGAAAAGTAAAATATAATTTTGAAAATAAGTATTAAAGTGAATTAACTGAAAAAAAAGTCATGTAATTTCCACTAAACGCAGATAAATTTTTAACTTATTTTCAATCTGGGATAAAACATTATTCCCTAATCAGGTTCTATCCTATTTAGTATTTATTTTGCCAAAAGAAACCTTAGCGTTCGTTTTTTTTTTTTTTCCATTTACAAAAAATTTTTAAAGCATCGTTTCAGTGTAATCTAGCGCACATAAGAACGTTGAGCAATTTCAATTTTAATAGAAATATATAAATTTTCATTTAATTCCGCTTAAATGTTTGCAAAACTCAAATCTGTTTTTTTTATTAATTTAGTAATATTCTCCTAATTGATTTGTCACTAATGTCATAAAAAATAATTTTTGAAAGTTCCAAGCTGTTCATCTCCATCTATGAGTAGTTTTAGAAAAAGCAATAAAATAAACGAAATGAGTGAACAAATGTTAAAAATTAATTATCTATAAAAATATAACTTTTTGTCAAAAAAAGAATAATGTTTCCTTTACATTTTGAATATGATTTACATGTTAAGTATAATTTACATATTAAAAGATTTTCCATCAATAGCTGAAATGGCGCCAAACTTGGTATTTAGACTAATCAAGACACAAAAAAAAAAGATTCCGTAAAAAAGAAATTAGTTCCAAAAATTGCCGCTAGGGCATTTTGTGGCGCTTTAAAATGTGAGAAAAGAAAATTACAAACACATACAATCTTACAGTAAAATTATTAATGTTTATTTACTACATTAACTTCCCTGGTGAGGAATTAGACCACATTCAATGTGAGCACCGTTCTCAGAAATAACACTGTGCATTCTGTGCACAACGTTCTCCACAGCCGTACGTATCATATCACTATATCCGCACAGTCTTTGTTATGTTGTCCTTTAGAATAGACAAATTTGATACTCTACCAACATAAACGCACGTTCCGGTAACATGAGAAGCATTGCCACTGGAGCTTGTTTTCTTCAGCTGAGATTATTTGTGGGAGCTGTCTACTACTTGCTTTTATTGCCTCTATTACTGGCACTGTCATTGCACAACATTTTCCTTTTTCATTGATACCCATGTTTTATGCTAATTCTCGTTATTTTAAACTACAATAGCGCTACAAAATGCCCTATCGGCGACTATATATATATGTGTGTGTGCATGGCATCTTTTGAGGATATGATTTAATAAACGCCCATAAATTTTTAATGTATATCAAATTTGCAAATTGTTCAAGACCGATGTAAAAATCTTACAATTGCTTAAAAACTAACTGAGTTACTAGGAGATTTCATGTTAGGCCAAAATTTGATATCCATTACTGCCACTGGAAATTTTGTGATTCGAAGCAATCCAATCGGAAATTAGACTTTATTTTTTTACCATTCAAATGATAATAATTACTTTTTATCTCTTTGGGGAAATTAAATCTTATAGAACTTTTATTGCTTTATATAATACTAGTACAATTTAAGGAATCCCAGCTGAAATGATGTCTACATACATTTTATAAATTTATTTGTAGATAACTAAAATTATAAATTAATTCAACATGTTTAAGAGACTAAACATAAAATATTATTTTTATTTCAAGTCTCTAAATTTAAATTGGAATTTAAGACGTGAAGTGTTATGTTGCTATTTATAAGATAAATTAATTTTATTTTTAATATTATTGACATTATAAAATTATTTCACAACATATTAACCTAGCCTTCACGTAAGGAAATTGATGGACATGCTATAGTGGAAAACATAATATATTAAAGCTGTTGTAAGGCATCTCCCAAATTTTGCCTTTTGGGAAGATTTTTCATAAGTAATGTTTTAAAATTACATATTTTAAAAGAAAAAAAGTCTTCTAAAAACATCATCGACAAACGAAATGCAGAATGTAAGAAGAATAATTAAATTATTATTGAGAACGGTGAATTCTTAACAACAATTATTTATTGCTAAGAATTTCTCATTATTCCATAAGGACTTGTTTATTCGAATCTGAGGTCTTACAACTAATTCATGAAAAGCCCTAATAAAATTACGCAGCATGATTGATATTTAATTGTTAAAAAACTGTGAAGAATTTATTTTTAACATTTGCATTTTCCTTTCAAATAAATTTTTGTGGGTTACATTTATGTGCTATAAAGGAAAAAATTAGCAAAAATTCCAATCACAGACTCATAGTATGATTTAATATTTGATAAAAAAAAATTGTAGTTTATAGGAAAGAATATTAAACAAGAAGACTCCATAGAGAATCAGTAATACAGTCTTAATCAGGGAAAGGGTACATTCGAAATTATCATTAAAGTACTAAAATATTTTTGCAGTAAATCTGAGGTAGGTTCAAGTGTCACAAGAAATACTTCTTGCCCAAATTTCCCACTGAAATTGTTAGAAATATTTTTCATTAAAAAAACTAAAAATTAACTGATTGTGCACCTTTTTTTTAAGCTTTTACATTCACTTTTAATTCTTAATTGTTAAGAATTTAAATTCCATGTGTATCTGTAGTAATTTCCCTAGTTCTTACAATCAGATAGTATTTTAAATACATATGTTTTATCTTCTAAAATTAGAAATAAATAATATTAAAAAACTAAGTGAATAAATAGAAATGTATAATCGAAAAAGGAAATTAATTATGTACAAAAGCTATATATTAAAGCAAAAATATCACATCACCGATTGATAAAGTAAATGAATAATAATAAATATCGGAATCTCAGTATAGTAAAAATCAAAATATACTAAGAAGTATTAAAATACACTAAATATAGTAAAGTAGTCATAAAGTAGGCACATTAGAGGAAATGCGCTTGTCTGGATGAATGATTTTCTGAGAGGTAGGCGTTTTTCCGTCAGGGTAAACTATGAAATCTCTAAAACTCACAGAATGTGGGCAGTTGTACCGCAAGGCTCTGTCTTAAGTCCACTACTTTTTCTTCTATACATGAATACAATTGATTTGTTCATCCAGTCAAGTACTAAGATTGCCTGCTATGCAGATGATATTTCCATCTGGAATTCAAACCATAATATCAAAATTGCTGAAAAATCCATTAATCAAACCCTAAAGGGAATTTCCAGATCGGCCTCAGGCCTGAGACTGACTATTAACCCAAGCAAATCGAATTAATTCATTTTTTCAACGGATAGAAAACATTGGGGTACTTTCAATCCAGTAATTAAACTGAATAACGCCAAAATTGATCGTGTCAACCACCCCAAATATCTGGGAGTCATTCTTGACCCAGAACTTCGTTTTACGAAGCACGTTGAAGATACTGCAAACAAAGCCCTCAAGAAATTAAACATTCTTCGCAAGTTATGTGGTACAAATTGGGGTTCAAGACTATCAACGTTAAAAAGGACCTATTGTTCTGTAATCAGGCCAGTTGTTGAATATGCTTTCCCAATTTGGGCACCTGCATCTGAAAAAGTCAAGGCCAAAATTGACTCCATTCAATACAGAGCATCAAAAATTATTATAGGAGATGTATCCTCTACAAACAACCTTAAAGCTGAATGCGAGAGCAGCCTCACCTCTTTGGAAAGAAGACAGAAACTGTCCACTGTAAAGTTCACGAACAAAATCAGAAGCTATAATGACGACCATATCTCTAGGAGAACATTCGTCGCCTGGACAGGATCGACAAGACTTCTTAGATCATCAACACTTCACTTTGATAGAAACATCAGAAAAGATTATCTTCTTGAACACTCTTCTTTAGATGTTCTTCAGGAACCACTTCTCCCCCATTAAACCACCAACCAATGTTGATTCTTCTCATTAGAATCTTGTTCGAAAAAAGAACCTACTAAAATATTACTACAAAATGGTATGGACACAGTTAATTTGCCTTCAAAGAATAGTAAAGTAACTATCTTCACAGACGGCTCCGCTGATAACTCCTTTACTAAAGGTGGTGCAGATATCTTTATCTTACATCCCACTGGGACTAAAACCAATCTCAGAGTTCTTTCAGGCTTAATCGCCTCAAACTTCACTAGTGAACTAGCTGCAATTACAGAAGCCCTCTCTTTTTACTTATCTCACTACCATGATGATTCAACCGAGGGTACGGTATGCTTTACAGATTCAAAATCCGTATTAGAAGCCATATGCAATGATAAAACTACAATAACTCAAGACATTAACGCTCTTCTCTGCCAAATTAACAAGCCATGCACACTCCAATGGATCCCTGCCCGTGTTGGTATTGAAGGGAATGAGTGTGCTGACATTCTTGCAAAGGAAGCTCGTGATTTGTACCGGCCCAGCACAGTAACTTTCGTTGATGCTAACACAGCCGCCCGAAGTAGAATTTCTAACCAACAATTCAGTAAGCCATCCATCCCAGACCTTAATTGCCCCAGAAATCTATCTTCAATAATAGCCAGACTTCGAACAGGCCATTTCAAAGGCATGAAAATAGCACCTGATAACACAAGATCCTATGCATCCTGCAGAAACTGTCCAGATTCTGAACTTTCACCAGACCATATTTTTGATTGCCAAGCAGTCATTAGATCTCTGTTTCAACTTAGCGAACCACCTCAAGAGATTCTCTACAGCCTTCAGGCCCCGGAACTGGCGGCCCTCATACAGAAAACTTTCGACATTATCAAGGACACAACAACAAAAACAAATATAGTAAAAAAGATTACTGATAAATTTCACTATATATGTTTGCAGTCCTTAAATATAAATATTTTGAAATTAACATTATTGCTCTTTATATTAATGAAATAAATTAATGAAAAAACAAAATTAAATATGATATTTTATTTTTTATTAATTATTTTAATTAATAAAAAATACAATTAAGCTTAAAAAACTTATGTTTTCTTAGCTTTATTTTATTTTTTCATTCATGTAATTTCTACTTCTGAAAATGGAAGAATCTCCAAATAAGTGAAGCATAACATAAGTGTCTGGAGTTTTAAACATAAGTGTCTGGAGATGTTTGTCTAGAGTTAAGAATTCCAAAGACATTTCCTTAGATAAAAAAATTTGAAAAACTATGGTGCAAGAGTGGACGATAATACTATATCTACCTACAAAAATCTTTGATTTGTTTGTTTTTGTGGGAAAGTGGAAAAGGAGAGAGAATGACCTTATCTCTTCAGAATACATTCTCAAAATATTTTCGAAACTATTTCAGTCTGAAATATTTTGTAATCCATTACTCGAAAATAAAAAATTTTTAAACTAAAACAAATGAATTTTTTTACTGTTTAATTTTAATAAATTTTAAATAACACTGAAAAAATTTACTTAAAGGTAATGAAATTTCAAAAAGAACTTATTAAATGAATGTAAGACTTAAAATTGAAATGAATGAAAATTTCATTTTTGATTTAGTTTATGCTGTTAGTTCAAATTTTTCTGTTTAATTTTTTTAAATACTTTTTTAGAGTTCATTATTGAGCATATATATTCTAAATACAAAATATTAAGTTACAGTTTGATATCTCAGTTTAATGTTTAATGAACAAGTTAGATTCTTCTAATCATTTAGAAACCATTTAAAATGTGGACTGCTCCTAAAGCACAGTCACTAGTAAATATATTTTTAAAATTGGTGGAAAATATTGTGGTTAAAGTTTGGTAAAAGAGTGGGAATTCACTTTATTAATGCTTCTGAATTAGCCAAGGTTAAGCGAGCAATTAATATATTTTTATTATATGCCGAAGATTAGTTGAAAATGAATATTTTATAAAGACGGCGACAAACAGTCGCGACACTCTTCTTGTTTTGCTCCCCTCCAAAAGCGCCAATTTCGGCCTTCGTGTTAGTTTTCGCAACAAAAGGGTTGATATGAACAACATTTAATTAATTAATCATGTTACTGATAATAAATTAATAATGGGATATGAAGATGCACACCTCTTCACAGCATTCAGTCGAATTTAAAAAAAAGAACAATCTTCCTATAATTTATATTTTTATGTTTATTCCTTTTTTATATTGATATCATACATTGTTATTAAAAAACCAATATATATTTAATGGCAGAAAAAGTGAAATTGCCTAGTTAAATGGGCAATTATTTCTCATATTATGTACAAATTTTCCACTGTAAATAAGCATAAAATTGATATACAACAAAATGTTTTAATAATTGTTATCATCACATTCTGTTCACGCATATTTAAGATAAACTTTTAAAATTTAATCTTTATATTTTAATTACCTATTGACGCATTTAAAGAATGTTTTTTCTATATTTTTAATTAGAGTTTAAAAAAATAATTAGAATATAGTTTAAAAACTGAATTGTTATTATTATTATTACAAAAAATATCTCAAAGAATTACTATTTTATGAAAAGTAATTTAAAAAAAATTAAAGACTGATTGCAATGCATTCAATAGTAACTTGAAACATACAAGTTTTCCTGATTTTGTATAATTTGACAAATAAAAATATATTATTTTTGTCATAATCAGAAAATGATCTATTTGCAATATGAAAAAGAGTATATATATATATATATATATATATATATATATATATATATATATATATATATATATATATATATA